>JASVEL010003286.1:0-129372 GCA_032618575.1 Nicotiana noctiflora
TAACTAGGTGATGTACTATCTACACTGCTCTACCACTAATTAAACTATCTATTACATTGTTTTTGTCTTTGTTCTTCTACTATTACATACTATACTACAATTAAAACTACAGATCTTCACTATTACTAAACAGCTAATGACAATATTAAACTATAAAATACATAATAACATAAGAATTAAACTGGAACTTCATTTATTCAGCCAAATCATCATTACAGCTTCATTCGAACGGAAGTGTACCTGAATCAGCAAGTAGAAACACCAATGAGTTCTAGGGGATTAGGCAAGTATTAAACAACAGACTCAAACAACAATTGCAACAGTGGGAGATTGAATATCAACGAACAGAAAACCACAACAATGGAAAATAGGAATCCAAACAAAACTCGAGCAGAAAACCACAAGAACGGGTGACTACCAAAGTGCTCTCACTCGGAAAATGCAGGCTAACTTATTGCTATTAACAATCTTCACTCTGAATTTTTCTCTCTAAAATTCAGCCCCTATTTCACTCTTTTTGGGGGGTATATATAGGTGTAGAAATGGCAGATTTCTTGGGGAGAAAGAATGGGATTAAATCCCACTTCTCCACCTTTAAAATTACTAAACTCACACTTAGACCCCATTTTCAGTTAAAAGATCCCTTCCAGCATGTGCTGGAAGGTTCTATTTGATTCCCTTTTAAGTCTTTTACCAAAGTATCCCTAATGGTTAAAGATTTTTACTGATTTCCTTTTTTAGGGAGACCATTATACCCTTTAATCTCTGCAAAATTGCAGAAATCAGGGGTACAAATGACTCCCATATCCCTATGTGTTCTATGTAATTCAATATTTTACCAATTTGGTTTCCTTTTATACCCTTAGTGACATTGTTGATTTACCCGACCTACCTAGGTCAGGTTTTCAGCATTTTTGAGTTTATTTAACTAATGGCCAGTCCTTGCATTAGTATTTAAGGACTGGCCAGTTCTACTTTAAGGAACTATTTCAATTTTAACCTCTTTTGTTTCATTTTCAGTTAATTAAGACCTTTTTATTTCATTTTTAAACTAATTGCAGGACTAGCCTGCTTTATTGTTGTATTTAACCTATTTAAGATTTAGCCAGTCTCAAGTTGAGACTTGGCTTAGGTAATTGAAACCCATTTGCTGAACACAGGCTGGGCTAAGGCCTTTGCAGGCCTAGCCATCTGTGATTCAAGGCTAAAATGAGCTTGGTAAGTCTGAACTTGCAGACTTAACCAATCATTTGCATAATTAGCCTATTTAACTGAACACAGGTTGGGCTAAGGTCTTTGCAGACCTAGCCACCTATGATTCAGGGCTCAAATGAGCCTTGGTGAGTCTGAACTTGCAGACTTGCACCACTTGTTACACAACTAGCCTTTTAAGGTAGGCCAGTGTGCTGGACCTTGTAGAGTTGGTCAATTTTCAAAATTGACCGCTCTTTGGTCACTTATTTATCTTATACCCTATGGTTGTTTGATATTCAGTTTTAAACCTATTTCAAAACTAGTCATTTTATGGAACTTAGTACTATGATAGCTATAACCAATTCCCCTAAATTAATGAGTATTAATCATATGCTCACACTAACAAGAACTATTGCAAACTCAGTCATTTCAACATGCAATTGCACACATAGAAACATGAGATCAAACATTGTGCATCAATCAAGTAAAACTCAAAAAGGGAAATTTGATAGTGTTGAATCTCAATCAATCAATTCACAAAACCCAATTCGATGTGGCAAAATGTCAATCAATATCAATTAGACTTAATTACAACTATTTTATGTTAGATGATACATTGAAAAACCCCAAAACCTTCAAAGTTCATGAGTATGGACATACACAGAAGCTAAACTCTAACAAACAGTTAGTAATAGATTAAACATGACTCATTTTAGACACAGGGACCACAGAATAACATAGACATGGTAGCCAGGATCTATTTTCAAGTACTAACCCTAGCTTTGATATATATGAGATGAAAATAAAGAATAGAAGAATCATGGGGAAACAGTGAAGAATAATCCTAAACTCTTTCATGCCAAGTAACAGAGAAAGAAGCAAAATCAGATGATCATGCTTATTTTAGCAGATGAAGGAACAGAAGAAGTGGTATAAACCAATCATTAGAGAAAAATCATGGTTTTAATCAGGAGATTTAGGGTAATAGACAAAGATAAAGTAGAACAACCTTAATATAGGAGACCAACAGCTAATCCTAGCCTTAAAATTAAACATGAAAAGAAACAGAAGAGAAGAATCATTCAAACTATTGAGAGCTAACAAAGATAGACTAATACAGAATGAGAGCCAAAACTTAAACATGCAAAGGAGGTTTCGAAGACCAACAAGATGAAGAGGTCTAATACTAACAGAGGACAAAGAAGAAGAAAGATATCAAGGTCAAATCTTCAAAACAGAGAATCAGAACAAAAATCCAAACAAACGAGATAAACCTAGTATAAGAGATGAATAACGATGACTAGATAACTAAACATGTAAAGGATCATAAAGAGAAGAACAGTCATGCTGTTGAAAACTAACAGATCAATAATCACAATGCCAAGAAGATGAAGAAGAAAGGGTGAAAGATAGATCTTTTTAACTCAGAAGAAACAGAATATGATTTAAAACACAGAAGAAAGATATGAACAATGAACAAGTTGAAAAACCCTAGTACTACAGAAGATGAAGAAGCACTGGATGAAAGATAGATCTTTTAAGAAGAACAAAAACAATCAAAACATGGAAACAAACAAGATTCAAGTAATGACAACAGAAGGAAAACATGCGAATACACAGAAAAGGAAAGAAGTAAAAATACAAAAAGGGTAAGGGGACTTAGCTTTGCGGGGCCGGTCCCCTGAGCTTCCCTTTTCATCCTTTTTCCTTCTTTTCTTTTTCAGTATCTTTCAGACTTTTTCTTTGTTTCTTTTTTTCTTTATTTCTTTATGGTCTTTCTTTTTAGCCTTCAAGGTGAAGTCCTTGAGGTTTTGGTTTGGAGTGGGGAGTTCAGGGGAGGGTAAAGGCTAGATTTTGATAGGGATTTAGTTTCGAGTCGCCGGAGTTAGGGTTCCTACCATTTCTTTTGGGATATTCGAGAAGCTCAGGGGTTATTCGAAGGAAACTAAGGCTGTGGGGGGTTAGATCAGACCAAGGTGGTCCTTTTGGCGTTGGTTTGGAGATAGATCTCATAGCTTTGTGGTCACCGGAGGTAGATTCCGGTGACCGGACCATCAATAGCAGAGGCGTTTTTTAGGGTTTTGGGGTGGTCTGAGGTGAAGAAGATGAAGAAGAGAAGAGGGGAGGTGAAGAGGATGGCCGGAGACCACCGTGGAGGGTGGTGGCCTCCATGGCCGGTGAGGGTTTGCAGAAGAGAGGCGAGGAAGAAGACGAAGGAGAAAAGGGGATTGGGCGGCTAGGGTTTGGGTAGTTTAGAAATGGCTGGTCTCAGACGGACCAAAGCCTTTTATAGGTGGGAGAGATAAGGTGATCTGGACCGTTGATTTGATGAAGATCAGCGGTCGTTATTGGTGTTACTAAAATGACATCGTCCCACTGCCAATGAGACCATGGTCTCAACCGTTAGATTAATTCAGACGTACGGCTCAAATTTGATCTCACATTTCAATTGGTTAAATAATTCCGGATTGATTCTCAGCCGTTAGATTTGACCTGATGAACGGCTGAGATCAATGTCCCCTTGGTGAACTGGACCGGACCTTTGGGCTTGGGTGTTTTGGGCCTCTGATTTTGAATTATTTTGGCCCAATGCCATTATGCCCATATGTATTTTTGTATTTTCCTGATGTTTTAATTATTTTTTTTATGTATTTTCTTTTTGTATTTTCTTTTCTTTTCTTTTGTATTATTTAAATTATTCAATTTCCTACTTGCACTAATTTTTTGATATTTTTTGGCAATTTTCTACTATTTTTTCCATAATTTCTGCTATTAATGCTCTTTTTGTTGATTTTTCTTTTAACTATTTAATTCAAAAAATGCATGTATTTAACCTATATTTTTTGATTTTCTAATTTTAATTATTTAAACACATAAAAATACATTTAATTTCAAACAAGACATGCAATTACACTCAAAAAATATTATTTCATTTTGATTTTGGAAGTTTGTTTGCCTAGTGCAAAAATCATGTGCTCACAACTGCCCCTCTTTGCTCGGGAACACGAAGAGTTTTAGTTCAAAGGCAAGTGAGCAGTAATGAGAGATTTTTCCACATTGGCATATTCCGTGAAAGCATTTTTGGAAAACATTTTGACCGCACCATGCTTAGAGGTTGCCTACATATCCTGGGCTAAACAGGAATCAGGTCAGTGTAGTTCGGGAAGGTGTGGCAGTTAGAAACTACCAGACTCACTGTTGCATTGACACTGTTGAGACCTACTGACTTACTCCTTATTATACCGGGGGATAAAATGTAAAATGAAGAAGCTATTCAAAACTATGATTCTACGAATTACAATTGTTCCTATCTAGCTTCTTGTCTCTTTACTCTTCCTTGTCTCTTTTTCCTTGACTTTCTGTGATGCTGACTCTCTTTTTGTTGATTTTCTTTAATTGCTTCCCCCTCTTTTTTTTTGATTTTCGATGATACTTCTTGCCTTCAAGCTGATGCCTGCTCAATACAAAACAAAACAACAAACTTTTTCTTCTGCCCCAGTATGGGCTTTTCGTGTTACGGTGTTACTAATATTAGCTAACACAAACCAGAGTTGCAGAAATTAAAATTGCAGAAAAGTATTCCCTTGTTATCGAGGTGGGCGCCTGATGCATGAAATTAAAGTTTCGCAGAAAAGTATTCCCTTGTTATCCAGGTAGGCGCCTGATGCATCAAATTAAAGTTTCGCAGAAAAGTAATCCCTTGTTATCCAGGTGGGCGCCTAATACATGAAATTAAAGTTTCGCAGAAAAGTATTCCCTTGTTATCCAGGTGGGCGCCTGGTCCATGAAATTAAAATTTACAGAAAGATATTCCCTTGTTATCCAGGTGGGCGCCTGATGCATGAAATTAAAATTGCGGAAAAATATTCCCTTGTTATTCAGGTGGGCGCCTGATGCATGAAATTAAAATTGCAGAAAAATATTCCCTTGTTATCCAGGTGGGCGCCTGATGCATGAAATTAAAATTTGCAGAAAAATATTCCATTGTTATCCAGGTGGGCGCCTGATGCATGAAATTAAAAATTTGCGAAAAAGTATTCCCTTGTTATCGAGGTGGGCACCTGATGCATGAAATTAAAAATTTGCGAAAAAGTATTCTCTTGTTATCCAGGTGGGCGCCTGATGCATGAAATTAAAAATTTGCAGAAAAGTATTCCCTTGTTATCCAGGTGGGCGCCTGATGCATGAAATTAAAAATTTGCAGAAAAGTATTCCCTTGTTATCCAGGTGGGCGCCTGATGCATGAAATTAAAAATTTGCAGAAAAATATTCCCTTGTTATCCAGGTGGGCGCCTGATGCATGAAATTAAATATTTGCAGAAAAGGATTCCCTCGTTTGATAACTGGGGAGTGGATTTTAAAGATGATACCTTCCTCTTGTTTTTGGTATTTTCTTTGACTTTCACCTATGAATTCTTTCACTTATTGCCAAACTTTCTTTTTGGTGTTTTCTATCTTTCCACATTGGTCACATTCACTTTAAAGTGATTAGTGACGTTTTATTCCTGTTTAAATCACAAAACAGAAATTTATTAGATATAAACTGCTGGCAACTGGCATCTGCTGTCCCTGCCTCTTATTGCTTTCCTCTTTTGCTTTTTCTCCCACCGTGTGGTCTTTTAGTTGACTATCTCTGCAATCTCTTTTGTATTTTCTTGTTTTTTCACTTTTGTTTTTCTTTTCTTTTGGTTCTGTTTGCCAAACTCCTTTATTTCTTTCCATCTTTTCCTTCCATTTCTTTTCTGATCCAGTGTTATTTCAACTCTTTATCATCGGAGCTGGTAGTTAGCTTTTTAAAAAAGTCAAACAATGAAATGTAGAAAAATGAAAAAGGGTAAGGGTGTTTCAGAGAGTTGGTAGAACTTATCTGGGTATGTTGGCTGATTCCGTTGACCATGCCATGTATTTAAACTCCGACCCAGTTCATTCAACCCATTATACTGACTCCAAATTGTTCTCGACCCAAACCGATACTATTTTTGTTCCCTTTTCTCTTTTCCATAATAATCCTTACGATTGCCCTATGGTGCCTCGAAAGGTTTTCACCAGTAGGACTCTCTCATTTATTATCTCCCAGCCTCACAATCGCCATGCAGTGTCGTTAAAGGTTTTCACTGACAAGACTCTCTCGTTTTTATTTTCTCTCAATCTCACAATCGCCTCACGATGTCGGTTAAGGTTTTCACCGACGAGACTCTTTTTTTTTCATTTTCCATTTTTCCTTTTGTCTTTTGTTTTCTGTACCACTGATGTTGTCCAAGGGCTTCGTTCTTCCTTTATTTCATTGCATTTGTTATTCTCTTGGAATTGATCAGAAGGTCTTTCTTTGGACTGTAATGTGGCTTTTGGATAGGTTAAAGAAGAAAGGTAAAAGGCTCAAAATTTACGAGGGTTAAAAAATATTTACAACTCTCGGAATTATTAAACATAACTTCTGCCCCAGTTTCAATATGTGGTCGATTTTTGGATTTTTCCTTTATTGTGACTGAACCTCAGTGAGGCCGCCTACGTACCCTTTCGGGATCAAGTCAAACGTAGTTCATTACTATGCCAGTAATTAATGAATTTCTTTTGAAGATTTCTTTGTCTTTTTCTTTTCTTTTTCTTTTTTTTTATTTTTTTATATTATTCATTTTTTCATTTTCTGTATTGTGTCATAAACAATTCCGAGAGAGGGGTATGAAAGAATATATCAAACATGGCTCAAAGGGGATGTCAATGGATAAAGTGTTTGGATAGAGAATAAAATGCCTTCATCATTTCAATCCCAAAATCACAACAAAATACAATCATACAATTGAAAAGGAATCATACATAGTATCTTTTGACCGCATCTGAATTGATAGCAGTCTCTACGCACTTTCCTTCAATGTCTGTCATGTATAATGCCCCATTAGACAACACCCGTGATACCATAAATGGTCCCTGCCAGTTTGGCGCAAATTTGCCCTTTGCTTTGGCCCAATGTGGTAACATACGCCTCAATACGAGTTGTCCAACATCAAACTTCCGAGGACGCACCTTCTTATTATATGCTCTGGCCATTCTCTGTTGATACAATTGCCCGTGGCAAACTTCTGCCAACCTTTTCTCATCGATTAGACTTAATTGTCTCCATGTACTTGGCATTGGTGGCATTTCCTCACAAATTTGATACAATCCCGCTCCATGGTGAGCTAATAATACCCGTCTCTCAGAATCTTTTTTGCTAAGATATACCTGCTCATATGGGGTCCGCAAGCTCCAGCGTGCACCTCAGTCATAATCTTATCAGCTTGTTGCGCATCCACACACCTTAACAATCCTAGGTCTGGTGTTCTTTTATATATGATTCCTCCACTGAGGAAAAAGCCATTAGCCAAACGTCTTATAGCTCTCTTCTGATCTCCGGTGGCTTGCTACGGTTATTTTCCTACCTTCAAGTATTCCTTGATGTCGTGATACCACGGTTCTCCATCCAATTCTTCTTCCACAACAAAATAGTAAGCATTCTAATCACGTACCTGGATCTGAAGTGGATCTATATAGGCTTTGTCCGGATGATGTAACATAGAGGACAGTATGGCCAGAGCATCTGCAACCTCGTTGTGCATTCTTGGGATATGTTTGAATTCTACGGACAGGAACCTTTGGGACAACTCATGCAAACAATGCCGATAAGGTATCAATTTCAAATCCCTTGTTTCCCATTCTCCCTGAATTTGGTGTATCAAAAGATCCGAATCACCCATGACCAAAATCTCTTGAACACCCATATTTATTGCCATCCTCAATCCCAAGATACACGCCTCATATTCGGCCATATTGTTGGTGCAGAAAAATCGAAGCTGAGCGGTGATGGGATAGTGTTAACCCGTTTCTGAAATGAGCATTGCTCCGATTCGAACTCCCTTACTGTTGACGGCCCCGTCGAAATACATCTTCCATCCTGGCTTTTCACTCTGTTCTATTTCTTCGACATTCATGGCCTCCTCATCCGTAAAATATGTCTTTAATGGCTCGTACTCATCATCCACTGGATTCTATGCCAAGTGATCTGCAACTGCCTGTGCCTTTATCGCCATACGAGTTACATAAATGATGTCAAATTCTGTGAGCAGAATCTGCCATTTAGCAAGTCTTCCTGTAGGCATGGGCTTCTAGAATATATACTTCAGAGGATCTAACCGTGATATCAAGTACGTGGTGTATACTGACAGATAGTGCTTCAGCTTCTGAGCCACCCAGGTCAATGCACAACATGTTCTCTCTAGCTGAGTATACTTTACCTCGTAAGTTGTGAATTTCTTACTAAGGTAATATATAGCCTGTTCTTTCTTGCCTGTCTCATCATGCTGTCCTAGCACACATCCAAAAGAATTGTCAAGCACCGTCAGATATAAGATCAAAGGTCTTCCCGGCTCTGGAGGAACTAGCACTGGAGGATTTGCTAAATATTCGTTGATTTTGTCGAAGGATTCCTGACATTCATCAGTCCATTTCACTGTTGCATATTTCTTTAACAACTTGAAGATCGGCTCACATGTTGATGTCAACTGAGCGATGAACCGGCTAATATAATTCAACCTTCCCAATAAGCTCATTGCTTCCTTCTTGTTCTTCGGTGGAGGTAGATTCTGGATGGCTTTGATCTTTGATAGATCTAGTTCAATTCCCCGCTGACTCACTATAAACCACAACAGCTTCCCTGAAGGCACTCCAAAAGCGCATTTCGTAGGATTGAGTTTAAGATTGTACCTCCGGAGTCTTTGGAAAAACTTCCTCAAATCCGTCACATGATCATGTTGCTTCTTGGACTTTATAATGACGGCGTCCACATACACTTTCATTTCTTGATGCATCATGTCATGGAACATTGTGGTCATTGCCCTCATATAAGTAGCTCCGGCATTCTTTAACCCAAACGGCATCACTATATAGCAATATGTTACCAAGGAGTAATGAAAGCCATTTTCTCCGCATCTTCTTTGTCCATTATAATCTGGTGATAACCCGCATAGCAATCTACAAATGAACCAATCTCATGCTTGGTGCAATTGTCGATTAATATGTGGATGTTTGGCAATAGGAAATCATCCTTTGGACTGGCTTTGTTAAGGTCTCTGTAATCTACACACACTCTGGTTTTTCCATCTTTCTTTGGGACTGGCACAACATTTGCTAACCAGGTGGGGTACTTAGTAACTCGTATGACCTTTTCTTCAAACTTCTTATTCACCTCTTCTTTTATCTTTACGCTAATGTTCGTTTTGAACTTTCTCAACTTTTGCTTCATTGGCCGGCATTCAGGATATATAGGTAACTTGTGTACCACCAAATCAGTGCTAAGTCCGGGCATGTCATCATAGGACCAAGCAAAGATGTCCTTGAATTCATGCAGCAACTTTATTAACTCTTCCCTGATGGATGTTTCCAAATGTACACTGATTTTTGTTTCTCGGACACTATCTTCACTCCCCAAATTAATAGGTTCCATTTCACTCAGGTTTGGTTTGGGTTTTTACTCATACTGATTCAGGTCCTTACTTATTTCCTTATCCTCATATTCTATCTCACTATCATTCTCAATTTCTTGTATGATAATTCGATTGTTAGAACTGGGCCGGGAATTCTTCAAGCATGACAGGTCATCAGAATCAGCACACATGGAACTGTACAAAAGGAAAAAATAAAAATAAGGCAAAAAATGAAGAAAGAGAAAGAAACTGTATTTCATTGATATTTCAAAGGTGAACAAGGTTTGGGGACATTCTGATTTCCATGGGGGTGGGGGACTACAGAAAGTAAAATTGCTTTTTGGGGAAATGATGATGAATTTCAAAAGCTAACTACCAAGACTTCTTCCTGATTGGGAAAGGAGTGGCTTCCCAGTTGTTGAGCATAACACCAGATCCCACGAACTGAACGTCTATCTTGCTAGTACCCTCTCCAGTTTCTACCATGTTCACATCCCCAAATAACATTTCAAACCTCATCAAGAGCTCCTCATAATGCCTAGTCTCAGCATACCTAGACGCAGCAGATGTCAGATGTTTTGTACCAGGCTTGACAAAGGTATCAGACAATTTTGGGATGGGTTTAGGAAGGGTCCAGTTTTTCTTTTTGGCTTTCTGGGCTTTATGGATGTCGGCGTAGGTGGGTTTGAATCCCAAGCCGAAGGTTTCTTTGTTCACTAGCAGATGGATTGGCTGAGTTATTCCTTACAAGGCTATTCCAAGCCCTTTCCCCGGCGTGAATCCATTTTTAAGCATTTCTCTGGCTACTATCACAGCGGCAGGTGCCACCGTAGGGATTGGCAATTTCTCACCTTCAGCAATCTTGTTCATTGCTACAGTATCTGTCACCTGGTACACCCAGGGACCTTTGTCTCCATCAACATCTTCGAATGGCATTATGGCGTTGCGGGTGTCTCCCTTTCCATGCACTATTATTTCTTGTTGCTCCCGTTCAAACTTGACCATTTGGTGCAAGGATGATGGCACGGCTTTAGCTGCGCGGATTCATGGTCGACCCAGCAATAGGTTGTAGGACACAGCAATGTCTAACACCTAAAACTCCATCGTAAAGTCTATTGGCCCAATGGTGACCTCCAAGACAATATCTCCCAAAGTGTTCTTACTTCCTCCGTCAAATCCCCTCACATTCACACTATTCCTCGTAATTCTATTAGGATTGATGTTCAGCTTCCCAAGAGTTGAAAGTGGACAAATGTTTGCACTTGAGCCGTTATCTATTAACACACCGAGTGACCACTGACTCATCGTTTTTCACAGTAAGGTAGAGTGCCTTGTTATGCTCAGTCCCCTCAATGGGCAATTCGCTGTCTGAGAACGTAATCTTGTTGGACTTCAAAATATTGTTGGTAATCTTCTCGAGATGATAGACCGAGATCTTTTCAGGGACATGTGCCTCATTCAATATCTTCATCAATGATTTTCTGTGTTCGTCGGAATAGATCAACAATCAGAGCAAAAAGATCTGTGCAGGTGTCTTCCTCAGCTGCTCGACTATGTAGTAGTCTTGAGATTTTATCTTCTTAAGGAATTCTTCTGCTTCTTCTTCGGACACAGGCTTCTTCATATGACTCTCTTTCACCACCTTCATTTTTCTTAACTCTTCCGGGGCAAAATACCTCCCGGAACGAGTTAGACCGTGTGTCTCGTTGATCTCTCCAGTCACTTCTTTTCCTTTGTACACTACTGCCACCCTATTGTAATTCCAAGGTACAGTCTTGGTATCTACCACTGGCATCTGTACCACTGGCTTTATAATTACCGGTTCCATGCACGCACCTTTCACTGTTAACACCGGTTTCACACCTGGCACCACAACTTTCAAAGTCTCCACCGCTGGTTGCTTTTTCACTGGTTCTTCAGCTATCACTTTTCCTTTCTCAATTTCCTTTCTTGCATTATTACTGGCCTTTACCATCATGACCGATTGGGATGGCTTCCGGGTGCTCTCCACTTGTGCCAACTCTATCATATATGCTTCATGATGAGTTGGTAGTGGGTTTTGAGTAATGTTCGGAGCCTCTGGAGCATGTACCTCAATCCTTCGGCTATCAATGAGCTCTTGAATAGCATTCTCCAAATGCCAACATTTCTCAGTGTCGTGTCCCGGTGCCCCAGTGCAATACTCGCACCTGATCGACTGATCGTTATTCTTTGGAGGTGGGTTTGGAAGCTTTGACTCAATTGGACTCAACATCCCCAATTCCTTCAATCGGTGATAGAGGCTAGTATAGGATTCCCCCAATGGGGTGAATGTTTTCTTTGGCTGGTTTCTATTCCTCATCTCCGGGTCGGGCCTGAAGTTGGGTTTGTTCGGGTTTCTGTAAGTTCTAGAAGAGGGGTAGGTATTTTGCGTGTGATAAACATTCTGCGGAGCCTGGGCTCGCCATACCTGTGGTGGTGGTGGATACGTTTGGGGTTGTGGATTATGGTAGTGTGGGGTAGTAGGTGGGTAGTATGGAGGAGGTGGGTTGTATGATGTTGGTGGGCTATATGGGTTTAGTGGGTACGGCTGATATGGTCGTGGTGGGTGATGGTATTGGTTTCGGTTCCAGGGTTTGCTCTCCACAACCGACACTCCCTCTTTCTTCTTCTTCCCAATGGTTCCTCTACTCCCTGTCTGAATGGCCTGATTAGTGGCCTTGATCGCTAAAAAACTCATAATCTTGTTAGTTTTCAATCCTTCTTCCATGAAACTTCCCATTTTTACAACTTCATTAAAATTCTTTCCAATGGCTGACACCAGATGTCCATAGTAGGTAGGCTCCAAGGCCTGCAACAAATAGTCTACCATTTCACTTTCTTTCATTGGCGGATCCACCCTCGCTGCCTGCTCTCTCCATCTAAAGTTGTATTGTCTAAAGCTTTCACCAGGTTTCTTTTCCATTTTAGTGAGTGACAACCTATCCGGTATGATTTCCAAATTATACTGGAAATGGTTAGCAAACGCTTGCGTGAGATCATCCCAAATAAACCACCTGGTGTGATCTTGGCGCGTGTACCATTCCAGTGCAGAACCACTCAGACTTTGGCTAAAGTATGCCATCAGAAGCTCATCTCTTCCTCCTGCGCCCCGCATCTTACTGCAGTATCCTCTAAGATGGGCGACCGGATCTCCATGTCCACTGTACATGTCAAACTTTGGCAACTTGAATCCGACAGGAAGTTGCACTTCCGGAAACAGACATAGGTCGTTGTACGCCACACTTACTTGTCCCACTAGCCCTTGTATGTTACGAAAGGACGGCTCCAGACTCCTCATCTTTCTGGCCATCTCCTCTTGTTCTAAGTTCCTGATAGGTTTTTCTTCGATTGCCTCCATCAACGGGGTTCAATTTCTTGAGACACAGCCTTTGTCATTGTCTTAGATCTTGTGTTGTAGGGATGAGTAGCCAGAATGCCAGTTGCCAGCTAGAATCTGAATCTCATAAACAACAACACCCGTTAGTGGTTAGCACATAAAGAGATAAGATGCAACGATTTGGAATAATCCTATTTTTTCCTTCGATCGTCATGCATCATCCCAGCCTTCGTTTATTTTGAACCAATCTCATCATTCTCTTTTTTTCTTTTCTCTTTTTCTTTTCTTTCTTCTTTTCCTCTCTTTTTTTTTCTTTTCTTTTCTTCTGTTTTTTTCTTTTCCCTTTTTTTTTCTCTTTTTTTCTCTTTTTCCTTTCTCTCTTTTCTTCTTTATTCTCTCCATTGATTTGTGTTCCTATTTATTTGCCTATTGTAAATAAAGAATTGACATAAAGTAAAAGGATTGACAACAACTCTTGATTTCTCATTGATAGTTCCAAACATTGGTTTACAAGATGGTGTTGTACCACTAATGCAAAGAAATATGTTGTACCTCTACCTTCAAGTTCTGACATTCATTCCAAACCTGACGGACCTTTGCTTCCGGGAATTGCCCGTTCGGGCTAATCTCTATCACTTGCGAACTGAGGTCCCCATCTTTTGGTATAACTTAACATCTACCAAGCTATCTCAGTGCCTTGTACGGGGCATAAGGCTGGATACTTTTTAAACCCATGATCAAAAAATGTGACCCTTCTGTCGACATATAAATCACCTCGTTGAGGGGCAACCAATCATATGTCCAATCAATCTGGCCGTCGGTCAATGATCGTAGATGTGAAATCCAGTCCTTTACGCCCTCTGGCAACTAAACTTCTTTTGTTCTCTTGTAAAATTCTTCAAGGCACGTTCTTTTAGTCGGCCCGTAGCTCGAGAACGAAGGATGATGGCATAGATGTTCTATCAGCCAGATTTGCAAGATCAAGTTACATCCCTTAAAGAAGTTGGCCCCTGCTTTGCATGTAGTCAAGGCACGGTAGATGTCTGCTAATATTATTGGAGCCAGAGTACAATTGTCTTATACTACCAAAGTGCTTGCTACCCCGGCAACCTTTATATTGATGTGCCCATCTTTTCTCGAAAATATGATAAACCCTATAAATGCCACTAAGAAAGTGAACCGTCGATGCTCCTCCCATTTTGCTCGGTTGGACTTGCTACAAAGCTTGTTTGTGGAGTCGTTGAAACCTCCGACATGTCCATATCTACTACAAATGAAGTTCAGAGAACAAAATCCATTGGCTATGTCCTCATTGTGGACGTTTCTAGCAATTTTCAAAGAATCCAATAAGTGATGCACCGTTACTGCTCTCGGGGCCATCGGGTATTATTTTTTAAAGGGGACCTCATTCTTCCCTATGTAGAAAGCAATTTCCTCCAGAGTGGGAATGAGTTCAAAGTCCGGATGATATAGTACATTGTGTGCAGGATCCCAATGTGTGACTAGTGCTCTAATTATGTCGCCTCAGGGGATTATGTCCAATAAACTCGTGAGGTCTTTTAAGTAGCCTTTGACCCAATTTTGGCCTTCAATTCCCATGTCATTCCAAACAGTCTTAGCTCCAAAGGGATTTTCTTCATTAAGGCGTAAGGTTCATTCTGTACTGTGCTCATCCTGCACATTTGTTAAGGAAATTTTATTTAGCAAAGAGAAAAAACTTTTTCAATGCAAATTTTCATTTTTGAAAGAGACATGACTCTCGAAGTGGCCATTTTTTCCAAAACAACCTTCCGGCGTCCTTTCGGAATATTCGGCCATTTCCAAAAATAGCGATCACTCCGCTTATTTGAAACGAAAATATTTTTGGTCTTTTATAAAAAGGTATCGTTGGACTCGTTCAAGGGTTGCCTACGTATCCCGGCTAATGGCGAGAATCAAACTTGCGTAGTTCGGTCAGATTAGTTGACCAATTATTTCAACAACAAAGCCATTTTTTTTCAAATTTTCAGATTTTCCGGATACACTCTCTTTTTCATTAGTTCCAATTTCTCTCTCTTTTTTTGAACACTTTTCTATATTCGGGAATTTTGCCGGTCCGCATAATAATCAAGGACAATAAAATGCAACACATAATATGCTCGGTCTTTTAATTATCGGGTCACCTGTCCTAGACGGACCCAACCCATGTGTTGAGTCCCCCTATTGAGATCGATGTCCCCTTGGTGAACTGGACCGGACCTTTGGGCTTGGTTGTTTTGGGCCTCTGATTTGGAATTATTTTGGCCCAATGCCATTATGCCCATATGTATTTTTGTATTTTCCTAATGTTTTAATTATTTTTTATGTATTTTCTTTTTGTATTTTATTTTCTTTTCTTTTGTATTATTTAAATTATTCAATTTCCTACTTGCACTAATTTTCTGATATTTTTTGGCAATTTTTTACTATTTTTTCCATAATTTCCGCTATTAATGCTCTTTTTGTTGATTTTTCTTTTAACTACTTAATTCAAAAAATGCATGTATTTAACCTATATTTTTTTATTTTCTAATTTTAATTATTTAAACACATAAAAATGCATTTAATTTCAAACAAGACATGCAATTACACTCAAAAAATATTATTTTATTTTAATTTTGGAAGTTTGTTTGCCTAGTGCAATAATCATGTGCTCACAGCGTACAGTGGGGATTCTTGAGTCCAGTGGTATTTTCATTTACTACATTTCAGTTTTTAGGGTCCAACATTCATTTGGTGGGAGGAGTTTGAGAGGCGTAGGCCTGCAGGGGTAGCACCCCTTACTTGGCAGCAGTTTTCCACTCTCTTTTTAGAGAAGTATATGCCACAGTCCCGTAGAGAGGAGCTACGTCGCCAGTTTGAGTGGCTAGTGCAGGGTGATATGGCAGTGACTCAGTACGAGTTGAGGTATACTCGGTTGGCTAGGCATGCTATTTGGATGATTCCGACAGATCGGGAGAGGATCGGGAGGTTCATTGATGGCCTCAACTACTCATTCGTATCTTGATAACCAGGGAGAGAGTATTGGCAGCATCTTTTGAGCAGGTTTTTATATGGCACGCTCCATTAAGGTGGATCATCACTGTGAGCGAGAGGAGAGGGAGTCCAAGAGGTCTCGAGGTTCTGGCAGCTTTAGTGGTGCTCTATCCAGTGGCAGTTTCATCATGGCAGAGGTCGTTCATCTAGACCTTCTCAGTCATGTTGCCCAGAGCATAGTGGATCTTCTTCTAGCCGTGGCCGTCAAGGTGTTCAACAGGGCTAGTCTTCAGTCAGTGCCCTCCCAGCTCAGATTTCAGCACCTACTTCTTCGGCCCAGGGTTCATCTGCGGCGAGGGGTTCCCTTCAGTGCCCTTCTCCAGCGCCAAGCAGTTGTTTTGAGTATGGCGAGTTTGGCCACATTAGGAGGCAGTGCCGTCCACTTCGCAGGGATAGGTATCAGCAGAGGGATCAGCCCTCCTCTTCAATACCATCTCAGGCTAGTAGAGGTGTAGGTCAGTCTTCTAGAGGTCGCCCCAGAGGTGAGGAGTGATTGAGTGGTAGTCAGGCACGTTTTTATGCACTTCCTGATAGGCGTGATGTTATTGCCTCAGATGTAGTGATTACAGGTATCATTTCAATTTGTCACAGAGATGCTTCTGTTTTGTTTGATCAAGGGTCCACATATTCGTACGTGTCTTCTTATTTTGCACATCATTTGGGTGCGACCCGTGGTAGTCTTGATTCGCCTGTTTATGTAGCCACCCTGGTAGGTGATACGATTATTGTGGATCACGTCTATAGATTTTGTGTTTTTTCTATTGGGGGTCTGGAGACCCGGGTAGATCTGTTATTGTTAGGTATGGTGGATTTTGATGTGATCTTGGGCATGGACTGGCTGTCCCCGTGCCATGCTATTCTGGACTATCATGCCAAGATAGTTACATTGTCTATTCCTGGTATTCCTCAGATTAAGTGGTGGGGTTCGACTGATTATGTCCCTAGCCGTGTTATTACATTCTTAAAGGCTCAGAGAATGGTTGAAAAAGGGTGTTTGTCGTATCTAGCATTTGTGAGAGAGATGGGAGGTGAGACTCCTAGTATTGATTATGTGCCTGTTGTGAGGGACTTCCCAGATGTGTTCCCATCAAACCTGCCGGACACGGATATCGATTTTGGCATTGACTTTGTGCTGGGAACTCATCCCATTTCTATTCCTCCTTACCTTATAGCACCGGCTAAGCTGAAGGAATTGAAAGAACAACTTCAGGATCCTTTAGATAAGGGATTCATTTGCCCTAGTGTGTCATCGTGGGGAGCACCAGTGTTATTTGTTAAGAAGAAAGATGGTTCTATGTAGATGTACATTGATTATATACAGCTGAACAAGGTAACAGTGAAGAAAAAGTATCCTCTACCGTGCATTGATGATTTATTTGATCAGCTCCAGGGAGCGAGGGTGTTCTCGAAGATTGATCTTCGTTCATGCTATCATCAGCTGAAGATTAGAGACTCTGATATTATGAAGACTGTATTCAGGATGATATATGGGCATTATGAGTTTCTTGTTATGTCTTTTGGGCTGACCAATGCCCCAGCCGTGTTCATGCATCTTATGAACAGCGTGTACCAGCCATATTTGGATCCATTCATGATCGTGTTCGTTGATGACATTCTGGTGTACTCTCGTAGCCAGGAGGAGCATGCTCAGCATTTGAGAGTTGTGTTGCAAAGGTTGAGGGAGGAGAAATTGTATGCTAAGTTCTCCAAGTGCGAGTTTTGGCTCGAGTCAGTAGATTTTCTAGGTCATGTGGTGTCTTTTGATGGTATTCAGGTTGATCCGAAGAAGATATAGGTGGTGCAGAGTTGGCCTAGGCCATCCTCAGCTACAGAGATCAGGAGTTTCCTTGGTTTGGCGGGTATTATCGTCGGTTTGTTCAGGGATTTTCATCCATTGCTTCTTCTTTGACCAGGTTAACGCAAAAGGGTGTACCATTCATGTGGTCGGATGAGTGCGAGGGGAGCTTTTAGAAGCTCAAGACAGCTTTGACCACAGCTCCAGTGTTAGTCTTGCCATTAGCTTCAGGTTCATATACTGTATATTGTGACGCCTCAAGAGTAGTGATATGTAGTGTGTTGATGCAGGGGGGTAGGGTGATTGCTTATGCTTCTCGTCAATTGAAGACTCATGAGAAAAACTACCATGTTCATGATTTGGAGTTAGCTGCCATAATTCATGCCTTGAAGATTTGTAAGTACTATTTGTACGGCGTGTCCTGTGAGGTGTATATTGATCATCGTAGTCTCCAGCACTTGTTCACGCAGAGGGATCTTAATTTGAGACAGCGGAGATGGCTTGAGTTTCTCAAGGATTATGACATTACTATTCTATATCATTCGGGAAGGCCAATGTGGTGGCCGATGCTTTGAGCCGAAAGGCGGTCAGTATGGGCAGCTTGGCGTATATTCCAGTTGGGGAGAGACCATTTCTTGTGATGTTCAGGTGTTGGCCAATCGGCTAGTGAGGTTGGATATTTCATAGCCCAGCAAGGTGTTGGCTTGTGTTGTTTCTCGGTCTTCCTTATATGATAATATTCGTGAGCACCAGTATAATGATTCACCCTTGCTTGTCCTTAAGGACAGAGTTCAGCATGATGATGCCAGAGATGTCACTATTTATAGTGATGGTGTATTATGGATGTAGGGCTGGATATACGTGCCCAATGTTGATGGCCTTCGGGAGTTGATATTGGAGGAGGCCCATAGCTCGCGGTATTCTATCCATCCAGGTGCCGAGAAGATGTACCAGGACTTGAAACAGCATTATTGGTGGAGAAAGATGAAGATGGATATTGTGAGGCATGTAGCACGGTGCCTCAACTGTCAGCAGGTCAAGTACGAGCATCAGAGGCCCAGTGGCATGTTTCAGCGTATTGATATTCCCGTGTGGAAGTGGGAAAGGATCACTATGGATTTTGTTAGTGGACTCCCTCGGACAATGAGGAATTTTGATTCAGTTTGTGTGATTATGGATAGGCTGACCAAGTCAGCTCACTTCATTCTTGTGTGTACTATATACTCCTCGGAGCGGTTGGCTGAGATATTCATTTGTGAGATTGTGAGATTGCATGGAGTTCTAGTTTCTATCATATCGGACAGAGGTACTCTACTTCGCCGTTCTAGAGGACATTTCAGGGTGTGTTGGGCTCATAGGTTGAGATGAATACTGCATTTCCTCCTCTGACAGACGAACAGTCCGAGCGTACCATTCAGATCTTGAAGGATATGTTACGTGCCTCTGTTATTGACTTTGATGGTTCATGGGCTGATTATTTGCCTCTCGCAGAGTTTGTCTAAAACAACAGCTACCAATCTAGTGTTCAGATGGCGTCGTATGAGTCTTTGTATGGGGGACGGTGTAGATCTCCAGTTGGTTGGTTCGAGCCCGGCGAGGCTAAGTTGTTGGGGATAGAATTGGTCCAGGATGCTTTAGACAAGGTGAAGGTGATTTAGGAGAGACTTCGCACAGCTCAGTCGCGCCAGAAGAGTTATGCGGACTGGAAGGTTTGGGATGTGTCTTATTCTGTGGGTGAGAAGGTCTTACTGAAGGTCTTGCCTATGAAAGGCGTCATGAGATTTGGGAAGAAAGGAAAGCTCGGTCCGAGATTCATTTGCCCTTTTGAGATTCTAAAGAGGATTGGAGAGGTGGCCTATATGCTTTCTTTGCCACCCAGTCTATCGAGTGTCCATCTAGTGTTTCACGTATCTATGCTCCAGAAATATATTGGCGACCCATCGCATGTGTTGGATTTGAATACTATTCAGCTTGATGATGACTTGACAAGAGGGGTTGCTCTGATGGTAAGCAACCCCCACTTCCAACCGAGAGGTTGTGAGTTCGAGTCTCCCCAAGAGCAAGGTGGGAAGTTCTTAGAGAGAAGGATGCCGGGGGTCTATTTAGAAACAGCCTCTCTACCCCAGGGTAGGGGTAAGGTCTGCGTACATACTACCCTCCCCAGACCCCACTAGGTGGGATTATACTGGGTTGTTGTTGTTGTTGTTGTTGTTGATGACTTGACCTATGATGTGGAGCCTATAGCTATATTGGGTCGTCAGGTGTGGAGGTTGAGGTCCTAGGACATTGCATCAGTAAAAGTCCAGTGGAGAGGTCGGCCCGTGGAGAAGGCCACTTGGGAGATCGAGTAGGAGATCCGGAGCATATATCCTCACTTATTTGAGTTTTTAGGTATGTTTCTTGACCCGCTCGAGGACGAGCGTTTGCTTAAGTTAGGGAGAATGTGATGACCCAGCCCGTCGTCATGAGAGTTACCACCTTGTTACCCCCTTCATTTATGTGTTTCATGTTTCTATATCTGTGTTAGAGTCTATTGGGTGAATTGCGACTAATTCTAGTTGAAAATAAGGCATATAGCCTTTTAGAGTGAAGCTTGTTTCTGAAAAGTCAACCTGGAGTTGACTATGTGGTTAGAGGGCTCGGAATCGAATTCTAATGATTTGGTTAGTTTCGGGAGGTGATTTGTGACTTAGAGGAGCCATCAGAATTGAATTTGGAGGTCCGGTGTAGAAATAGGCTTAAATTGGCTAAGTTGAAATTTTGGCGAAATTGATCCGGGGCTCAGAATGGAGTTCTGACAGTTGTAGTAGCTTCATTAGGTGATTTTGGATATGTCCATAAATTTATAGGTCATTCGGACATCGTTTGGTTGGGTTTTTGATAGAATGTAGGTTTCGGAAGTTTTGGTTCAATCTTAGCTTGAACCGGCCTTAATTTGATGATGCGTGTGTTTGACGGTGTGTTTTTGTGGTTGGAACAAGTCCGTGTGATTATTTAGAGTGGAATTGTATTTTTGGTTGAGGTCCTGGGGGGCTCGGGATGTTTTCGGAGGGTTAATCGGATGAATTTTTAAGTTTTGCAGCTGCTGGTGTGAATTGCATCAGCGCTTTCGCTTCTGCGGATGGAGGACCGCAGAGGCGGCTCCGCAGAAGCAGCTCTGTAGAAGCAGACTATTGCTCGCAGAAGCGAGTTGAGGCTAGCCAGGATAGTTCCGCAAAAGCGGAAGGTTTGTCGCTGAAGCGGCATCGCAGGCACGTTAGGACTTTTGCAGAAGCAGAAGTTGGCATGTTGGGAAATCTCGTAGAAGCGAAAAGGAGCCAGCTTAAGCGGTCTCGCAGGTGCGAGACTGTCACGTCCCAAATCCGGTCGTGATGGCGCCCAACAATTAAGCTAGGCCAGCCAGACCAACAATTTAATTATCACAACGATATCAGTCCCAAACGGACATCCCAAGAAGAATATAAGAGTTTAAGAACTCCAATAATAATAATAATGAACAAAATACTGACACTCCCAAAGATTCGGAGTCACAAGTCTAGAGCCTCTAACAAAACCCAACAGGAATAGAGAGTACTATATAGAAATACTCAAGTCTGAATACAAAATACAAATAACAACTGGAAAGGAGAGGAGAAGCTAGGTTCTGCGAACGTAGGCAGCTACCTCAGCAACTCGATATGACACTGCAAACGCTGGAAATGCCTGTCTACTGCTCCTGAGTACCTGAGTCTGCACACAAAGGTGCAGGGAGTAGGGGTGAGTACTAAGTACTCAGTGAGTAACAAATATATATAAGTAGCTGACAGTAAGAAATCCACAAAATACCACAATATGAAGCTACACTACAGTCCGAATCTCCTACGAACTAGCAGCAACAATACAATACAGCTACCACAGATTTATTCAACAATTAAAGATGTAATGCAATGCACATAACCGCTGCGGCTGTAGCCCGATCCAATTTAATGTCGACGGCGCTCACTGGGGGTGTGTACAGACTCTGGAGGGGCTCCTACAGCCCAAGCGCCCGTGCAGCCCGATCCTCATTTTAACCACTGCGGCATGCAGCCCGATCCCATGCTCAGTCCACAATAAACAATTAAGTCACAAAACAGTTCATTTTTCTTACTTCCAGTTTCCAGTTCATAATTTATGAAAAATACTTTAACTTTATTAAATTTGCAAAAGCCGGTGACTTAGCATTTCAAAAGGTCAATTTAAATTTCCAGGACTGAGATCAGTGATTTAAGCAATTATAGCTATGACATAAATATTGTCCTCTAAGGATGCTACAGATCGGCACAAGGCCCCAAACAAGGCTTACAGCCCACAATTATATCAAATACAGTGTATTTCCAACACTAACAACATATTATTCACATCCGGGATGGACCAAGTCTCAATCCCTAGTCACAATCAATCCCGCACCTGCCACGGTGTGCGAGACACGCCCTACTAGCGTCACAATGTGCTAAGCCGGGGTTTAGCTCCCTCGGGCTACCATATACACAAACTACTCACCTCTAACCGGTCGTAGACTCGTCCGCGATGCCTTTTCCTTTGAATTTAGCTCCCTTGTGCGTGGAATCTAGTCAAACCACAATAATTATATCAAATACGGGTCAAATAATCATAACCCATTTAAATTTACATGAAATTCGCATAAATACACCAAGTTGGTAAATCCCGACTTTCGGTACGCTTCTCGAAAAATTACGAAAGTCACATATTCGGAACCCTCATCTCAATACGAGTCTAAGCATATCAATTTTACCAAATTCGGACTCCATTTGCTCATTCAAAACCTTGATTTTCTAAAGTTCAAGCCTAGGGTTAAATCTTCCATGAATCACCCCAAAATTCTTCCATTTTCATGATATAATTGCATAATAATACCAATACTAATCATAGTTTAAGTCCATAGTTGCTTACCTGATGATTTCCCTTGAGTTTCTCTTCAAAATCGCCCAAATCGCCTCCTTAAGCCGAGACCCAAATGTGTGAAATGTTTCTGACATTTTTCTAACTTCTGATACACTTAACTCACTGCGAGTTTCGCTTCTGCGGACCATTTTCCGCCCCTGCGAAACCGCTTCTGCGACCAATTGGTCCCTTCTGCGAACCCAGGCCTATTTAGCCAATTCCGCTCCTGCGATCCACGGACTGCTTCTGCGGAAATTCGTCCGCTTCTACGGAATGCTCCGCTTCTGCGACCCAGAGTCCGCTCCAGCGGACTCGCCTATGCGATCAAACACCCGCTTCTGCGGACTTCCCTATCACGCCTCAAGACCGCTTCTGCGATCGACCTCTCGCACCAGCGAAGCCACCCCTGCGGACCAGGCTCCGCTTCAGCGGTCGACTCCGCTTTTGCGCCTCTTTGTCCGCTCCTGCGGAGTCGCTCCTGCGCTCCTATTTCCGCAGGAGCGAATACAACAGAAGCAGTGCACCAGGTCTGCAATTTTCCATATTTTCTCTCGTTTGGCCATCCGAAAACACCCCGAGGCCCCCGGGACCTCATTCAAACACACCAACACATCCTAATTCCTTATTCGAACTTGTTCCAATCATAAAAACACCATCCTAAACATCAAAATCACCAATTACCCACGGATTCAAGCCTAAATTTCTTAAAACTTTCCGAATTACACATTCGATCAAAAACCCGATCAAATGACACCCGAATGACTTGAAATTTTGCAGGCACATCCAAAATCACCTAACGAAGCTACTGCAATTGTCGGAATTCCATTCCGACTCCCGGATAAAAATCTCACCTGCCGTTCGGATTTCGCCAACATTCATCATTAGCCAATTCAAGCCTATTTCTACACCGGACCTCCGAATTCAATTCCGATTGTTCTCCTAAGTCATAAATGATCCCCCGGAACTAGTCGAATCATCAGAATCCGATTCCGAGCACTCTAAATCAATAGTCAACTCTTGGTTGACTTTCCATATTCAAGCTTCCTTCAAACATGCTATTTGTTTCATTTTCGATCCAAATCACTCCTAACTCACCCGATATATTCTAATACTGATTTAAAAGCATAATATATGTAAATGCAAGCATAATACATTCTCCCCAACTTAAACAAACGCTCGTCCGCGAGCGGGTTAAGAAACATACCTGGAGTATCAAACAAGTGTGGATATCTGCTCCGCATTTCCTGCTCGGTCTCCCAAGTTGCTTCCTCCACGGGACGACCTCTCCACTGCACTTTTACCGAAGCTATGTCCTTAGATCTCAGCTTACGAACCTGTCGACCCAAAATGGCTACTGGTTCCACATCATAAGTCAAATCCTCATCTAGCTGTATCGTGCCGAAGTCCAACACATGAGACGGGTCTCCGACATACTTCCGGAGCATAGATACATGGAACACCGGGTGAACTCCCGACAAACCTGGGTGGTAAAGCAAGCATATAAGCCACCTCCCCAACTTTCCTAAGCACCTCAAAAGGTCCAATAAACCTTGGGCTCAACTTCCCTTTCTTTCCGAACCTCATAACACCTTTCATAGGCGAAACCTTCAGCAACACCTTCTCACCTACTGAATAAGACACATCTCGGACCTTCCGGTCCGCATAACTCTTCTGACGCGACTGAGCTGTGCGAAGTCTCTCCTGAATCACCTTCACCTTGTCTAAGGCATCTTGGACTAACTCTGTCCCCAACAATCTAGCCTCGCCGGGCTCGAACCAACCGACTGGAGACCTACACCGCCTCCCATATAAAGCTTCATACGGTGCCATCTGAATGCTGGACCTGATAGCTATTATTATAAGCAAACTCCGCCAAAGGCAAATAATCAGCCCACGAACCACCGTAATCAATGACACAAGCACACAACATGTCCTCCAATATCTGAATAATACGCTCAGACTGTCCATCCGTCTGTGGATGAAATGCTGTGCTCAACTCTACCTGTGAACCCAACTCTCGCTGAAATGTCCTCCAGAACTGAGAAGTGAACTGGGTACCTCTGTCCGATATAATAGAAATAGGAACTCCATGCAATCTCACTATCTCACGGATGAATATCTCTGCCAACCGCTCCGAGGAATAAGTAGTACACACTGGGATGAAGTGAGCTGACTTGGTCAACCTATCCACCACCACCCAAACTGAATCAAACTTCCTCGCCGTCCGAGGGAGTCCACTAACAAAGTCCATAGTAATCCTTTCCCACTTCCACTCAGGAATATCAATACGCTGGAATACACCACCAGGTCTCTGATGCTCATACTTGACCTGCTGACAGTTTAGACACCGAGCCACATGGCTCACAATATCTTTCTTCATCTTTCTCCACCAGTAATGCTGCTTCAAATCCTGATACATCTTCGCGGCTCCTGGATGAATAGAATACCGCGAGCTGTGGGCTTCCTCCAGTATTAATTCACGAAGGCCGTCAACATTGGGCACGCATATCCGGCCCTTCATCCGCAATACACCATCACTATCAATAGTGACATCCCTGGCATCATCATGCTGAACTCTGTCCTTAAGGACAAGTAAGTGTGGATCATCATACTGGCGCTCTCGGATACGATCATATAAAGAAGAACGAGCTACTACACAAGCCGTAACCCAACTGGGCTTAGAAATATCCAGTCTCACCATCTGATTAGCTAACGCCTGAACATCAACTGCAATGGGTCTCTCCCCAACTGGAATATACGCCAAACTGCCCATACTAATAGACATCCAGCTCAATGCATCAGCCACTACATTGGCTTTCCCGTGATGGTACAAGATAGTAATATCATAATCTTTAAGCAACTCAAGCCATCTCCGCTGCCTCAAATTTAGATCTTTCTGCTTAAACAAATGCTGAAGGCTGCGGTGGTCCGTATATACATCACAAGATACACCATATAGGTAATGCCTCCAAATCTTCAAGGCATGAACAATAGCAGCTAACTCCAAATCATGAACATGGTAGTTCTTCTCGTGGGGTTTTAGCTGACGAGAGGCATATGCAATAACTCTACCCTCCTGCATCAACACACAACCGAGTCCAACTCTGGAAGCATCACAATACACCGTATATGACCCCGAAGCCGATGGTAACACAAGTACTGGAGCCGTGGTCAAAGCCTCCTTGAGCTTCTGAAAGCTCTCCTCACATTCATCAGACCACACAAATGGAGCATTCTTCTGTGTCAGCTTAGTCAACGGTGAAGCAATAGATGAGAAATCCTGAACAAACCGACGATAATAGCCTGCCAAGCCGAGAAAACTCCTGAATCTCTGTAGCTGAGGAAGGTCTGGGCCAATTCTGTACTGCCTCGACCTTCTGTGGATCAACCCGAATACCATCACTGGACACTACATGTCCCAGAAAACCCACGGTATCAAGCCATAACTCACACTTAGTGAATTTTGCATAAAGCTTCTCTTCTCTCAACCTCTGCAATGCCACTCTCAAATGTTGTGCATGCTCCTCCTGGCTGCGTGAATATACCAGAATATCATCAATAAACACAATCACAAAAGAATCTAGGTACGGCCAAAATACAGTATTCATCAAGTGCATGAATGCAGCTGGGGCATTAGTCAACCCGAAAGACATCACCAGGAACTCGTAGTGACCATATCGCGTCCTGAACGCTGTCTTCATAATATCTGAGTCCCTGATCTTCATCTGATGATAGCCCGATCGAAGGTCAATCTTAGAAAATACACTAGCTCCCTGGAGCAGATCAAATAGGTCCTCAATACGAGGCAATGGGTATTTATTCTTCACTGTTACCTTATTCAGCTGCTTGTAATCAATGCACATTCTCATGGTGCCATCTTTCTTCTTCACGAATAACACCGGTGCACCCCAAGGTGACACACTCGGACTAATGAAACCCTTATCTAAGAGTTCCTGAAGCTGTTCTTTCAATTCTTTTAACTCTGCTGGTGCCATGCGATAGGGAGGAATAGAAATGGGCTGAGTGCCCGGCACCAAGTCAATACCAAAATCGATATCTCGGTCAGTCGGCATACCTGGTAGGTCTGCTGGAAATACATCCGGAAACTCCCTTACAATGGGGACCGAATCAAGACCGGGTGTCTCGGCCTCAACATTTCTAATGAAGGCCAAATAAGATAAACAACCCTTGCCAATCATTCGTTGAGCCTTTATATAAGAAATCACCCTGTCGGACACATAATCAGTCAAGCCACGCCACTCGATCCTCGGATTACCTGGAATAGCTAGTGTGACTGTCTTGGCATGACAATCCAGAATCGCATGGTAAGGAGATAGCCAATCCATGCCTAGAATTACATCGAAATCTACCATGCCCAGTAGTAATAGATCAACTCGGGTCTCCAGACCCCCAATAGTAATAATACAGGATCGATATACCTGATCCACAACAACAGTATCCCCCACTGGGCTAGACACATGTACGGGCAAAGCAAGAATACCACGGGTCATACCCAAATGATGTGCAAAATAAGTAGAGACATAAGAATAGGTGGATCCGGAATCAAATAAGACAGAAGCATCCCTGTGGCAGACTGAGATAATACCTGAAATGACCGCATCTGAAGCACTAGCATCCTTCCTATCCGGAAGAGCATAGAAACGAGCCCGGCCTCCACCAGTACGATCCTCACCCCTATGGCGACCTCTGGATACCTGGCCACCAGTCCTAGCCGACTATGCTGGCGCTGAAGAAATAGGAGTAGAAGACGAGGGCTGATCCCTCTGCTGAGACCGCTTTTGAATCCACTGAGGACACTCTCTCCTGATATGGCCCAAGTCACCGCACTCAAAACAACGGCCCGAATATGGAAGAAGGGGCTGCTGAGGACCCCTCGCTACAGATGAACCCTGTGCTGAGGAAGCAGGAGCAGAGCTCTGAGCTGGAAGAGCACTCAGTGCAGGCTGACTCCTGCTGACGGCCCTGCTGACCCTGATAGCCCTGATGGCCCTGACGACCACGATCTGATGAAACCCCACTCGACTCTGCACGTCCGGACTAATGAGACCTGAAAGAACGACCCCTACTATACTGATGTTGGGCCCTCGACGGAGCACCACTATAACTGCCAGTACCACGAGGCCTCTTAGCCTCTCTCTCCTCTCGCTCTCTGCGGCGATCTGTCTCAATGTGACGGGCAGCATCAACCACCTCCTCAAAGGTAACTGCCGAAACTCTCTCCCTGGTCATCAATATGCGAATGGGATAAATAAGGCCATCGATAAGTCTCCGAATCCTCTCTCTATCTGTAGGAACCATCCACATGGCATGACGGGCCAACTGTGTGAATCTCATCTCGTACCGATTAACCGTCATCTCTCCCTGCTTCAACCACTCGAACTGACATCGCAGCTCCTCTCTCTGAGACTGAGGCACGTACTTCTCCAAAAATACTGTTGAGAACTGCTGCCAAGTGAGGGGCACTGCCCCAGCGGGCCTACGCCTCTCGAAATCCTCCCACCACTGAAATGCTGCACCTGTGAACTGAAAAATGGTGAATGAAACACCGCTGGACTCTAGAATACCCGCGGTGCGAAGCATGCGCTGACATCTGTCAAGAAAACCCTGGGCGTCCTCGCCCTCAGCACCACTGAATGTCGGAGGCTGTAGCCTCTCAAATCTCTCCAAACGACGCTGCTCATCGTCGGGCATAGCCGGAACCATATAAGCAGGAGCCGGTGCAACGGGCGCAACCGGCCGAACCGGCTCGAGTGTGTGAGCTACGGGGGTCCGATTCCCTCCCCCCGCCTATGAAGAAGATACTGCAGCGAGTAGCCGCAACTACCGAGCCAAGCCCGTACACACCGATAAAATCCGAACCAAGGTCTCCCGAAGACTCGGTATGACAATGGGCACCGCCGGTGCCTTGAACCCGAGTTGTCGGAGCGTTTGCCGCCGGAATCCGGTCCCGAGTCCGGGCCACCGGTGCAGGAATCCGACCCCGAGTCCGGTCGGCTGGTGGGTTAGCAGGTGCTGGTACTGTCGCCCTACCTCTACCACGACCACGACCTCTGGGTGGCAATGGTGGTCGTCCGCCACGTCCGTTAGCTCATGTTCTCGCCATCTACGAGAGAATAGAATATGGAAAATTTTTATTTCATGATAACACAGATCGCACGATATGAATCCAATAAAATGAGGTTTTTCCTAAAGTTTCTGTAGCCCTCCGAGGATAGATACGGACGTCTACATACCGATCCGCGAAAGCCTACTAAACCGGCTCATGACTCGCGGGTCCTAATAACCTAGGCTCTGATACCAACTTGTCACGACCCAAATCCGGTCGTGATGGCGCCCAACAATTAAGCTAGGCCAGCTAGACCAACAATTTAATTATCACAACGATATCAGTCCCAAATGGACATCCCAAGAAGAATATATGAGTTTAAGAACTCCAATAATAATAATAATGAACAAAATACTGACACTCCCAAAGATCCGGAGTCACAAGTCTAGAGCCTCTAACAAAACCCAACAGGAATAGAGAGTACTATATAGAAGTACTCAAGTCCGAATACAAAATACAAAATAACAACTGGAAATGAGAGGAGAAGCTAGGTTCTGCGAACGTAGGCAGCTACCTCAGCAACTCGATATGACACTGCAACCGCGGGAAATGCCCGTCTAATGCTCCTGAGTACCTGAGTCTGCACACAAAAGGTGCAGGGAGTAGGGGTGAGTACTAAGTACTCAGTGAGTAACAAATATATATAAGTAGCTGACAGTAAGAAATCCACAAAATACCACAATTTGAAGCTACACTACAGTCCGAATCTCCTACGAACTAGCAGCAACAATACAATACAGCTACCACAGATTTATTCAACAATTAAAGATGTAATGCAATGCACATAACCGCTACGGCGTGTAGCCCGATCCAATTTAACGTCGACGGCGCTCACTGGGGGTGTGTACAGACTCCGGAGGGGCTCCTACAGCCCAAGCGCAACACTACTGCGGCGTGCAGCCCGATCCTCATATCAACCACTGCGGCGTGCAGCCCGATCCCATGCTCGGTCCACAATAAACAATTAAGTCACAAAACAATTCATTTTTCCTTATTTCCAGTTTCCAGTTCATAATTTATGAAAAATACTTTAACTTTATTAAATTTGCAAAAAGCCGGTGACTTAGCATTTCAAAAGGTGAATTTAAATTTCCAGGACTGAGATCAGTGATTTAAGCAATTATAGCTATCACATAAATATTGTCCTCTAAGGACGCTACAGATCGGCACAAGGCCCCAAACAAGGCTTACAGCCCACAATTATATCAAATACAGTGTATTTCCAACACTAACAACATATTATTCACATTCGGGATGGACCAAGTCTCAATCCCTAGTCACAATCAATCCCGCACCTGCCACGGTGTGCAAACCACACCCTACTAGCGTCACAATGTGCTAAGCCGGGGTTTCGAACCCTCAGGCTACCATATACACAAACTACTCACCTCTAACCGGTCGTAGACTCGTCCACGATGCCTTTTCCTTTGAATTTAGCTCCCTCGTGCGTGGAATCTAGTCAAACCACAATAATTATATCAAATACGGGTCAAATAATCATAACCCATTTAAATTTACATGAAATTCGCATAAATACACCAAGTTGGTAAATCCCGACTTTCGGTACGCTTCTCGAAAAATTACGAAAGTCATATATTCGGAACCCTCATCTCAATACGAGTCTAAGCATATCAATTTTACCAAATTCGGACTCCATTTGCTCATTCAAAACCTTGATTTTCTAAAGTTCAAGCCTAGGGTTAAATCTTCCATGAATCACCCCAAATTCTTCCATTTTCATGATATAATTGCATAATAATACCAATACTAATCATAGTTTAAGTCCATAGTTGCTTACCCGATGATTTCCCTTGAGTTTCTCTTCAAAATCGCCTAAATCGCCTCTAAAGCCGAGACCCAAATGTGTGAAATATTCTGAAATTTTTCTAACTTCTGATACACTTAACTTACAGCGATTTTCGCTTATGCGGAAGAATTTCCGCTCCTACGCGTCCGTATCCGCGACCAAAGGGTCGCTTCAGCGGTTCCAGGCCTAGCCGGCCAATTCCGCTTCTGCGATATACGGACCGCCTCTGCGCGTCCGCTTCTGCGGAGATTCTCTCGCTCCTGCGGGTTTTCCCGCTTCTGCGACTAGACGTCCGCTTCTGCGGACTCGCCCAGGCGGCTCCACTTCCGCTTCTGCGGAGGCTGCTCCTGCGGCTCCCAGTCCGCTTCCGCGCTTCCGCTTCAGCGGCTCCCCTTCCGCTTCTGCGGTCGCCGCTTCTGCGGCTCCTTTCCGCTTCAGCGCACCCGCTCCTGCGCCCATAATTCCGCAGGAGCGGAAACAACAGAGGCAGTGCACAAATTTTCTGCAATTTTCCATATTTCTCCCGATTAACCATCCGAAAACACCCCGAGGCCCCCGGACCTCATTCAAACACACCAACACATCCTAATTCCTTATTCGAACTTGTTCCAATCATAAAAACACCATCCTAAACATCAAAATCACCAATTACCCACGGATTCAAGCCTAAATTTCTTAAAACTTTCCGAATTACACGTTCGATCAAAAACCCGATCAAACGACGCCCGAATGACCTGAAATTTTGCAGGCACATCCAAAATCACCTAACGAAGCTACTGCAATTGTCGGAATTCCATTCCGACTCCCGGATAAAAATCTCACCTGCCGTTCGGATTTCGCCAACATTCATCATTAGCCAATTCAAGCCTATTTCTACACCGGACCTCCGAATTTAATTCCGATTGTTCTCCTAAGTCAAAAATGATCCCCCGGAACTAGTCGAATCATCAGAATCCGATTCCGAGCACTCTAAATCAATAGTCAACTCTTGGTTGACTTTCCATATTTAAGCTTCCTTCAAACATGCTATTTGTTTCATTTTCAATCCAAATCACTCCTAACTCACCCGATATATTCTAATACTGATATAAAAGCATAATATATGTAAATGCAAGGTAACGGGGTGGTAATTCCCGTAACGACGGGCCGGGTCGTTACAGAGACCTGAGCCGCAGAAGCGGTCTCGCGGAAGCGTGTCCGGGATCGCAGAAGCGAAAATGCGTCAGTGATTAAAGATCAGAAGGGTTTGAAATTTCATAAGTTATAACACATTTTGGGCATTGAACTAAGAGGCGATATTGGCGATTTTAAGGAGGAAATCAAGGGAATTCATCAGGTAAGCACTCATGGACTCAATACATGTTAGCATATTGATAAATTATGTAGTTAACCTCTAAAAATGGAAGATTGAGGTGTATTAATGGAGGATTTTTGCTCTAAGCCTGGGTTATTGAAAATCACTGATTTGAGTGGGCAAACAGAGTCTGATTTTGATAAACTTTATATGTATGGACTCATGTCGAGATAAGGATTTTGAAAATGTAATTTTTGTAATTTTTTGAGAAGCGGGCCCGTGGGTCGGGTTTTGGCAACTTCGTGGTTTTTGGCGTAATTCGAGTTGTTTCGATTGGGTTATGTTCCTTTAGCCTATTTTGATGTATTTCTATTGGTTCTGATCAGATTATGCACCCTTGGAGGCCGATTCTCATGGAAAGGGCACTGCAGGTTAGTCTTCGAGCCGAGTCGAGGTGAGTAATGGGTGTGGGTGATGACCAGCGGGTTCGAAACCTCGGTATATCACTATGTGACGTTGTATTGAGGCAAGACACGTATTCTCCTGTGAGTGCGGGGTCGATTGTGATTGGGGACTATGCCTTAGTCCAACCTGGTAATATTATACTGTGTTGTTGGCTATCATTGTGCCGGTAAACCTCCTACTTATATGGCTGTGGATATCTTTGGGCTGTGAGCCAGTTATTTGGATCCTGTGAGGATCGTTATCATAGTATTTGTGATTATAGCATGTTATTCTGATATCAGTCCTGAGTTACTACTATCTAAAATGGTTTTCCAAACTCTGCTATTTTTGAAAACATTATTTTCTACTGATATTGATAAAAGAGATTTCAAATGATATTTTTGTGCATGTGAGGCTTGCATTTCATGTAGCTGTACTGATAGTGGATCGGGCTATGCGCCGCAGCATATCATTGATATTGCGCTTGGGCTGTAGGAGCCCCTCCGGAGTCTGAAACCCCATAGTGAGAGCGGGTACCCAAATGGATCGGGCTACGCGCCGTAGCGGTCATGTTCATGCATTGCATTGCATTTAGATATACTTGTTGTACTCTTTAGCTGATATTGCTGGCTTTGAGATTGTTCATGTTAATAATGGTAAAAGATATTATTGTATAGCCTTGCTTAGTGCTTTTATTGGGTGTTCTTACCTTCGATGTCTTACCCGTGCTTATTACCACTAAGTTGGAAGTACTCACACCACTCCCAACACCTTGTGTGCAAATCTAGGTATATCCGAGCAAGGCTGACTTCCCAGCTACTCAGAGTGCTTCATCTGGAGTGTCAAGGTAGCTGCTAGCGTCCGCATGACCTGACACTCCCGTCTATCTTATCTTATCTTTAGACTTGTCTGCACTTGTATTCACAATTGTATACAGTATTACAGTTCTATTCTGGTAGAGGCTCATGACTTATGACTCCTGGTTCTGTGGGATGTGTTATACTGGTTTTGGGATATTTTCACAGCTTGTGCTAGATTTTATATCATTTCTTATCACTGTTAAAGGCTAAAAGTGTAAAGTGAGAGCTGGTAGTTTTGTATTATGAAAGATTGGTCTGGCTGGCCTATTAATGTGCTGGGCCCCATCACGATCGAGTTTTGGGGTTGTGACAGACCAAGTCCAAATCCCCAGTCACAATACCACCACGCCCATCATACGACACGTGTTTTATCTCAACAAAGCACAGTATAGTGCAAATACGGGGTTTCAAACCCTCAGTATATCATTCATTACTACCACTCACCTCGAACCAGCAAAAGTCCTAGCTCACCTTGCACTTGCCTCGCAAATCGACCTCCTCGGGTACCAAATCTGATCAAAACCAATAAGAATACATTAAAATAGGCTAATGAATCATAACCCAATCAAAAGGACTCGAAAAACACTCAAAAACACGAAGTTGCAAAACACGAGCCCCGGGCCCGCTTCTCGAAAAATTACAAAAGTAACATTTTCAAAATCTTTATCTTGCCACGAGTCCGTGCATATAAAATTTATCAAAAATCGGACTTCAAATGAGTCGGCAAATCATGATTTTTCATAGCAAAATTCTAAGCCCTAACTCCCTCAATTTATACCCAACTTCAGAGAATTAATGGAAGATTCTTCAATAAAATGATGTATTAAGACCACGAGACTTACCTCCAATCACTTCCCGATGAAATCCTCTTCAAATTCCATCAATTAGCTCTCAAGGTGCTCAAAAATGCAGGAAAGTATCAATGAAAACATGACTGAAATATTTCATTTAACCCTTCTATCGCCCAGGTATTTACAATATGCGATCACATACCCTCTATTGCGATCGCATTGAACAAATTTTACACTCCATAGTTTACTTCTATGCGATCGCACTCCTGCCTTACGATCGCATAGAACAACTTCCATGCTCCAAAATTACTACTATGTGATCGCACTCATGCCTTGCGATCGCATATAACAAATTCCATCTAGGGACCTTGGGCCAAAAATACACTATGCGATCGCACCCAATGCTATGCGATCGCAGAGAACAAAGTCACAGAGCTATGCGATCGCAACCCCTTCTATGAGATCGCTAGAACAACTCAGAAGCCCATTTTCATCCTTCTATGCGATCGCAACATCACCTATGCGATCACATAGAGCATCCGTCTGCAATAAATACCAGCAACCATCAGCCCTTCAAAAATGCTTGAAATGATCCGATTGGACCCCCCAAATTCACCCCAAGGCCTCCAAGACCTCAACGAAAACCACCAACCTACTCCAAACATGATACAAACTTGTTCCAATCATTAAAACATATCCTTAAACACAGAAATCATCAAATCAAAGCGGATTCAAGCCTAAGTTTTAACTACAACTTCCGAAACCAACATCCAATAAAAAACGCTGACCAAACGATGTCCGAATGACCTCAAATTTAGCATACATATCAAAAATCACCTAACGAAGCTACTGCAACTATCGGAATTCTAGTCCGACTCCCGGATCAAAATCTCACCGATCGACCGGATTTCGCCAAAATTCCAACTTCGCCAATTCAAGCCTAATTCTACGTTGAACATCCAAATTCAATTCTCATCACTCTCCTAAACCACAAATGATCCCCTGAAGCAACTCGAACCATCAGAATTCGATTCCAAGCCCTCTAACTCACAAGTCAACATCCGGTTGACTTTTTCCCAACTATTCCTTCATCAAAGAGACTATTTTTCTCATTTCCTACCAAACTCGATCCGAATTGACTCAAATTCACCTAACACATATATTGAAACATGAACAAGCATATAACGCGGAAAATGGGGTGGTAACTCACGTGATGACGAACCGGGTCATCACAGTTATTGGCCATAGTTGCTGGTGATATATTGATAAATGGGATCATATTGAATTTGGAGCGAATGGTATGCCTACCACAAGATAGGAAATGAAATGGGATCGGGTTGCACGCCGCACCGGTGTTAAATAAGATTGGAATGGGTTACGCTTGCAACGATATGTGATCTGAAAGTGAAATCTACCTTTGTTTTCCTTATTCTTGTTAGTGACTGGATTTTGATTCCTTATAATGGTGATACCATGCACTTTCTACTGCTGTGTTTATATGTAGTTATCAATTCAAATGTTTAAAATATTTGAATTCTTTTACTGTTGTGACCCTTCATGTTAGAACCTACAGTGTCTGCAATATATATATATATATATATATATATATATAGTTCAATACTTCAAGCTTCAATAATTATACTTTATTTTGGAATGGGTATTTTCTTTATCAAATGATTACTAAAAATAACTTTTCTTTTCTTGTTGATTTCCTAATTGGGTTGGAAGTTGTATTATACTTTATGTTAATTAAATGAGGCTCGTTGAACATTGTTAATTGTATCGGGCATGGATCCTGTGAACTGAATAACAACAGAATATTGTTGTGCAATATGAAATAGAAATATGTTGGCACAAGGCGCCAGGGAAAATATTATAATTTTATTTAATTGCACGTGAGTTGTCCGTGCGGTTGTAATATAAATATGGGAACAAGATGCCGTAAAAATATGAAAGTGGGTCGAGACCTATATTATTATGAATTTGAAATGAGGCATCACAAGGTGACCTTTACCCGAAAGAATTATATTCGGAAGATACTTATTTGAAGGAAATATATTCAAAACATATTTATTGAAAGCATATTATCCTAGACATTATTACTTGAAGGATTTATAGGTGAAATATTTATTTTTGAAAGACTCGATTAATTGATTGCTCTTGTATTTATTATTTGTTGAGAAGCATTTGTGGTGTTCTTGTTGCCTGATATTTATATGATTGGTTGATCATTGTTGTCATTACCGTTATTTATTTCCTATTATTATGTACGCTATAAACTGCACAGGTTTATGTGAGTGTCTGGTCCTAGCCATGTGTAAGGCCCCGTGAAATTTTTGTGCATAAAACCTAGTAGATGTGGTGTCATGGTCCGAATGATGTGTTAGGAATGCGTAGAATTCTTCGCGGCGAGCTTGCGAGCCGCGGTTCGGACCCTTGGTAGTGATTTAAGTTTCAAAATGTAGAATAAAATTTTTCCAGAAAAATGTCAATCTGCGGTGCACTTTTGCGACCGCAGAATCAATATGCGGTCCGCATAGTGACCGCAAATCGTTCCAGAGAGTTGCCCAAAATTGTGTCCAATGTGCGGTCGATATGCGATCGCATGTCAATCTGCGGTGCACTTTTGCGACCGCGGAATCGACATGCGGTCCGCATAGTGACCGCAAATCGTTCCAGAGCCTGCGTAATTTTTGAGCCATTCTGCGGCCACTATGCGGACCGCATGTTGATTCTGCGGTCGCATAGTGACCGCATATTCGACCCCGGCCCAGATTTTTGTAACATTTTGACCCGATCTCTTCTTTAATATAACACCTTTCTTCTTCATTTTATCATATCACCTCACCAAAATTAGAGAGAGAAGAGAGGGTTTTTAGAGAGAAGTTCTTCATCTTCAAAGATTGTTCCAACTACTTAATTCCAAGGGATTCTAGGGCAAGGATTCAACTTCCCCAATATTTTCAAGGTAAAAACCCTAATTATTTTCTTTGATTTTCAGTTTTAATTGGGTAAAGAGAGGTTTGCATATAATAGCTTTTGAAAATAGAATTTTTACACTCATGCATGATTATTGAACTTGATTTCTAGTAAAAAGAAGTGAGTAGAAGTAAGAGTCTCCAAGAACAAGGTTGGCAAGAGTAGGATATCTTGGGTAAGCATAAAGTAGGAAGAAAGATCATCACCAGGTATGTATGGCTAATTTTGATTCTTGTGAAATCGCCCTTATGTGTAAAATTGTTTGGCATGTGTTGATTTGAGAAATTGTATGTGATTAATTGATGTTGTTGTTGGATATTCAAAGTTGTTGTTGAACTATGAGTGTTGTGGTATGAAATATGAACCGAAAGGTAAATGAGAGTTGAATTGGGTAAAGAATTTGTGAATAATGATTATGATGGCCTATATGGCACCTTGTGGAAAAGAAATCGAAACACTTGAGAATTGGTTTATTGTGAAAAGAGATGAAACACTTGAATTATGGAAAATTGTTGAATATACATGTGTGAATATTATTGAATGTGGAAACATTGTAACTTGGTTGTGATATTGGCTTGAGAAGTAATTGAGAACATGAAACAATGTGCAAGTTGCTTATTTGAACTTGTTGAAATTGTGTGTAGTACCTTATCTGCTGTTTGAAATTGTTGTGTTTTCAACCGTAAGGCGGGGTCGTGTTGCGCGCCGCAACGTGGTGAAATAAGGTGTGGGTTGGGGTGATAAGGGTGGCCGAGGTAATAAGGGTGGTCGGGGGCAATAAGGATGGAAAGCGATCGAAATCGCTATTGAAAATTGATACATAAATCAATAATGTGAAATTGTGAAAGGAGACAGCAGGAGAGTTTGCAACCTGTGGGGCACCTGATTGCCCCTTTGTTTGACTACTTGTGCTTTATGTGATTGATTGGTAATTGTTAAATTGGTTGATCGTAGGAAGTGCTTTGAGTTGAGAATTATTTGAAATGAGGAAAATGTGGAAACATGGTTGGTTGGCTTAATTAATTGATGATGTAATTTAATGGCTTGAGTTTACTTGGGACAAAGTTTGTCCATACATACCAGTACAATTTAAGTGTACTGACGTCCCTTTTGCCGGGGGCGCTACATTCGTGTCATGATTGTAGGTGGATCGGTAGCAGGCACTTCAGCTCGTCGGCAGTAGTATTCTTCTCCTTCCACTGCCCGTCTTGGTGAGCCCCTTTCTTCCTCGGGGCCTTGTGTGGTTCTTGCCACTTCGGTTTGGATTTCATTTTGGTTTTGAAAGGTATAGCCGGAGCCTTGTTACCGGCAAGTATTGTATTTCCCTTTTGTATCCTAGAGGCCCTGTAGACATGTAAACTGTGGGACTCCAGTCTTATATATATAAGGTGTTATGTCGGGCGTTGTAAAAGTTGAAATCTTGTTAATGAATCACTCGTATCATTTTATTTGTTTAATGTGAAATCAATTATGATTAGTAATATATTTGGTTAATGAGAAACAGTCATCACAGGGGTAACGCGTGGGAATGAAAGGCACCCGGGTCCGCTTGACTGGGGCAACCCGGTCAGGCGCCGGTCATGTCCCTCGATTTGGGGCGTGACAAACTTGGTATCAGAGCTTAAGGTTTTAAAGTGTCCTAGGATGTCTTGGAGCCGTGTCTAGTAGTGCCCTTATTATAGGTGTGTTGTCGACCACATCATATAAGTAGGGGGCTACACGGACATTTAGGAATCTACCTACTTCTTTGTTAATCTATATCGTGCGGTAAAGTGCAATGTGGAGATATCTATGTCTAATTCGTGCCTTGTTCCCAAATTTTCAGAATATGGCACCTAAGAAGAAGGCTAGACTCGGCCTTAGGGCCAATACCGGCCCAAGTGCAGCTGTTAATCATGTACCCGATGCCGTGGGAGAGAATGACCCACCAGTCCCGAATTTGCCTGGCCCATCTGTTCAAAACCCAAGTGTCCCTATTCCAGCTACGGTAGAGGATGCCACCATTCCTCCTGCCGGTGTTCCTGACTCAGATAGAGTTCCCGCTTCGGGCTCTGGTATCTCTAATGAAGAACTTAGGGGAGCCATCCATATGTTAACACAGTTAGTGGCCGCCCAGGCCCAGAGATCCCATGATGCCCCTGCATCCTCCAGCGGACAGGGAGATTCTTTTGGCTCCAGAGTCCATCAATTCTTGCGATTGGCCCCTCCAGAATTTTCAGGCACCGATCCGGAGGCTGACCCACAGGAATTCCTTGATGAGATATACAAGACCCTCAGAGTGATGAAGGCTACAGATATAGAGGGGGTAGAGTTGGCCTCTTACAGGCTGAACGGAGCGGCACGTTCATGGTTCGAAATGTGGGAGGATTCCCGTGAGGAAGGGAGCCCTCCGGCCAGATGGGATGAGTTCGTGGATGCATTTATGGACCACTTCTTACCTGCTGAGGCAATGGCAGCCCGTGCCACTGAGTTCGAGGTTCTCAAACAGGGCAGTATGAGTGTTTGGGAGTATCACATGGAGTTCGTAAGGTTGTCCAAGTACGCTCCTCATTTAGTATCGACCATGGATGCCCGGGTTCGACGGTTTGTTCGGGGCCTTAGCCCTTTGGTAGTGAATGAGGCCGCCACAGCAGCTTTGCACTCAGACATGAACTATGGGAGGATTGTGGGATTTGCTCAGGCCACAGAGGCCAGGAAATTGAAGATTCGTGCAGAAAGAGAAAGTAGCAACAGGGCTCGGTCAATGGGTCGTTCAGGGAGATCACTTCCAGGGAAGGGGTCATCAGGGCCATCCCAGTCATATGCTCAGTCCTCCGCGAGTGCACCGCCATCCGTGCACAGTCATCGGCAGGGCAGTTACTCGAGACCTGGTTCAGACAGCAGGAGGTCTCGTCAGTCTGGTCATCCTGGGGTGAGATCCCAGCAGCAGGGGAGACCTACATGCCCCAAGTGTGGGAGATTTCATACAGAAACTTGCTACCTTGACCTTCCAGTGTGCTTCGGGTGCGGGGTGAGAGGTCACATTCAGCGGGACTGCCGTGCACCCCGTCAGGGTATAGGTAGGGGATCTGCTCAGTCATCCGGTTCTTCAGCTGCTACATCATCAGCGCGTACTCCAGCAGCAGCAGGGCGTGGTGCAACTAGGGGTGGAGCTCAGAGTAGGGGTGGACCTAGCCGATTCTATGCATTGAGTGGCCGCCAAAATGCTGAGGCTTCTCCAGATATTGTTACAGGTATCCTGTCTGTTCGGACTATTGATTGCTATGCCCTTATTGATCCGGGGTCCTCCTTGTCTTATGTTACTCCATTCATTGCTTCAAGTTTTGGGATAGAACCCGAACAACTTCATGAGCCGTTCTCTGTGTCGACACCTATTGGTGATTCTATTACGGCCTCACGAGTCTATAGGAATTGTGTTGTTACGGTGGGTGGTCGTGATACCACGGCCGATCTTATTGATCTTGGGATGGTAGATTTTGATGTTATTATGGGGATGGATTGGCTCTATTCGTGCTTTGCCAAACTTGACTGTCGAACGAGAGTTATGAGGCTCGAGTTCCCTAACGAGCCAGTTATTGAATGGAGAGGAAATGGTATAGTGCCAAGGGGTAGGTTTATTTCCTACCTTAAGGCTTCGAAGATGATTAAGAAGGGGTGTATCTATCACCTGGTTCGGGTAGCGGACACCACCTCAAAGGTGCCTACCCTCGAGTCCGTGCCAATTGTGAATGAATTTCTCGAAGTGTTTCCGGATGAGCTTCCAGGCATCCCGCCGGATAGGGAGATTGATTTTGGGATCGACGTATTACCAGATACTCAGCCAATATCTATTCCACCATACATAATGGTGCCAGCAGAGTTAAGGGAGTTAAAAGAGCAGCTGAGGGATTTATTAGAGAAAGGGTTCATACGACCGAGTGTGTCGCCGTGGGGTGCTCCGGTTCTCTTTGTCAGAAAGAAGGATGGGTCACTTCGAATGTGTATTGATTATCAGCAGCTCAACAAAGTCACCATCAAGAATAAATATCCTTTGCCTCGAGTGGATGATCTGTTTGACCAATTGCAGGGAGCGAGGTTCTTCTCAAAGATTGATTGAAAATCAGGGAACAGGATATTCCTAAGACCGCCTTCAGAACTCGTTATGGTCACTTCGAGTTTTTGGTCATGTCTTTTGGGCTAACCAACGCCCCAGCAGCTTTCATGGACCTTATGAATCGGATTTTCAAGCCATTCCTAGATTCCTTTGTGATTGTATTCATTGACGATATTCTCATCTACTCTCGGAGCAGGGAAGATCATGCCGTTCACCTCAGAGCAGCATTGCAGACCCTTCTTCAGCATCAATTGTATGCCAAGTTCTCAAAATGTGAGTTTTGGTTGGAGTCCGTAGCTTTTCTAGGGCATGTTATTTCCAGTGAGGGAATTATGGTGGATCCTCAGAAGATTGCGGCAGTGAAAGATTGGCCTAGACCCACGACCCCGACAGAGATTCGCAGCTTTTTGGGTCTGGCAGGTACTATCGGAGGTTTGTAGAGGGATTCTCAACCCTCGCCTCCCCATTGACTAAATTGACGCAGAAAGCAGTTAAGTTCCAGTGGTCCGAAGCATGTGAGAAAAGTTTCCAAGAATTGAAGTCAAGGTTGACCTCGGCACCAGTATTGGCCTTGCCGGAAGGCACAGAGGGATTTGTAGTCTATTGTGATGCCTCCAGAGTCGGTTTGGGATGTGTATTGATGCAGCACGGAAAGGTTATAGCTTATGCTTCCAGACAACTCAAGAATCATGAGAAGAATTATCCGACGCATGATTTGGAACTTGCAGCTGTTGTGTTTGCTTTGAAAATATGGCGGCACTATCTTTATGGGGTTCATGTAGATGTGTTTTCAGACCACAAGAGCCTCCAGTATTTGTTCAAGCAGAAAGAGCTGAATCTGAGACAGCGGCGATGGTTAGAATTACTCAAGGACTATGATATGGACATATTGTACCACCCAGGGAAAGCAAATGTGGTAGCTGACGCTCTTAGTCGGAAATCCATGGGTAGTTTGGCTCATTTGGGTGTAGATCAGAGACACCTGGCTCGAGAGGTTTACCAATTAGCCAGTTTGGGGGTTCGTATCTCGGCGTCAGACGAGGGGGATATCTTGGTGCATAATGGAGCAGAGTCATCGTTGGTCGCGGAAATCAAGGAAAAACAGTTCATGGATCCAGCATTGGTTCGGGTGAAGGAAGCAGTCATGAATGACAAGACCTCAGCATTTGTACTCAGCAGCGAAGATGGTGTATTGCGGTGTCAAGATAGGCTATGTGTTCCGGATGTGGACGAGCTTCGGGAAAGAGTGATGGCAGAGGCTCATACTTCCAGGTATTCTGTGCACCCTGGTTCAACGAAAATGTATCACGATCTCAAAGAGGTTTATTGGTGGAACGGTATGAAAAGGGATGTGGCAGGCTTTGTAGCTAAATGTCCGAACTGTCAACAAGTGAAGGCCGAGCATCAACGGCCTGGTGGATTAACTCAGCTTATAGAAATACCAAGGTGGAAATGGGAGATGATCAATATGGATTTCGTGGTGGGGTTACCTCGCACTCAGCGTAAGTTCGATTCAATATGGGTGATAGTAGATCGACTCACCAAATCAGCTCACTTCCTGCCTGTCAAGTCCACTGATACCGCGGAGCAATATGCAAGATTGTACATCAAAGAGATAGTAAGGCTTCATGGCACTCCACTTTCTATCATCTCGGATCGCGGGGCTCAGTTCACAGCTAACTTTTGGAAGAAGTTTCAGCAAGGTTTGGGAACTCAGGTGAATCTCAGCACAGCTTTCCATCCACAGACCGACGGTCAGGCCGAGCGGACCATTCGGACGCTTGAAGATATGTTGCGGGCTTGTGTCTTAGATTTTAAAGGTAATTGGGATGAACACTTGCCACCGATAGAATTTGCTTACAATAACAGCTATCATGCTAGCATTCAAATGGCCCCGTTTGAGGCATTATACGGGAGAAGATGTAGATCGCCAATCGGGTGGTTTGAGGTAGGTGAAGCGGAATTGCTAGGGCCAGATATGGTGTACGAAGCTATGGAAAAGGTCAAAGTTATTCGGGAGAGAATGAAAACAGCACAGAGTCGTCAAAAGTCCTATGCAGACGTTCGTCGAAGGGATTTGGAGTTTCAAGTCGACGATTGGGTGTTCTTGAGGGTATCTCCTATGAAGGGAGTCATGCGATTCGGGAAGAAAGGAAAATTGAGTCCTAGGTATGTCGGGCCATATCGGATCGTTCAAAGGATTGGTCAAGTTGCTTATAGGCTAGAGTTGCCTCCCGAGATGTCATCAGTGCATCCGGTATTCCATGTGTCCATGTTGAAGAAAGTGATTGGAGATCCATCCACCATCATGCCAGCCGAAGCTATAGAGGTTAATGAAAATTTGTCATATGAAGAAGTTCCAGTTGCCATTCTTGATAGGCAAGTCCGTAAGTTGAGAAATAAGGAAGTTGCCTCCGTTAAAGTATTGTGGCGAAGTCAACAAGTAGAGGAGGCCACATGGGAAGCCGAAAAAGAGATGAAAGAAAAGTACCCCCATTTGTTTGATCAAGCCTAGAAGAAATTAGGTGACCCTCCTACTCCTAGTAGCTGTCATCTTGCCTAAGTTGTTTCCCTCTTAGTATTAGTAAGTCTCCTTTATTTTAATGAGTTAGATGTGTTGTTACCTTGGGTCACTTGAACCGTTCTTGATAAATGAAAGCCTTATAAAGATTTACGTGTTTAATAAACAACTAATAGTAAGTGTAGATTGGTAATGATTTGTTAAGCGTACATGGTGTGTTAAAATGGTTAAATAAGGTAAGAATTCATTGAAGTGACTAGTTTATGTGCATTCGTTGAGGTAAGAAGGTGTATACCAGTTGTGAATAGTGTTATTGTTGTATATTGTTGTTTGGTGATGTGTTTCGGGGGCCCTCTGACAGGTGGGTATGTCCATAATACAAAGGAAACTCTGGCGAAATTTTTCTAAAATATAAGAGTTAGTCAAAATTTTGAGGGTTGCATATCATGTCTTTCAAAACCAACTCATTTATTTCAAAATCCTCATTCGAGGACGAATGATCTTAAGGGGGGAGGATGTAAGGCCCCGTGAAATTTTTGTGCATAAAACCTAGTAGATGTGGTGTCATCGCCGCGGTTCGGACCCTTGGTAGTGATTTAAGTTTCAAAATGTAGAATAAAATTTTTCCAGAAAAATGTCAATCTGCGGTGCACTTTTGCGACCGCAGAATCAATATGCGGTCCGCATAGTGACCGCAAATCGTTCCAGAGAGTTGCCCAAAATTGTGTCCAATGTGCGGTCGATATGCGATCGCATGTCAATCTGCGGTGCACTTTTGCGACCGCAGAATCGACATGCGGTCCGCATAGTGACCGCAAATTCGACCCCGGCCCAGATTTTTGTAACATTTTGACCCGATCTCTTCTTTAATATAACACCTTTCTTCTTCATTTTATCATATCACCTCACCAAAATTAGAGAGAGAAGAGAGGGTTTTTAGAGAGAGAAGTTCTTCATCTTCAAAGATTGTTCCAACTACTTAATTCCAAGGGATTCTAGGGCAAGGATTCAACTTCCCCAATATTTTCAAGGTAAAAACCCTAATTATTTTCTTTGATTTTCAGTTTTAATTGGGTAAAGAGAGGTTTGCATATAATAGCTTTTGAAAATAGAATTTTTACACTCATGCATGATTATTGAACTTGATTTCTAGTAAAAGAAGTGAGTAGAAGTAAGAGTCTTCAAGAACAAGGTTGGCAAGAGTAGGATATCTTGGGTAAGCATAAAGTAGAAAGTTAACGGAAGAAAAATCATCACCAGGTATGTATGGCTAATTTTGATTCTTGTGAAATCGCCCTTATGTGTAAAATTGTTTGGCATGTGTTGATTTGAGAAATTGTATGTGATTAATTGATGTTGTTGTTGGATATTCAAAGTTGTTGTTGAACTATGAGTGTTGTGGTATGAAATATGAACCGAAAGGTAAATGAGAGTTGAATTGGGTAAAGAATTTGTGAATAATGATTATGATGGCCTATATGGCACCTTGTGGAAAAGAAATCGAAACACTTGAGAATTGGTTTATTGTGAAAAGAGATGAAACACTTGAATTATGGAAAATTGTTGAATATACATGTGTGAATATTATTGAATGTGGAAACATTGTAACTTGGTTGTGATATTGGCTTGAGAAGTAATTGAGAACATGAAACAATGTGCAAGTTGCTTATTTGAACTTGTTGAAATTGTGTGTAGTACCTTATCTGCTGTTTGAAATTGTTGTGTTTTCAACTGTAAGGCGGGGTCGTGTCGCGCGCCGCGACGTGGTGAAATAAGGTGTGGGTTGGGGTGATAAGGGTGGCCGAGGTAATAAGGGTGGTCAGGGGCAATAAGGATGGAAAGCGATCGAAATCGCTATTGAAAATTGATACATAAATCAATAATGTGAAATTGTGAAAGGAGACGGCAGGAGAGTTTGCAACCTGTGGGGCACTGATTGCCCCTTTGTTTGACTACTTGTGCTTTATGTGATTGATTGGTAATTGTTAAATTGGTTGATCGTAGGAAGTGCTTTGAGTTGAGAATTATTTGAAATGAGGAAAATGTGGAAACATGGTTGGTTGGCTTAATTAATTGATGATGTAATTTAATGGCTTGAGTTTACTTGGGACAAAGTTTGTCCATACATACCAGTACAATTTAAGTGTACTGACGTCCCTTTTGCCGGGGGCGCTACATTCGTGTCATGATTGTAGGTGGATCGGTAGCAGGCACTTCAGCTCGTCGGCAGTAGTATTCTTCTCCTTCCACTGCCCGTCTTGGTGAGCCCCTTTCTTCCTCGGGGCCTTGTGTGGTTCATGCCACTCGGTTTGGATTTCATTTTGGTTGTAAGGTATAGCCGGAGCCTTGTTACCGGCAAGTATTGTATTTCCCTTTTGTATCCTAGAGGCTCTGTAGACATGTAAACTGTGGGACTCCAGTCTTATATATATAAGGTGTTATGTCGGGCGTTGTAAAAGTTGAAATCTTGTTAATGAATCACTCGTATCATTTTATTTGTTTAATGTGAAATCAATTATGATTAGTAATATATTTGGTTAATGAGAAACCGTCATCACAGGGGTAACGCGTGGGAATGAAAGGCACTCAGGTCCGCTTGACTGGGGCAACCCGGTCAGGCGCCGGTCATGTCCCTCGATTTGGGGCGTGACACCATGTCACTACTTCGCCGGGGTAGGCTAGACACTTACCAGCACATGGGCTCGGTTATGCTGATACTACACTCATTTTTGTGTACAGATCCAGGTATTTGATCGATAGTAGCTATTCATTGCGGTGGAGACTCAAGGTAAACCTGCTGCAGCATTCACAGGCTTTGGATTCACCTTCTTATGTTATGTTCTCACTACTGTACTCACTCTCTTACGGTTGTGTTTATAAATAGTAGCGAAAAACTCTATAGAGCTTATGACTTGTACTACCGGATTTTTGGGAATATGTTAATTGTATAAGAATTCTATTTCAGAAGAATATTAGGTGTTATTATTCATGGTTGTTATTCCGCAATTATTAGGCTTACCTAGTCATTAAGACTAGGTGCCATTATGACTCCTCCAGAGGAATTTTTGGGTCGTGACAAGTTGGTATTAGAGCTCTAGGTTCATAGGTGCTACAAGTCATAAGCGAGTTTAGTAGAGTTTTGTAGATCGGTACGGAGACGTCTATACTTATCTTCGAGAAGCTACAGAGCTAGTAGGAAAAATTCCCACTTCATTCATTCCTTATCGTACGACATTTATTCAGCTTGAAGCATATATTTTAGGTTCTTTTGTATCCATTCATGTATGAAATTGCGCATTACGCCAATGGTTTGTGATATAAAAAAATGATTATAAGAGAGATAGAGTTGCTTATTCATTACCACGTGTCGATCAAAATTGAGGATGTGGAAATGAAGAGAGATCTTTTAGTTATGCTCATGGGGTGCATCAGATCTTGACATCTAGTTGATAAGTACAATCTATATAAGGTTTAATTGGAGACTATGTGGTTCATATGGGATTTCTATGTAGCGAAGGGTACAACTAGCAACCAAGTCACTAGAGGAAGTGAGTTTAACAATCACGAGGATGACATGCGCCAAATAAATGGCTTGAGGCGTCTTATGTACGGTGTCGTATGAGAGATGAAGATTTTTATTGTGGATCATCGAAAATATGTCTTATGATTTCACACCTAGTGAGAAAAGTCGACTATCAATGATAAAATTGCGAGATCATGTGTTATACCAATTTTGACCCGAGATGTATTTATATGGTATTGAAGGTTCTCCAAAACTTGTATATGATCAAGAGCTAAGATTTGAACAGGATGATAATAAGACTTGAGATATTCCCGCATCCTTATTAATCCTACATTTCAATATCAATGGGGTCATAGAAACATATTCAGTATACTCGTAGTGCTTAAGTTAATCACAACACTCGCGTGGGGCAGTCATGTTTTAATGTACCAGTGGCATGGAATTTTCTGCAACGACTATTTAATTTATCTGGTATGAACTCAGTATGAGCAGTCGAACTGCGATGGGTTGTTATGAATATGGTGATACTAGGAACATCCTGAGAAAACTGTCCTAGACTTGGGAGAAATCTGTTCTATCAGAGCACACATGCCACATACTCTAATATAGTTATTACTCTACGTACACTACCAATTAGGGGTAGAGGAAAAGCGGGTGGATGGCGCCTAAGAGGTGGAGGCCCGACCCATTGATATATTCTCTATGGTATAGTTGAGGTCGTTACAAGAACGAACTCGAATTCTCATAAAGGAATATTTTTCCTTAACTTGACTGGGTTATGAGTATCGAGGCTAGTCCTCATAATATGTTTTACTCATTAGTAAGCTTCATAAATCTTAAATTTACTTAAGTGAATACTCCTGTCGGGAGATTATATGGAGATAGTTATGTCTATCATTAGTTGTTAGTCTCTAAAAATAGTTGTGATGTGATTTCAGGAAACAAAATTGATTTAAATTGTGAATTTTATTCCCTATTGGTGTGAGGGTTCATTATATGTTGTGGTTTTGTTTGATGGAATTTATTTAGAAGAAAAAGAAAAGAAATGAAAATCTTTCAGTTGGCACGATATGCATATTACTTGTGGTACGGAGTTGAGGACGAGATCCCCGTATTTATTTTTGGTGATGTGAGATATTTAGACCGAGCTACAAGTTGCGGTGGATGTGATATAAGGACGAGGTCCTTGTGGTAAAATGTTTATACGTTTCAAAATCTCCCTTTGTGAAATTAAACTTTATATATATATATATATATATATATATATATATATATATATATATATATATATATATATATATATAGTACTTATAGGGAGGCATGCCTGGGAGGCTTATTTGAAAATTCTTGTATTAATATCTCTATACACTTGCCAATTTGTATTGTAACTATTGAGTTGTTTCCCACAAGATAAGTGCCCATGTGGCATTCAGTGTGACTCATTAATTCGGGTAACTAATTTTGAGGTCATCATGCCTTGTTGTTAGAAACTGAAGGTTTGAAACGAGGTTTTTTTTTGTTGACATGAGATTAACTGGCAATTTGTAATCTATCATGAATAACTATTAAGACCAGAGATGTGGTTATGGTCAAACATATGATATGTTTCATGTCCAGATATCTTTATTATAATGTCGCGCTTGTAATGCGGAGAGTAGTGTTATTGATATATACATTATGGGGGCATTATTGAGTTATGGATTATGTTAGGAGTTGTTTTGGTGTTACTCTGACAGGTGGATAGGCCCAATTACAAGGGAGACTCTTCCGAAATTTCTGAAAAATTTGGGAGTTAGAAAAATTTGGGATATTGAGATGTACAAAGAAAGAGAAGTTACATTATGTGTTTGAGGATGGACTCTACTTCTCATTTGAGGATGAATGACCCTAAGTGGGGGGGGGGGGAAATATAATACCTCATATTTGATGGGTGCATAGGCACGAGTTGTTATAGTCAGTCGAGACTAATATCATTTTTTGACGTGAAAATCGGACCTTTTTGAAAATGATTGGAGTGTAAGAAATTTGATCTTCAAGTTTACAAATATGGATAAAGGAAATAATCTTAATTGACATGGTATTGTCGGACTTATGTCTAATGCGATAATGTGGGATCAATCACGAATATTTGTGTAAAAGTAAAATCATCAATTTGTTAGCTTGAGAATAATCTTAGTACGTTCGAGGATGAATGTTTGTTAAGAGGTGGAGAATGTAACGATTCGACCCGTCGTCTCATGAGTTACCGCTTCATTTTTCTCATTTTCAACTTTTTTATGCTTCATTATCCGTATCTTATGTGATCGAGTTGGTTTGGAGTGGTTTTAATAAGAAATGAGACACTTAGTCTCTTTTATGAAGGCTTAAGTTGGAAAAGTCAATCGAGCATTGACTTATGAGTTAGAGGGATCGGATATGAATTCTGATGGTTCAGTTAGCTTCGGGAGATGATTTGGGACTTAAGAATGTGTCCGAAATATTTTTTGTGATGACTGGTGTAGAATTAGGCTTGAATTGGCAAAGTTAGTATTTTGGCAAATTCCGGTTGATAGGTGAGATTTTTGTCACGACCCCAAAACCCGGTCGTGATGGCGCCCAACATATTGCTAGGCTAGCCCGACCAACCATTCGTAACACAGAGCTATCATCTCTCACTTTACCCTTTGTAGGCATAAACAACAATAATATAATGAAATGACGTCTAGCACATCGGGGATAGATATCCCAAAACCAGTATAAACCTCCCACCGAATCGGGAGTCATAAGTCATGAGCCTCTACCAGAATTTATAAACTGTGATAGTGTATACAACTGTGCACAAGTGTGGCATAGACAGAACAAAATAAGGATAAACTGGAGAGTCAAGTCCTGCGGACGCTGGCAGCTACCTCGACTGTCCAAATGCACTCCCGAGCAGCCATAGAATCAGCTCTACTGTGATGTACCTGGATCTGCACACAAGGTGCAGGGAGTCGGGTGTGAGTACTTCCAACTCAGCGGTAATAAAAGTAAATAATGCTGAAGGAAAGGAAACCACGCAAAGCACTATCTCATGCTACACAATACAGAACTACCTTTAAACTTCAACACACTATCATTTTATCCCCTTTTAGCATATGTGAGTAAATTATTTAGAAATCTCATTTTCAGCTTCTTTCTTTCATGATAACATACCAATACCTATGTACAATCTCAAGCAGTGCAGGTCTACACTCAAATCAGCCCCTCGGGCTCAGCACTCCTTAACAAATACCACCAGGAGATCTGGTCATTAAGGCAAATAATGCATGTGTCCCAGTAATGTATGAGTGCTAAATGTTATGCCACGTAGTACACGTAAACCAATGTATGTATGCCATGCAATGCATATGATGTTGTGGCATACAGCCCGATCCATGCAAAGGCGCCCGCGCTCACTGTGGGGGTTCAGACTCCGGAGGGGCTCCTACAGCCCAAGCGCAATATCAATATCACACATGCTGCAGCGCGCAACCCGATCCATATACCACTGCGGCGTGCAGTCCGATCCATGCATGTGTATGCATATGCTCACATAAATCATGATGCCCTAACATATGGCCCTCGGCCCCAATCAGTCTAACAAATAATCAAGAAAGCCCCTCGGGCAACAGTATCATATTAGCTCACAGCTAAAAATGTCATTAAGACCTTGTGCAAGTTTTTCATAACCTTAAAAAAAATGCTGAATAGCAAAATACCATTTAAAACCTTAAATTTGAATAAAAATATGCACAATGTTATCAAGACAACGATACCAATCCCTGAAGGATTCAAATAATCGGCATGAAGCCCAAACATGATAATTAGTCCAATTCATGATAATTAATATCTTTATTGAGGCGTCAATTTCATTTCAAATAATTAGGTGTTATTATTTATTACGCGGGACGGACCAAGTCACAATCCCCAATGATGCTCTACCCCACACCCGTTATCCGGCGTGCAAGTCACCTCAACACAGCACTAACATGTGCAAGTTCGGGGTTTACTAAGCCTTAGGACATCATTTAAAAGTATTACCCACCTCGAACCGGCGAAAACTCATGCCTGCGACGCCTTAGCTCCTCGAACCGGCATCCACGCACGTCAAAACTAGCCAAAATCAGTACAAATATATCAAAATAGGCCGATGGAACATAACCCAATCGAAAGAACTCGAAAAATACTCAAAATCACGAAATTGGCAAAACCCGAGCCCCGGGCCCACATTCTGTAAATTACGAAATTCACATTTCTGGATTCCTCGTCTCTCCACGAGTCCGTACATACCAAGAACTCTTAATTCGGACCACAAATGGCCTTTCAAATCATAAATTTAAGATTTTTGCTCCAAGCCCTATTTTCTTATTTTTAGCCATAAATTCATGAATTCCATGGATTATTCTTGCATAAAAACATGTAATTAACTCATAAAACTTACCTCCAACGATTCCCAATCGAAACCCCTTCATTTCCCGTCCAAAAGCTCTCAAGAGCGACCAAAAATTGTGGAAAATGGGTTATTTTCGCGGCTGGAATGTTTTAAAACATTCTGCCTAGGGATTTTGTTCATCGTGATCGCAGGAAATGCTTCACGATCGCGGAGAACAAATTTCTGGCCCAAAAATTACCCTTCGCGATCGCGGGAAGGGCTTCGCGATCGCGGTGCATAAATTCTTGTTCTTCCGGACAGGCTTCAGTATAACGATCATAACGTTTTGCACACAACTCTAAATGACAAATGGTTTGATGTTCTGAAACTAGACACATAGGGATATGACTCTCATTTGTTGTCCATTTCCTTAATCCTTATACATTTTGAGATATATTCTTCCCAATGCATACATGTGTATTAAAGATCCTCCTCGGACAGCCTATAGTGTAACATCCATAACGTTTTACACAGACATCCAAATCACTCTTTCCTTATCTTTATGAAAATTAGACAATATGAATTGGGAGCGAATGGTACGCCTACCACAAGATACGAAATGAAATGAGATCGGGTTGCACGTTGCAACTGTGTTAAATAAGATTGAAATGGGTTGCACTTTCAATGAGATGTGATCTGAAAGTGAAATCTACCGTTGTTTTCCTTATTCTTGTTAGTGATTGGATTTTGATTCCTTATAATGGTGATACCATGCACTTTCTACTGATATATTTATTTGTAGTTATCAATTCAAAAGTTTAAATATTAGAATTCTTTTACTGTTATGACCCGTCGTGTTAGAACCTACAATGTCTGCAGTATATATATATATACATATATATATATATATATATATATATATATATATATATATATATATATATATATATCATTTTAAGCATAAACGTGTAATGATCTAAAGGTTTATTTTTAATTCTAGAGATCCAAATTTGATTTCGAGACTTCCGAAATTTTGATAATGAATTATAGGACCAATCTGGAAATTTTGGTCTAATTTCATCAAGTCACGATTGGATTTTTTATGCGAAACATGAGTTAATTATTTAATCAGAAAAATGAGTATCGCACTGAGCAAATGAGCTCTGAATTTAGTTTCAATTGAATGTCTATGTTCATATTATTATTTGTGACTCATAGGAACAAGAATCATCGAATTCCGAGTTCGTATGGTGGAGTTAGAGTCTTTTTAGTGAAAATAAATATTGTTGTGCAGAAGGTTCTGGTGTGCACCTTTAGCGACCAGATGGGTACGTTTAGTGACTGGAAGGGACTTTTAGCGACCAGAATGGGCTTTATTAGTGCCGTTCTATTTTTTTAGCTCATTTTCACGTTTTTCTTGTTAAAGAACACGACTTGGGGCGATTTTTGAGCAAGAATACATGGAAAATCTTGAGGTAAGTTACTTGTGGTCATTTATACTCCATAATATTGAATAATCCGACTAGATTACATGTTTTTGGGGTGTAAATTGAGGATTTAGGCCTAGGGATTTAAAAATAAGATTTGAAGATTTGAGGGGTCATTTGAACTCCGATGTTGGTAAATTTGATATGTACGAACTCGTGGCGAGACGATGAATTTGGTGATGTAAGTTTCATAATTTTTTAAGAGGCAGGTCCCACATTAACTTTTGGTTGACTTTTTAATGTAAAATTTTAAGATACTGTTTTATTATCTGAAATTATTTCCAATGTATTTTAATGGAGTTATACAATTAATTTGGATAGATTTGAATCTCTCGGAGGTCAATTCAAGCAAGAAAGCTATTTTAGAATATCGGCCTAGCTTCAAAAGAGGTAAGTGTTTGGTCTACCCTAGCTTGAGGGAATAAGAGTTGAGTATAATTGCTACTTGTTATGTGTTGTGTCCGACGTATAGGCATGGTGACGAGTATCTATATGTTGGGGGTCGAGCTTGACCGTGAGTCCTAAATTGATAAATTATTGTATTCTTATTTGATGCTTATGAGAACTTGTTTGAAGATATTTGAAGTAGAGCAAGTAATTGTTATGACTGAGTAATTGTATCAATTGTGTTAAATAGAAATCCATAAGTTTTGTTATAGCTAGTTCTTCTTTGACGGTAATATATTGTTTGATTAGTTGTTATTTGTTTGTTTGCCGATAATATATATTGTTGATTTAAAGATTATTGGTTTCACATCGGTAATATATCTATATATATATATATATATATATATATATATATATATATATATATATATATATATATATATATAATGTTGATTAAGTATTATTTGTTTCATACTGGTAATATATATATTGTTGATTTAAAGATTATTGGTTTCACACCGGTAATATATATATTGTTGATTAATTATTATTGGTTTCTTACCGTTAACATATTAACAAATGGGATCGTATGGCACGTCGACCACTTATATATTAAGAAATAGGATCGTCTGGTACGCCGATCACTTATATATTAGAAATGGGATCGTGTGGCACACCGACCACTTATATACTAATAAATAAGATCGTGTGGCACGCCGACCACTTATATGTTAAAAAATGGGATCGTGTGGCATGCTGACTACTTATATATTAATAAATGAGGTCGTGTGGCTCGCCGACCATAATTTATATGATTGTTGTTATTGGCCATAGTTGTCGGTAGCCTATTATGTAATATTATTGGCCGTAGTTGTCGGTGACATATTGATAAATGAGATTATATTGAATTAGAAGCGAATGGTACGCCTACCACAAGATACGAAATGAAATGAGATCGGGTTGCACGTTGCAACGATGTTAAATAAGATTGAAATGGGTTGCACTTTCAATGAGATGTGATCTGAAAGTGAAATCTACCGTTGTTTTCCTTGTTCTTGTTAGTGATTGGATTTTGATTCCTTATAATGGTGATACCATGCACGTTCCACTGATGTATTTATTTGTAGTTATCAATTCAAAAGTTTAAATATTAGAATTCTTTTACTGTTATGACCCGTCGTGTTAGAACCTACAGTGTCTGCAGTATTTCACCGCATATATATACATATATACATATATATATATACATATATACATATACATATATACATATATATATATACATATCATTTTAAGCATAAACGAGTAATGATGTAAAGGTTTATTTTTAATTCTAGAGATCCAAATTTGATTTCGAGACTTCCGAAATTTTGATAATGAATTATAGGACCGATCTGGAAATTTTGGTCTAATTTCATCAAGTCACGATTGGATTTTTGATGCGAAACATGAGTTAATTATTTAATGAGCAAAATGAGTATCGCACTGAGCAAATGAGCTCTGAATTTAGTTTCGATTGAAAGTCTATGTTCATATTATTATTTGTGACTCATAGGAACAAGAATCATCGAATTCCGAGTTCGTATGGTGGAGTTAGAGCCTTTTTAGTGAAAATAAATATTGTTGTGCAGAAGGTTCTAGTGTGCACCTTTAGCGACCAGATGGGTACGTTTAGCGAGTGGAAGGGACTTTTAGCGACCAGAATGGGCTTTATTAGTGCCGTTCTATTTTTTAGCTCATTTTCACGTTTTTCTTGTTAAAGAACACGACTTGGGGCGATTTTTGAGCAAGAATACATGGAAAATCTTGAGGTAAGTTACTTGTGGTCATTTATACTCCATAATATTGAATAATCCGACTAGATTACATGTTTTTGGGGTGTAAATTGAGGATTTAGGCCTAGGGATTTATAAATAAGATTTGAAGATTTGAGAGGTCATTTGAACCCCGATGTTGGTAAATTTGATATGTACGGACTCGTGGCGAGACGGTGAATTTGGTGATGTAATTTAAATAATTTTTTAAGAGGCAGGTCCCACATTAACTTTTGGTTGACTTTTTAATGTAAAATTTTAAGATACTGTTTTATTATCTGAAATTATTTCCAATGTATTTTAATGAAGTTATACAATTAATTTGGATAGATTTGAGTCTCTCGGAGGTCAATTCAAGCAAGAAAGCTATTTTAAAATATCGGCCTAGCTTCAAAAGAGGTAAGTGTTTGGTCTACCCTAGCTTGAGGGAATAAGAGTTGAGTATAATTGCTACTTGTTACGTGTTGTGTCCGACGTATAGGCATGGTGACGAGTATCTACATGTTGGGGGTCGAGCTTGGCCGTGAGTCCTAAATTGATAAATTATTGTATTCTTATTTGATGCTTATGAGAACTTGTTTGAAGATATTTGAAGTAGAGCAAGTAATTGTTATGACTAAGTAATTGTATCAATTGTGTTAAATAGAATACGATTTCTGAAAAGAAAGTTTTAATAAATAAAACTCCTACAAGCTTTACTTACTGGGATTATATCCAAGCTTTTTCAAAAGTATTTTATTACAATAATGAAAAGCATAAACATTCTTGGTGGATAAAAATCTGCTCAAATGTTTTTAATGAACCAATTCCTACTTGGTTTATTAAATGGTGGACATATTTTGGTCCTACCACAAAAATTTTACCAGAATCATTCCTAAATCTTTATAAAGATTGGACTGCAGTTTCGCCATTTTTAACGGATTTATATTTATCCGAACACATCTGCAAAGTAGATACTATTGACCAGATGTATTTCTTTATTGAATATTCTATTCCATGGATTTGTAAATGGATACCAGAAGTGGGATATACTTCCCCTGAAGAACAAATTCCATGCCTATACCGAGTCTATTATACCAATTTCTGGGACAAGTTGATGAAGACAGATCCCCATACAAAAACGCTTTATGGCACCGAATTAATTAATCAGATTAAAAATTCAGTTGCCGAATACAAGATAAAGCCGAAGAAATTGGTAGCTGACAATTCAGTAACTCATATTGCCAGGAGAATCTCCGTACAAGAAGGTGATAGGGAGGAAATGATCAGAAATTATTTAAAAGAGGTAGAGCAAAGTCTGTTAAAAAACCTCTCCCAAATTGATAAATCAGATTCTTCAATGAGAAGTAATTCCAGTACTGGAGATATGCCAGATACAGATTTAGAGGAGTCGCAAAGACCAGAAACACCTTCTTCTATAACAGAAGAAAAAATTCTTCAAATAGAACAATACCTACAAGCACAGAAAGGGAAGGACAAGATGTAATAATAATCTTGTTGAAAAATTGTCCGCTTTATTTGTTTTATTCTTATCAGCAGACAAAATAATTTGCTGCTTTTTGTAAGGGCCCGGATGTGGGACCCATAGAGATTCCTTTTGTTCCCCAGGTCCGTCTATATAAGGACCACTCCCTTATTCATTTGGAGCAAGCCAAGTTTTTGGCAATCTCTCTAATCTCTCTCTTCTCTGTCATCTCTCTCTTGTAACATATTCTCTCAAATAAATAAAAGTTTGTGTTTATATTATCCGGCGTCTTCTGGTAACGTCGTCGGCATTTCCGATCAGGTACTATTCCGATCTCCTTTCTTCTTCATCTTTTTCTGATGATAGTCGGAACTATTTCCGGCTAAGTTTGTTCATATCTATGTTGAAACTCCGGTAACTACAGTAAGTATGTCATGATTCTATCTAGACTCAATCATAATATTATGAGTAGGTTATCATAAATCTCAGCCTTATATCCTTTAATTTAAGAGTTGACTTGGTTCAAAGGTGGTGGAACAGTCAATTCCGGCACCATCTACAGTATAACGAGCAGTGGTGTATTGTAAGTCATACCATGGAATATGTTCATCTTCATAATCGAATATTGAACATGAGAAGTCATCTTCTAGATCTTGTTCTAGAATTTCATCAATGAGTTTCTTCAAAATTATTTCTTGGATATCTTGTCCAAGGGGAATGGCAAGAAGAATAGAAATTATTTTGTCATCACAAAAATATGCACTAAGATTCATATTTTAACTTAGAAATTCTCTTGATAAGAAATCTGGTAGAGAATTATCAATTCCCTTTTTATAAAGAATTTCGAAATCAAAGGGTGCCAGCTGTGCTTGCCACCTAGCAAAAATCATTTTAGAAGCATCATGCTTATAATCTTTGTTAAACATAAATTTAACAGACTGAGCATCAGTTTTTATTAAAAACTTCTGATTATATAAATCATCTTGAAATTTTAGAACACATTTGACAATACAAAGCATTTCATGAGCCACAGTAGGGTATTTCCTTTGGGCTTCATTCCATTTTCCAGAATGGAAACGAATCAAATACTCATGCTTATCGTTAGGATTAATTTGTTTAAGAATCCCACCAAAGCCAATGTTGGAAGCATCAGTTTCAATAATTTTTTGCCAGTTAGGATTGGCAAGAGTTAAGCAGGGCAGTGAATGAACACGTTGTTTTACCTGTTTAACTAAATTTGTCAGATTATCAGTCCAAGGAGATTTAGAATCCTTTTTTAGCCTATCATAAAGAGGAGCTAAATCTCGAGAAAGATTTTTGTAGAAAGGGGAAATATAATTCAAACTTCCTAAAAATCTTTGTAACATAGTCTTGTCAGTAATAACATCAGGGAACTTAGAAGCAAAATCAATGGATCTTTGAATAGGAGTAATTTTTCCTTGACAGATATTATGACCAAGAAATCTTACTTCAGTTTGAAAAAGGTTCATTTTTGGTTTTGAGATTACTAAACCATTTTGAATAACTATTTTCTTAAAAATATCCAAATGTTGGATATGATGTTCAAGAGTTTTTGAGAATACCAAAATATCGTCGATATAGACTATAATAAAATCTAAATAAGGGTTGAATATATCATTCATAATTTTCTGAAATTCAGAAGGTGCATTTTTCAAACCAAGAGGCATCACATTCCATTCGTATTGACCAAACGGAACATTAAATGCAGTTTTATAAGAATGTTGTTTGAAAATCTGAATTTGCCAATAACCAGATTTTAAATCAAATTTTGAAAATATGTTTGAATCATAAAGTCTTGAAAGCAAATCTCTCTTGTTGGGGATTGGATATCTAATCCATTTCAAAACTTTGTTTAAAGGTTTGTAATTAATCACCATACGGGGATGACCACGTTCTTTCTCAGCTGCATTATTCACATAAAAAGCAATACAAGACCAAGGTGATTTAGAAGGTTTAATCAAATTCTTTTGTAAAAGATTATCAATCTCTTTTTTACAAAATTCAACTAACTCTGCATTCATTTGACAGGGTCGTGATTTAGTAGGAATCTTTTCTTCTGAAAAATCGTCTTCATAAGGAAGAGTGACAATATGTTTCTTTCTATTCCAAAAAGCACTTGGATGATCAACACAAATATCAACAGTCATTTTTTCAGAAATCAATTTAATTTTTTCTTGAACTTTTGCCGATTGAAGAGAATTTTTAATATTAAGACTATAAATTTCGAGTTGTAAAGAATTTACAAATCTTTCTTTATTTAAAATAATAGAGTTTATATCTCTAGTAATGGGATCAGTTACAAACTGAAATAAAATTGGGTTGCCATTAAAAGTAGCTGTAAAACCCTTTTCATCAAGGTGAGTAAAAGGATAAATTGCATTTATAAAAGGTGTTCCTAAAATAATTTGAGGACTCATGCAATCTTTTACCAGAAAAAAGAAATGAGGAATACAAACTTTGTTCTAGCAAATATGGGCTTTACTTAATTTATAACGAATAGACAAAGAGTGATTAGAAGCAGATTTAACTACATGAGTAGTTTTTTCAAATAATCTAGAAGGAATTAATCCTTCTTGAATACAACTAACATCAGCACCACTATCAATTAAAGCAGTACCAGTTATAGTAAATTCTCTATTAACTAAAATTGTACACTGAACATGCCATTTATGCGCAGTTACAACCTGTATCATTCCTAAAAAAATATCTTTTTTAGAAAAATATAGTTTTTTATTTAAAAAATCTGTGTCAGAAGAATTATTTTCTTCAAAAAGAATTTTTTCTTTTCCTTTATTAGGAACAAAAGTTGAAGCTTCAGAATCGGATGACTTCTCATTTCTCTCTAACCGAGAAATCCTGTGATGGTGAACTGCCGATTCTGTTTCAGAGATTTAATCTCTTGCTTCAGTTTTTCAACTTTGAATTTTAAATCATCGAGTGAAGAATCGCGAATTTCGACAATTTCATGCTTCTTTTGTAATCTGTCAAAAACTTCTTTCATAGAATAAATTTCAGGAATAAAGTTTTTCGGCTTATTCTTTTGAAAAGACTTTGAAGGAGAAGAAGAAGAGGCTTTTGAAGTCATTTCTAAAATTTTGTTACGAATATCATCGTCTTTAATCTCTTTCAAAAGTTCTATAACATTTTCAGAATTAATCATGTTGAAATCAAGATTATCAAATTGAGATTGAAGTTTATAAAACTCATCGTTTTCACAAGTACATGTATCCCCTGCACAATTTAAACAATTATTTTGATCGTCTAAATCAGTATCATAATCAGGACTATCTTCCTGATTACTAGTTGAAGAGGGGTAATCATCAGACTGATCTGTATTTTCAGCATAGGCTTCATAGATCATGGTTGAAATCTTGTCTTGGACTTCTTCATCAAGTCCTAAACCTTTAAGCTTATCAGCTTTACAATTCGGAGCAATGTGACCATATTGACCACATTTGTAACACTTAATTTTGCGAAGTTCTCGTTTAGAGAAATTCTTTGCGAATCTTGTAGACTTACGGTGCGCCTTTTGAGCTTCCCTTTTTTCCCTATAGTGTTCGGAACGTCTACGATATTTCTTACGACGAGGTCTATCATCAAAATAATGTTTAGACCTAGAAGGTCCTTCAATACCGAATTGAGTACAAAAATCTCCTAATTGAGATTTTTTTGTGGCCTTTTGGCGCTTAAGTTGTTGGTTCAACTTTAACTCGTTACACAATTTTAAACCTTCTTGTGTACAAGTCCCAATGATATGGCCATAAGTTAGATTGTCATAAGGAATAGAATTATTTGCTCCTCGAAGCGTATGTCTAATACGTTCAGCAAACAGAGGGGGAAGGCCATCAACTAATCTGGCTTTCCAATGAGATTGGCCGCTGTCAGGTAGATCCATAACACGGCTAAGGAAAGTATCCTTATACCAACGAAATTCTCCGAGATGTTTACATCTTAAACCGTTTAAGAGAGTTCGAAGGTTCTCATAACCATTGGTAATTCTACCATTAAAATGTTCTAAAATAGTGAGAATCAAAGTATAGACTGAATCATGCACTAAAACATCAGTTTTAGTCTCATCCTGAATTATTTTGGTGGCAGTAAGAATATGATTCTTAGCATCAATACTCAGGCAATTATCCCACCAGCCTTTAAGTTGACCTGTGAATCCATTAATAATCATCTTTGCGACAGCTAAATCATTATTAGAATCTGCGCAAATAGAAGCATACATCATCATACGATGGCACATAATAGAAATTTGTCTTTCAGTAAGACCGTCAATACACCATTCATAAACGGAATCTCCGTTGTAAGAAGTGTTAGTTTGGTTCCAATCTCTTTCTTCAATTAAGACATCCTGAGGCGTTGGTCTGGGGTAATAATAAGTCATAAGAGGCGGGACAGAAGCGTAAGTCTTCTTTTTGTTGTAACTAGGCCTCTTTCTACTAGGTCTTTCTAGTCCTCCTCGAGACATCCTAGCTTGAACCTCAGAAAATAGGGGTTGGTCTTCATCTAACCAGTTATCAGGTTGTTTATGAATACCTGAGCTTTTAAAACCCGAAAATTTTTCATTAAGCAAATCAGCTAGATCCGTTATAGAAGAATTTTTTCTAAATTTGAAATCTGAAACATCAAGGGGTCTCTTCAAATGAGTTTCTTTCAAAACATCCTTTTTCGTTGAAACCTTTTCAGAAGAATTGGTAGAAGTTAAAGCTACATCTAAAGAACTTAAAGATTTGACAAGCTTCGTTAATTCATCTAATTTTTTATCTAAAGAACTAATTTGTTCTCCCAAAATTTTTGAATAAAGATTTTGGTAATTATGCTGTAAAATTAATCCATTGATTTCATTAATGGTAACAGCCGCAACTTCATCGTTAATCAATTTTTGACAAGCCAAAAAAGCAATTTCTGTATTGTTTTGCAATTTGAAAGTCTTTTGAGAAGTTGGAGGATAGATAGCTTTTACCGATCCTTCAGTAGTTACAAAACATCTTTCTATTACCTTAACATACAAAGGCAAATAAGTGGTTATAAACCAAGGAACGAAATCTATCATTTCGTTATGCAAAGCACATAGCTCATAGAATTCTTTTGAAATCTTCTTTAAATCAGTTCGGCTATAAGTTTCAAAAAACCAAATTCGAAACGTATTCCATCGTTTTTTATAAAATCGTTTTTGAATATATTTACGTGCCGGAGATCCCGGACTAAAATCGATTTGGACACAATCCATAAAATCAGAGTGAGTCTTGGTCTACACCCATATCAGATGGTGTGGGTTCTAAGTCAGACAAGTTATCAACTGCCTGAACTACATTAGTCTTAGAATCAATTTTAACCTTACTCTTAGTATCACTAAGGGTGTGCAAAGAAAGAGGTCTATCTCTTGCTGGTCCATAAATAGGGGCATCAGGAGTTATAGGAGAAATATGTTGAATAGCAGGAAGAGATCTATAACCAGAGAATGATTTCCTATTATAAACGGGATTCTTTAAAGAATGTAAAGAAGTAGAAGGTTTTTCTGCAAATTGAATACAAATTCTTCCATCAGGATCTTGAGTTATATGTGAAGTCTCGTTATTCGTGACTTCATTGGTAAGTTGGTGAGGGGCTATCACCGACTCAAGAGTCCAAGTAGTTGGAAAGTTGATTTCATCCCATCTTATAGGTCTCCGAGTGGTGACCTTAGACTTTGTGAAATTAGTTTCTACCAAAATAGTTTGGTCGGATGTATCATATAATTTACATCTAGGATGCAGCGTAGAAAGCAGTTTATAATAAATCCTGTAAGATAAACATATTAGTTCAGATCCAGGAATATAATTATAACCATGCGTTTTAACATTCAAAGTTAACGCATCTAAAATATTAACATCTGATAAAGATAGTTGCAAGTTAGGCTGAGTGTTAAAATAAACAGGGCCATAAGCAACTGTAGATTCAATAGAACCCATCAAAGATTGTCGAAAATTTAAATTTCGTGCATCTCTTAAAGCTGCAAGAAAAGTTTCAGGTAATCCCTTTAAAGTTAAAGGCTTGAATGCAATTTGAACCATACCAATATGCATAAAATTATAACTGTAGCGATAATGAGTAATATCATTTTTATTTAATAAACAAATAGTTTGTTCATCAGAATTAAGCACCAAAGATTGTTCAGTTGTTTTAACAAGTTGTTTGGTTGAGAATCGATCAAAAAATCCGTAATCATAAATGGTTTTTGTATCTACTTTAGGAATCGTCCATTTATTTAACAAATCAAGGTTTTGAGGTACATCAACCTCTTCCAATCTAGTACTTTTAATACTAGAAGCTTCTTCAAGATTCATAAATCTTGTAGTTTATGTTCATATCTATGTTGAAATTTCACAGTAAACTTCAATAAGTGTCATGAAAATTCCTAGGCTCTGATACCATATTTCGATCCAAGATCTACAAGGCTGGCGGTAGTCCACACGGCCATCTAGACTAGGATACAAAGTATTGATTTCATCAAAATAATTTAGTTGGTTATTGGAATCGACTGTTCCACCACCTTTAGGTCGATTGTATGGAAGACTAGAAGCCATTACAAAAGCATGGGGCCTGTCCGTTTTCCGATATCGTCTACATTAATAATAGTTCTAACTGTGGTATCAATTATTGCCCCTAAACGTAACACAGCTAAGCGGGGACTTACAATACACCACTGCTCATTATACTGTAGACGGTGCCGGAATCGACTGTTCCACCACCTTTGAACCAAGTCAACTCTTAAATTAAAGGATATAAGGCTGGGATTTATGATAATACTGGTAATATATATATTGTTGATTTAAAGATTATTGGTTTCACACCGGTAATATATATATATATTGTTGATTAATTATTATTGGTTTCTTACCGTTAACATTTTAACAAATGCGATCGTATGGCACGTCGACCACTTATATATTAAGAAATAGGACCGTCTGGTACGCCGATCACTTATATATTAGAAATGGGATCGTGTGGCATACCGACCACTTATATACTAATAAATAAGATCGTGTGGCACGCCGACCACTTATATGTTAAAAAATGGGATCGTGTGGCATGCTGACTATTTATATATTAATAAATGAGATCGTGTGGCTCGCCGACCATAATTTATATGATTGCTGTTATTGACCATAGTTGTCGGTAGCCTATTATGTAATATTATTGGCCGTAGTTGCCGGTGAGTTGGGGAGAATGTAACGACCCGGCCCGTCGTTACGGGAATTACCACCCCGTTACCTTGCAATTACATATCTTATGCTTTTATAACAGTATTAGAGTATATCGGGTGAGTTAGGAGTGATTTGGATTGGAAATGAAGCAAATAGTATGTTTGAAGGAAGCTTGAATATGGGAAGTCAACCAAGAGTTGACTATTGAGTTAGAGTGCTCGGAACCGGATTCCGATGATTCGACTAGTTTCGGGAGATCATTTATGACTTAGGAGAGCGATCGGAATTGAATTCGGAGGTCCGGTGTAGTTTTAGGCTTGAATTGGCGAAGGTTGAATTTTGGCGAAAACCGGATGGTAGGTGATATTTTTATCCGGGGGTCGGAATGGAATTCCGACAATTTTTGTAGCTTCGTTATGTGATTTTGGATATGTCTGCAAATTTTCAGGTCATTCGGACATCGTTTGATCGGGTTTTGGATCGAATGTTAGTTTTGAAAGTTTTAAGAAATTTAGGCTTGAATCCGTGGGTAATTGGTGATTTTGATGTTTAGGATGGTGTTTTTATGATTGGAACAAGTTCGAATAAGGAATTTGGATGTGTTGGTGTGTTTGGATGAGGTCCCGGGGGCCTCGGGGTGTTTTCGGATGGCCAAACGGGAGAAAATGTGGAAAAATTGCAGGGAAGTGTTCTGGTTCTGTTGTTTTGGCTCCTGCGGAAATGGGGGCGCAGGAGCGGGTCCGCAGAAGTGGACGAGGAGGCGCAGGAGCGCTTGCTTTCGCAGAAGCGGAAATATGTACGCTGAGGCGGCGTCGCAGGAGCGAAGGGTAGACCGCAGACGCGGTCAAGAGGCTAAATGGAGAAGTCCGCAGAAGCGGGTGGTTGGCCGCATAGGCGAGTCCGCAGGAGCGGACTCTTTGTCGCAGAAGCGGAACATTCCGCAGGAGCGGAAGACCTTCCGCAGAAGCGGATCCGCAGGAGCGGTCAATGGTCTGCAGAAGCGAAAAATCGCAGTGAGTTAAGTGTATCGGAAGTTAGAAAATTTCAGAAACATTTCACACATTTGGGTCTCGGCTTTAGAGGCGATTTGGGCGATTTTGAAGAGAAACTCAAGGGAAATCATCAGGTAAGCAACTATGGACTTAAACTATGATTAGTATTGGTATTATTATGCAATTATATCATGAAAATGGAAGAATTTGGGGTGATTCATGGAAGATTTAACCCTAGGCTTGAACTTTAGAAAATCAAGGTTTTGAATGAGCAAATGGAGTCCGAATTTGGTAAAATTGATATGCTTAGACTCGTATTGAGATGAGGGTTCCGAATATGTGACTTTCGTAATTTTTCGAGAAGCGTACCGAAAGTCGGGTTTTACCAACTTGGTGTATTTATGTGAATTTCATGTAAATTGTAAATGGGTTATGATTCTTTGACCCGTATTTGATATAATTATTGTGGTTTGACTAGATTCTACGCACGAGGGAGCTAAATTCAAAGGAAAAGGCATCGCGGACGAGTCTACGACCGGCTAGAGGTGAGTAGTTTGTGTATATGGTAGCCCGAGGGTTCGAAACCCCGGCTTAGCACATTGTGACGCTAGTAGGGCGTGGCTCGCACACCGTGGCAGGTGCGGGATTGATTGTGACTGGGGATTGAGACTTGGTCCATCCCGGAAATGAATAATATGTTATTAGTGTTGGTAATACACTGTATTTGATATATTTGTGGGCTGTAAGCCTTCTTTGGGGCCTTGTGCCGACTTGTAGTGTCCTTAGAGGACAATAATTATGTGATAGCTATAATTGCTTAAATCACTGATCTCAGTCCTGGAAATTGAAATCACACTTTTGAAATGCTAAGTCACCGGCCTTTGCAAATTTAATAAAGTTAAAGTATTTTTCATAAATTATGAATTGAAAACTGGAATTAAGAAAAATGAACTGTTTTGTGACTTATTTGCTTATTGTGGACTGAGCATGGATCGGGTTGCACGCCGTAGTGGTTGATATGAGGATCGGGCTGCACGCCGCAGCAGTATTGCGCTTGGGCTGTAGGAGCCCCTCCGAAGTCTGTACACACCCCTAGTGAGCGCCGTCGACGTTAAATTGGATCGGGCTACACGCCGTAGCGGTTATGTGCATTGCATTGCATCTTTATTTGTTAAATTACTCTGTGGTATCTGAATTGTGTTGCGGATGCTAGTTCGTAGGTGATTCGGACTGTAGTGTAGCTTCATATTGTAGTATTCTGTGGATTTCTTATTTTCAGCTACTTGTATATATTTATTACTCACTGAGTACTTAGTACTCACCCCTACTCCCTGCACCTTTTGTGTGCGGACTCAGGTACTCAGGAGCAGTAGACAGGCATTTCCAGCATATTCAGTGTCATATCGAGTTGCTGAGGTAGCTGCCTACGTTTGCAGAACCTAGCTTCTCCTCTCCTTTCCAGTTGTTATTTGTATTTTGTATTCAGACTTGAGTATTTCTATACAGTACTCTCTATTCCTGTTGGGTTTTGCTAGAGGCTCTAGACTTGTGACTCCAGATCTTTGGGAGTGTCGGTATTTCGTTCATTATTATTATTATTGGAGTTCTTAAACTCATATATTCTTCTTGGGTTGTCCATTTGGGACTGGTATTAGATGAAATCAGTAATTGTTGGTCTGGCTGGCCTAGCTTGATTGTTGGGCGCCATCACGACCGGATTTGGGTCGTGACAAGTTGGTATCAAAGCCCTAGGTTATTAGGACTAGCGAGTCATGAGCCGATTTAGTAGGCTTTCGCGGATCGATACGTAGACGTCCGTATCTATCCTCGAAGGGCTACAGAAACTTTAGGAAAAACCTCATTTTCTTGGATTCATATCATGCGATTTGTGTTGTCATGAAATTAAAATTTTCCATGTTCCATTCTCTCGCAGATGGCGAGAACACGAGCTAACGGACGTGGCGGACGACCACCATTGGCACCTAGAGGCCGTGGTCGTGGTAGAGGTAGAGCGGCGGTACCGGCACTCGCCGACCCACCGGTCGACCGGACTCGGGGTCGATTCCTCGCACCGGTGGCCGGACTCGGGACCGGATTCCGGTGGCGGACGCTCGCGCAACTCGGGTTCGGGCACCGGCGGTGCCCATTGTGATAACGGGTCTTTAGGAGACCTTGGCTCGGATTTTATCGGTGTGCACGGGCTTGGCTCGGGTAGTTGCGGCTACTCGCTGCGGTATCTTCTTCACGAGCGAGGGGAGGGAATCGGACCCCCGTGGCCACACACCCGAGCCGGTTCGGCCGGTTGCGCCCGTTGCACCAGCTCCTGCTTATATGGTTCCAGTTATGCCCGACGATGAGCAGCGTCGTTTGGAGAGATTTGAGAGGTTACGGCCTCCGACTTTCAGTGGTGCTGAGGGCGAGGACGCCCAGGGTTTTCTTGATAGATGTCAGCGCATGCTTCGCACCCCGGGTATTCTAGAGTCCAACGGTGTTTCATTCACCACTTTTCAGTTCACAAGTGCAGCATTTCAGTGGTGGGAGGATTTAGAGAGGCATAGTGTGACGACCCAAAGGGTCATCACTTATTTAATTAATCATTTCGAGCTTCTGAGGCCTTGAAAACCTCATTCTATATTGCCTCGATTTACGTGCATGATCCGAGCATGTAGACGGAAAGATTTTGTGATAGAAAATATGAATTCTATGAGAAATTTGGATAAAAATGATATTAATATTGATATGGTTGACTTCGGTCAACATTTTTGGTAAACGGATCCGGACCCGAGATTGGATGGTCCCGAGAGGTCCGTAGGAAAATATGGGACTTGGACGTGCGTCCGGAGTCGAATTCCGAGGCCTAGAGCCCAAGTTATGAATTTTTATGTGAAATTGTTTTTGATGTAATTGTTAAAGGAAAATGAATTAATTAACCTTGGTATCGGGCTCGTATTTTGGTTCCGACGCCCGGTACAAGTCTTAAATATTATATATGTGATTTCTGTAAAGTTTGGTGACATTCGGATGTCGTTTGAGATGTTTTGGACCTTGAGTTCCAAGTTAAGAAGTTTTGAAAATCAAAAGTATGAAAATCATGAGTTTGAGGCTTGATTTGATTAAAACGAAGTGATATTGGCGATGTGATCGCACGAACAAGTCCATAATGTGTTTTTGAGGTTATGTACATGTTTGGTTTGGAGCCCGGGGGCTCGGGTAAAGATTTGATAGGCCGTTGGATGAAATTCTGAATTTTTGCACTGCTGGTTTTTCACCCAGCTGTTGGCTTTCGCAATTGCAAAGTATTTCTCGCAATTGTGAAGGGGACAGTGTAAGGCAAGGCTCGCAAATGCGAACCTTGATCGCAAATGCGAAGACCCATTGACCCAGCCTTGTTCGCAAATGCGAACAATTGTTCGCATTTGCGAAAGTCCCCAGAACCTGCCTATGTTCGCAAATGCGAACAAATGTTCGCAAATGCGAACATTCCCCATACTGCCTTGGTTCGCAAATGCGAACCATTGTTCGCAAATGCGAACACTGCCTTATACAGCCTGTGTTCGCAAATGCGAACACTAGTTCGCAAATGCGAACACCCCTTTGTCTGCCAGTGTTCGCAAATGCGAACAAATGTTCGCAAATGCGAACTTCCCAGCCTTAGCTTATTTTTCAAACTCCAGAAATTGGTCGGGGTTCGCAATTGCGAACCCATGTTCGCAAATGCGAACACAGAGACCTGTAAAACACGATTTTCAGTCATTTCTTCACTTTTTACAAAACAAAAACACCCATTTGCGATTCTTCACGGATTTCTTCTTCATCAAAACGATTGTAAGTCACTTTTTACTTAATTCTTTCAATTCCTAACATCATTAAACATGTTTTTCATAAGAAATCAATGATTTTCATGGTAGAATTCTTATTTTTGTTAGAAAATAGGGTTTTTCATAAATTGGGGAATTGGACCTCGAATTGAGGTTCGATTTTGAAACAAATCATATACATGAACTCGTGGGGGATGGGTAACCGGATTTTGGTCCTAACCCCGAGTTCCGACCATGTGGGCCCGGGGTTGAAATTCACTATTCCGGGCAGAATGTTGTAAAAGTTGTATTTGGTCTTAAGAATTAGCTTGTTGAGTAGTATTAATGATATTAAATCAATTGTGTATAGATACGGTTGGATTTGAGCCAAATTTGAAAGAAAAAGACATTTCCACGGATTGAATTGTTCATAAACACTCGAGGTAAGTGTTTGTTCTATCCTAGCTTGAGGGAATAGGATTATGTGTTATGTGTTGTGTGATCGAGTGCGGTGTATGGGCTGTGGTGACGAGCATCCATACACTGGCGTCTAGTATAACCGTGAGTCGTTGGAAAATGATTATTTTGAGATATATTACAGATGAATTGTTATTGTTCTCCCTTGTCGGGACTTGTTGTGAAGATGATTATTGATTGCCCTTGTTGGGACACTTTATGAATTACCGCTTCTTTCTTTGCCCTTAACTGTGATTGTTATTTGGGTGAGGAAGAGTGATAATGCACGAAGGGTGATGCCGTGCCATGTTTATTTATTTATGCACGAAAGTTAATGTCGTGCCATGTTTTATTGATTATGCACGAAGGATCATGCCGTGCCCCGTTATTGAACCATGTACGAAGGATCATGCCGTACTATGGATGTGAGGATGAGAGTAAAAGCACGAAGGGTGATGCTGTGTACTTTATTTGCTTATTTGGTGAGGATGAGAGTAAAAGCACGAAGGGTGATACCGTGCAACCTGCTTGCTATTTCTTGACTTGATATTACTTGTGTTTACATTATACTTTGTTTTTCCTTGTGAATTTATTAACTGTGGTTAATTATTGAATTCTTGAGATATTTCTTATTGTGTTAATACCTGGTTATTTCTTGTTATTATGTGGTATACATATATATTGAATTGCACAGGTTTATGTGGGTGTCTGGTCCTAGGCTTGTCACTACTTCGCCGGGATAGGCCAGGTACTTACCAGCACATGGGGTCGGTTGTGCTGATATTACACTTCTGTGCGTTTTTGCACTGGTCCAGGTTACGATCAGGAGCAGCAGCAGCAGTAAATCGATTGCGTGGGAGTTGATCATATTGAGACCGAGGTAGCTTGCAGACGTCCGCAGGCCCGGCGTCTCTCTCTTTATTTATGTCATTAGTTGTAGCCTCGTTGTTCCGAGACAAACAGAAATTATGATATATTTCCTTCAGACTTTTATGTGTAGTATTCCATAGTAGTTCGTGAGTTAGTGACTCCACGTCTTGGGTAGAGGATTTCAGTATGATTTTCACCTTGTGATTTGTTATTTCCATTTCGATAAAGTATTCCGCATTTATTTAATTAAAATTGTGTTAAAAACGGGTTAGTATGAATACAGTGGCTTGCCTAGCTACTACAAGTAGGCGCCATCACGATCCCGATGTTGGGGGAAAATCCGGGTCGTGACAAATAGGCCCGCTGGGGCAGTGCCCCTCACTTGGCAGTAGTTCTCCACAGTATTCTTGGAGAAGTACGCGCCTCAGTCTCAAAGAGAGGAGCTTCGACGTCAGTTCGAGTGGTTGAAGCAGGGAGATATGACGGTTAATCAGTACGAGATGAGATTCACACGGTTGGCCCGTCATGCCATGTGGATGGTTCCTACAGACAGAGAGAGGATTCGGAGATTTATTGATGGCCTTATTTATCCCATCCGCATAGTAATGACCAAGGAGAGAGTTTCGGCAGTTACCTTTGAGGAGGTGGTTGATGTTGCCCGTCATATTGAGACAGATCGACGCAGAGAGCGGGAGGAGAGAGAGGCTTCGTGGTACTGGCAGTTACAGTGGTGCTCCATCTAGGGGCCAATCTCAGCATAGCAGAGGTCGTTCTTTCAGGTCTCATCAGTCTGGATGTGCAGAGTCCAGTGGGGTTTCATCAGATCGTGGTCGTCAGGGCCATCAGGGTTATCAGGGTCAGCAGAGCCGTCAGCAGAATCAGCCTGCACTGAGTGCTCTTCCAGCTCAGAGCTCTGCTCCTGTTTCCTCAGCACAGGGTTCATCTGTAGCGAGGGGTCCTCAGCAGCCCCTTCTTCCATCTTCAGGCCATTGTTTTGAGTGCGGTGATTTGGGTCATATCAGGAGAGAGTGTCCTCAGTGGCTTCGTAAGCGGTCTCGGCAGAGGGATCAGCCCTCATCTTCTACTCCTGTTTCTTCAGCGCCAGCACAGTCGGCTAGGACTGGTGGCCAGGTATCCGAGGTCGCCCTAGGGGTGAGGATCGTACTGGTGGAGGCCAGGCTCGTTTCTATGCTCTTCCGGATAGGAAGGATGCTAGTGCTTCAGATGCGGTTATTTCAGGTATTATCTCAGTATGCCATAGGGATGCTTCCGTCTTATTTGATCCCGGATCCACTTATTCTTATGTCTCTACTTATTTTGCACATCATCTCGGTATGACCCGTGGTATTCTTGCATTGCCCGTACATGTGTCTAGACCAGTGGGGGATACTGTTGTTGTGGATCAGGTATATCGATCCTGTATTATTACTATTGGGGGTCCGGAGACCCGAGTTGATTTATTACTACTGGGCATGGTAGATTTCGATGTAATTCTAGGCATGGATTGGCTATCTCCTTACCATGCGATTCCTGGACTGTCATGCCAAGACAGTCACACTAGCTATTCCAGGTAATCCGAGGATCGAGTGGCGTGGCTTGACTGATTATGCGTCCGACAGGGTGATTTCTTATATAAAGGCCAAACGAATGATTGGCAAGGGTTGTTTGTCTTATTTGGCCTTCATTAGAAATGTTGAGGCTGAGACACCCAATCTTGATTCAGTCCCCATTGTGAGGGAGTTTCCGGATGTATTTCCAGCAGACCTGCCAGGCATGCCGCCTGACAGAGATATTGACTTTGGTATTGACTTGGTGCCGGGCACTCAGCCCATTTCTATTCCTCCCTATCGCATGGCACCAGCAGAGTTAAAAGAATTGAAAGAACGGCTTCAGGAACTCTTAGATAAGGGTTTCATTCGTCCGAGTGTGTCACCTTGGGGTGCACCGGTGTTGTTCGTGAAGAAGAAAGATGGCACAATGAGAATGTGCATTGATTACAGGCAGCTGAACAAGGTAACAATGAAGAATAAGTACCCATTGCCTCATATTGAGGACCTATTTGATCAGCTCCAGGGAGCTAGTGTATTTTCTAAGATTGATCTTCGATCGGGCTATCATCAGTTGAAGATCAGGGACTCGGATATTATGAAGATAGCGTTTAGGACGTGATATGGGCACTATAAGTTCCTGGTGATGTCTTAATGAATAGTGTATTTCGGCCGTACCTTGATTCTTTTATGATTGTGTTTATTGATGATATTATGGTGTATTCACGCAGTCAGGAGGAGCATGCACAGCACTTGAGGGTGGTATTGCAGAGGTTGAGAGAAGAGAAGCTCTATGCGAAATTCACTAAGTGTGAGTTCTGGCTTGATACTGTGGGTTTTCTGGGACATGTAGTGTCCAGTGATGGTATTCGGGTTGATCCTCAGAAGGTTGAGGCAGTGCAGAATTGGCCCAGACCTTCCTCAGCTACAGAGATTCGGAGTTTTCTTGGCTTGGCAGGCTATTATCGTCGGTTTGTTCAGGGTTTCTCATCTATTGCTTCACCGTTGACTAAGTTGACATAGAAGAATGCTCCATTTGTGTGGTCCTGATGAATGTGAGGAGAGCTTCCAGAAGCTCAAGGAGGCTTTGACCACAGCTCCAGTACTTGTGTTGCCATCAGCCTCGAGGTCATATACGGTGTATTGTGATGCTTCTAGAGTTGGTCTCGGTTGTGTGTTAATGCAGGAGGGTAGAGTTATTGCATACGCTTCTCGTCAGCTAAAGCCCCACGAGAAGAACTACCATGTTCATGATTTGGAGTTAGCTGCTATTGTTCATGCCCTGAAGATTTGGAGGCATTACCTATATGGTGTATTTTGTAATGTATATACGGACCACCGCAGCCTTCAGCATTTGTTTAAGCAGAAAGATCTAAATTTGAGGCAGCGGAGATGGCTTGAGTTGCTTAAAGACTATGATATTACTATTTTGTATCATCCCGGGAAAGCCAATGTAGTGGCTGATGCATTAAGCCGGAAGGCTATTAGTATGGGCAGTTTGGCGTATATTCCAGTTGGGGAGAGACCCCAAGTAGTTGATGTTCAGGCATTAGCTAATCAGATGGTAAGGCTGGATATTTCTGAGCCCAGTCGGGTGATGGCTTGTGTAGTAGCTCGTTCTTCTTTGTATGATCGTATTCGAGAGCGCCAGTATGATGATCCACACTTACTTGTCCTTAAGGATAGAGTTTCGCATGATGATGCCAGAGATGTCACTATTGATAGTGATGGTGTATTGCGGATGCAGGGGCGGATATGCGTGCCCAATGTTGACGGCCTTCGTGAACTGATATTGGAGGAGGCTCACAGCTCGCGGTATTCTATTCATCCAGGAGCTGTGAAGATGTACTAGGATTTGAAGCAGCATTACTGGTGGAGAAAGATGAAGAAAAATATTGTGAGCCATATGGCTCGGTGTCTAAATTGTCAGCAGGTCAAGTATGAGCATCAGAGACCTGGTGGTGTATTCCAGCGTATTGAGATTCCTGAGTGGAAGTGGGAAAGGATTACTATGGACTTTGTTAGTGGACTCCCTCGAACAGCGAGGAAGTTTGATTCAGTTTGGGTGGTGGTGGACAGGTTGACCAAGTCATCTCACTTCATCCCAGTGTGTACTACTTATTTCTCATAGCGGTTGGCAGAGATATTCATCCGTGAGATAGTGAGATTGCATGGAGTTCCCATTTCTATTATATCGGACAGAGGTACTCAGTTCACATCCCAGTTCTGGAGGACATTTCAGTGAGAGTTGGGTTCACAGGTAGAGCTGAGCACAGCATTTCATCCACAGACGGATGGACAATCTGAGCGTACTATTCAGATATTGGAGGATATGTTGCGTGCTTGTGTCATTGATTTTGGTGGTTCGTGGGCTGATTATTTACCTCTTGCGGAGTTTGCTTATAATAATAGCTATCAGTCCAGCATTCAGATGGCACCGTATGAAGCTTTATATAGGAGGCGGTGTAGGTCTCCGGTCGGTTGGTTTGAGCCCGGCGAGGCTAGGTTGTTGGGGACAGAGTTAGTCCAAGATGCCTTAGACAAGGTGAAGGTGATTCAGGAGAGACTTCGCACAGCTCGGTCGCGTCAGAAGAGTTATGCGGACCGGAAGGTCCGAGATGTGTCTTATTCAGTAGGTGAGAAGGTGTTGCTGAAGGTTTCGCCTATGAAGGGTGTTATGAGGTTTGGAAAGAAAGGGAAGTTGAGCCCAAGGTTTATTGGACCTTTTGAGGTGCTTAGGAAAGTTGGGGAGGTGGCTTATATGCTTGCTTTGCCACCCGGTTTGTCGGGAGTTCACCCGGTGTTCCATGTATCTATGCTCCGGAAGTATGTCGGAGACCCGTCTCATGTGTTAGGCTTCAGCACGATACAGCTAGATGAGGATTTGACTTATGATGTGGAACCAGTAGCCATTTTGGGTCGACAGGTTCGTAAGCTGAGATCCAAGGATATAGCTTCAGTGAAAGTGCAGTGGAGTGGTCGTCCCGTGGAGGAAGCTACTTGGGAGGCCGAGCAGGAGATGCGAAGCAGATATCCACACTTGTTTGATGCTCCAGGTATGTTTCTTAACTCGCTCGCGGACGAGCGTTTGTTTAAGTTGGGGAGAATGTAACGACCCGGCCCGTCGTTACGGTAATTACCACCCCGTTACCTTGCAATTACATATCTTATGCTTTTATAACAGTATTAGAGTATATCGGGTGAGTTAGGAGTGATTTGGATTGGAAATGAAGCAAATAGTATGTTTGAAGGAAGCTTGAATATAGGAAGTCAACCTAGAGTTGACTATTGAGTTAGAGTGCTCGGAACCGGATTCCGATGATTCGACTAGTTTTGGGGGATCATTTATGACTCAGGAGAGCGATTGGAATTGAATTCGGAGGTCCATTGTAGTTTTAGGCTTGAATTGGCAAAGGTTAAATTTTGGCGAAAACCGGATGGTAGGTGATATTTTGATCCGGGGGTCGGAATGGAATTCCAACAATTTATGTAGCTTCGTTATGTTATTTTGGATATGTCTGCAAATTTTCAGGTCATTCGGACATCGTTTGATCGGGTTTTGGATCGAATGTTAGTTTTGAAAGTTTTAAGAAATTTAGGCTTGAATCCGTGGGTAATTGGTGATTTTGATGTTTAGGATGGTGTTTTTATGATTGGAACAAGTTCGAATAAGGAATTAGGATGTGTTGGTGTGTTTGGATGAGGTCCTGGGGGCCTCGAGGTGTTTTCGGATGGCCAAACGGGAGAAAATGTGGAAAAATTGCAGGGAAGTGTTCTGGTTCTGTTGTTTTCGCTCCTGCGGAAATGGGGGCGCAGGAGCGGGTCCGCAGAAGTGGACGAGGAGGCGCAGGAGCGCTTGCTTTCGCAGAAGCGGAAATATGTACGCTGAGGCGGCATCGCAGGAGCGAAGGGTAGACCGCAGACGCGGTCAAGAGACGAAATGGAGAAGTCCGCAGAAGCGGGTGGTTGGCCGCATAGGCGACTCCGCAGGAGCGGACTCTTGGTCGCAGAAGCGGAACATTCCGCAGGAGCGGAAGACCTTCCGCAGAAGCGGATTCGCAGGAGCGGTCCATGTATCGCAGAAGCGAAAATCGCAGTGAGTTAAGTGTATCCGAAGTTAGAAAATTTCAGAAACATTTCACACATTTGGGTCTCGGCTTTAGAGGCGATTTGGGCGATTTTGAAGAGAAACTCAAGGGAAATCATCGAGGTAAGCAACTATGGACTTAAACTATCATTAGTATTGGTATTATTATGCAATTATATCATGAAAATGGAAGAATTTGGGGTGATTCATGGAAGATTTAACCCTAGGCTTGAACTTTAGAAAATCAAGGTTTTGAATGAGCAAATGGAGTCCGAATTTGGTAAAATTGATGTGCTTAGACTCGTATTGATATGAGGGTTCCGAATATGTGACTTTCGTAATTTTTCGAGAAGCGTACCGAAATTCGGGTTTTACCAACTTGGTATATTTATGCGAATTTCATGTAAATTGTAATGGGTTATGATTCTTTGACCCGTATTTGATATAATTATTGTGGTTTGACTAGATTCTATGCACGAGGGAGCTAAATTCAAAGGAAAAGGCATCGCGGACGAGTCTACGACCGGCTAGAGGTGAGTAGTTTGTGTATATGGTAGCCCGAGGGTTCGAAACCCCGGCTTAGCACATTGTGACGCTAGTAGGGCGTGGCTCGCACACCGTGGCAGGTGCGGGATTGATTGAACAGGATCTGTTCTATAGGCTCGTACCACTGTATCCTTGAGTTCTAAGGAGACGAAACCACTGTATGTGATATAATTGTGGGCTGTAAGCCTTGTTTGGGGCCTTGTGCCGACTTGTAGTGTCCTTAGAGGACAATAATTATGTGATAGCTATAATTGCTTAAATCACTGATCTCAGTCCTGGAAATTGAAATCACACTTTTGAAATGCTAAGTCACCGGCCTTTGCAAATTTAATAAAGTTAAAGTATTTTTCATAAATTATGAATTGAAAACTGGAATTAAGAAAAATGAATTGTTCTGTGACTTAATTGCTTATTGTGGACTGAGCATGGGATCGGGCTGCACGCCGCAGTGGTTGATATGTGGATCGGGCTGCACGCCGCAGCAGTATTGCGCTTGGGCTGTAGGAGCCCCTCCGGAGTCTGTACACACCCCCAGTGAGCTCCGTCGACATTAAATTGGATCGGGCTACACGCCGTAGCGGTTATGTGCATTGCATTGCATCTTTATTTGTTAAATTACTCCTGTGGTAGCTGAATTGTACTGTTGATGCTAGTTCATAGGAGATTCGGACTGTAGTGTAGCTTCATATTGTGGTATTCTGTGGATTTCTTATTTTCAGCTACTTGTATATATTTATTACTCACTGAGTACTTAGTACTCACCCCTACTCCCCGCACCTTTTGTGTGCAGACTCAGGTACTCAGGAGCAGTAGACAGGCATTTCCAGCGTTTGAAGTGTCATATCGAGTTGTTGAGGTAGCCGCCTACGTTCGCAGAACCTAGCTTCTCCTCTCCTTTCCAGTTGTTATTTGTATTTTGTATTCAGACTTGAGTATTTCTATACAGTACTCTCTATTCCTGTTGGGTTTTGCTAGAGGCTCTAGACTTGTGACTCCAGATCTTTGGGAGTGTCGGTATTTCGTTCATTATTATTATTATTGGAGTTCTTAAACTCATATATTCTTCTTGGGTTGTCCATTTGGGACTGGTATTAGATGAAATCAGTAATTGTTGGTCTGGCTAGCCTAGCTTGATTGTTGGGCGCCATTACAACCGGATTTGGGTCGTGACAAGTTGGTATCAAAGCCCTAGGTTATTAGGACTCGCGAGTCATGAGCCGGTTTAGTAGGCTTTCGCGGATCGATACGTAGACGTCCGTAATTTTTCGAGAAGCGTACCGAAAGTCGGGTTTTACCAACTTGGTGTATTTATACGAATTTCATGTAAATTGTAATGGGTTATGATTCTTTGACCCGTATTTGATATAATTATTGTGGTTTGACTAGATTCTACGCACGAGGGAGCTAAATTCAAAGGAAAAGGCATCGCGGACGAGTCTACGACCGGCTAGAGGTGAGTAGTTTGTGTATATGGTAGCTCTGAGGGTTCGAAACCTCGGCTTAGCACATTGTGACGCTAGTAGGGCGTGGCTCGCACACCGTGGCAGGTGCGGGATTGATTGTGACTGGGGATTGAGACTTGGTCCATCCCGGAAATGAATAATATGCTATTAGTGTTGGTAATACACTGTATTTGATATATTTGTGGGCTGTAAGCCTTGTTTGGTGCCTTGTGCCGACCTGTAGTGTCCTTAGAGGACAATAATTATGTGATAGCTATAATTGCTTAAATCACTGATCTCAGTCCTGGAAATTGAAATCACACTTTTGAAATGCTAAGTCACCGGCCTTTGCAAATTTAATAAAGTTAAAGTATTTTTCATAAATTATGAATTGAAAACTGGAATTAAGAAAAATGAACTGTTTTGTGACTTATTTGCTTATTGTGGACTGAGCATGGATCGGGCTGCACGCCGCAGTGGTTGATATGAGGACCGGGCTGCACGCCGCAGCAGTATTGTGCTTGGGCTGTAGGAGCCCCTCCGGAGTCTGTACACACCCCCAGTGAGCTCCGTCGACGTTAAATTGGATCGGGCTACACGACGTACCGGTTATGTGCATTGCATTGCATCTTTATTTGTTAAATTACTCTGTGGTAGCTGAATTGTGCTGTTGATGCTAGTTCGTAGGAGATATCGGACTTAAGTTTAGCTTCATTTTGTGGTATTCTGTGGATTTCTTACTTTCAACTACTTGTATATATTTATTACTCACTAAGTACTTAGTACTCACCCATACTCCCTGCACCTTTGTGTGCAGATTCAGGTACTCAGGAGAAGTAGACAGGCATTTCCAGCGTTTGCAGTGTCATATCGAGTTGCTGAGGTAGCTGCCTACGTTCGCAGAACCTAGCTTCTCCTCTCCTTTCCAGTGGTTATTTGTATTTTGTATTCAGATTTGAGTATTTCTATACAGTACTCTCTATTCCTGTTGGGTTTTGCTAGAGGCTCTAGACTTGTGACTCCAGATCTTTGGGAGTGTCGGTATTTCGTTCATTATTATTATTATTGGAGTTCTTAAACTCATATATTCTTCTTGGGTTGTCCATTTGGGACTGGTATTAGATGAAATCAGTAATTGTTGGTCTGGCTGGCCTAGCTTGATTGTTGGGCGCCATCACGACCGGATTTGGGTCGTGACAAATAAATGAGATTATATTGAATTGGGAGCGAATGGTACGCCTACCACAAGATACGAAATTAAATGAGATTGGGTTGCACGTTGCAACGGTGTTAAATAAGATTGAAATGGGTTGCACTTTCAATGAGATGTGATCTGAAAGTGAAATCTACCGTTGTTTTCCTTATTCTTGTTAGTGATTGGATTTTGATTCCTTATAATGGTGATACCATGCACTTTCTACGGATGTATTTATTTGTAGTTATCAATTCAAAAGTTTAAATATTAGAATTCTTTTACTGTTATGACCCGTCGTGTTAGAACCTACAGTGTCTGCAGTATTTCACCGCATATATATACATATATACATATATATATATACATATATACATATACATATATACATATATATATATACATATATACATATATATATATATATATATATATATCGTTTTAAGCATAAACGTGTAATGATCTAAAGGTTTATTTTTAATTCTAGAGATCCAAATTTGATCTCGAGACTTCCAAAATTTTGATAATGAATTATAGGACCGATCTGGAAATTTTGGTCTAATTTCATCAAGTCACGATTGAATTTTTGATGCGAAACATGAGTTAATTATTTAATGAGCAAAATGAGTATCGCACTGAGCAAATGAGCTCTGAATTTAGTTTCGATTGAAAGTCTATGTTCATATTATTATTTGTGACTCATAGGAACAAGAATCATCAAATTCCGAGTTCGTATGGTGGAGTTAGAGCCTTTTTAGTGAAAATAAATATTGTTGTGCAGAAGGTTCTGGTGTGCACCTTTAGCGACCAGATGGGTACGTTTAGCGAGTGGAAGGGACTTTTAGCGACCAGAATGGGCTTTATTAGTGTTGTTCTATTTTTTTAGCTCATTTTCACGTTTTTCTTGTTAAAGAACACGACTTGGGGCGATTTTTGAGCAAGAATACATGGAAAATCTTGAGGTAAGTTACTTGTGGTCATTTATACTCCATAATATTGAATAATCCGACTAGATTACATGATTTTGGGGTGTAAATTGAGGATTTAGGCCTAGGGATTTATAAAGAAGATTTGAAGATTTGAGGGGTCATTTGAACTCCGATGTTGGTAAATTTGATATGTACGGACTCGTGGCGAGACGATGAATTTGGTGATGTAAATTTCATAATTTTTTAAGAGGCAGGTCCCACATTAACTTTTGGTTGACTTTTAAATGTAAAATTTTAAGATACTGTTTTATTATCTGAAATTATTTCCAATGTATTTTAATGAAGTTATACAATTAATTTGGATAGATTTGAGTCTCTCGGAGGTCAATTCAAGCAAGAAAGCTATTTTAGAATATTGGCCTAGCTTCAAAAGAGGTAAGTATTTGGTCTACCCTAGCTTGAGGGAATAAGAGTTGAGTATAATTGCTACTTGTTATGTGTTGTGTCCGACGTATAGGCATGGTGACGAGTATCTACATGTTGGGGGTCGAGCTTGACCGTGAGTCCTAAATTGATAAATTATTGTATTCTTATTTGATGCTTATGAGAACTTGTTTGAAGATATTTGAAGTAGAGCAAGTAATTGTTATGACTGAGTAATTGTATCAATTGTGTTAAATAGAAATCCATAAGTTTTGTTATAGCTAGTTCTTCTTTGCCGGTAATATATTGTTTGATTAGTTGTTATTTGTTTGTTTGCCGATAATATATATTGTTGATTTAAAGATTATTGGTTTCACATCGGTGATATATATCTTATATATATATATATATATATATATATATATATATATATATATATATATATATATATATATATATATATATATATATGTTGATTAAGTATTATTTGTTTCATACTGGTAATATATATATTGTTGATTTAAAGATTATTGGTTTCACACCGGTAATATATATATTGTTGATTAATTATTATTGGTTTCTTACCGTTAACATATTAACAAATGGGATCGTATGGCACGTCGATCACTTATATATTAAGAAATAGGATCGTCTGGTACGCCGATCACTTATATATTAGAAATGGGATCGTGTGGCACACCGACCACTTATATACTAATAAATGAGATCGTGTGGCACGCCGACCACTTATATGTTAAAAAATGGGATCGTGTGGCATGCTGACTACTTATATATTAATAAATGAGATCGTGTGGCTCGCCGACCATAATTTATATGATTGCTGTTATTGGTCATAGTTGTCGGTAGCCTATTATGTAATATTATTGGCCGTAGTTGCCGGTGACATATTGATAAATGAGATTATATTGAATTGGGAGCGAATGGTACGCCTACCACAAGATACGAAATGAAATGAGATCGGGTTGCACGTTGCAACGGTGTTAAATGAGATTGAAATGGGTTGCACTTTCAATGAGATGTGATCTGAAAGTGAAATCTACCGTTGTTTTCCTTATTCTTGTTAGTGATTGGATTTTGATTCCTTATAATGGTGATACCATGCACTTTCTACTGATGTATTTATTTGTAGTTATCAATTCAAAAGTTTAAATATTAGAATTCTTTTACTGTTATGACCCGTCGTGTTAGAACCTACAGTGTCTGCAGTATTTCACCGCATATATATACATATATACATATATATATATATATATACATATATATATATATATACATATATATATATATATACATATATATATATATATATATATATATATATATATATATATATATATATATATATATATATATATATATATATATATATATATATATATATATATACATATATATATATAGTTCAATACTTCAAGCTTCAATAATTATACTTTATTTGGAAAGGCTATTTTCTTTATCAAATAATTACTAAAAATAACTTCATCTTTTCTTGTTGATTCCTAATTGGGCTGGAAGTTGTACATACTTTATGTTAATTAAATGAGGCTCGTTGAACATTCTTAATTATATCGGGTCATGGACCTTGTGAACTGAGTAACAAGAGAATATTGTTGTGCAATATGAAATAGAAATATATTGGCACAAGGTGCCGGGGAAAATACTATAATTTTATTTAATTGCACGTGAGTTGTCCGTGCGGTTGTAAGATAAATATGTGCACGAATGCTGTAAAAATATGAAAGTGGGCCGAGACCTATATTATTATGAATTTGAAATGAGGCGTCACAATGTGACCTTTACCCGAAAGAATTATATACAAAAGATACTTATTTAAAGGAAATATATTCGAAACATATTTATTGAAAATATATTATCCTAGAGATTATTACTTGAAAGATTTATAGGCGAAATATTTATTTTTGAAAGACTCGATTAATTGATTGCACTTGTATTAATTATTTGTTGAGAAGCATTTGTGATGTTCTTGTTGCGTGATATTTATATGATTGGTTGATCATTGTTGTCATTACTATTATTTATTTCCTATTATTTTGTACGCTATAAACTACACAGGTTTATGTGAGTGTCTGGTCCTAACCTTGTCACTACTTCGCCGGGGTAGGCTAGACACTTACTAGTACATGGGGTCGGTTGTGCTGATACTATACTTCTGTACATTTTTGTGTACAGATCCAGGTATTTGATCGATAGTAGCTATTAGTAGCGGTGGAGACTCAAGGTAAACCTGCTGCAGCATTCGCAGGCTTTGGAGTCACCTTCTTATGTTATATTCTCACTACTGTACTTATTCTCTTACGGTTGTGTTTAGAAATAGTAGCGAAAAACTCTATAGAGCTTATGACTTGTACTACCGGATGTTTGGGAATATGTTAATTGTATGAGAATTCAATTTCAGAAGAATTTTAGATGTTATTATTTATGGTTGTTATTCCGTAATTATTAGGCTTACCTAGTCCTTAAGACTAGGTGGCATCGCGACTCATCCAAAGTGATTTTTGGGTCGTGACAAGAGAATATTTGGAAGAGGAGAAGAACGAAAAAATTGAAAACAATAAAATCAATCTTTTTTAGAGTAAAAGATATTGTGGACAATCTTATTATAGAAAAATTAGAGTTCTGTAGTGGAGTTTTTCTTTATTGGAGTTGGTTGAATTTCTATTGTTGTTGGTTGCGGTTCTCCATATTTTTTATCTGTGTGATCTCTCGTATTTGAAGTTGTATTTGCAGTGAATTTCCATTTCATCTATTGAAAAGATCTTGCTTATCCAAGGTGTAGTACCATGTTTTCTTGTCCATTCTGATATTGTTAGTATTATGAACTAAACTTTGTTGAAGAACTTGTATGAAATGTGTTATATTTTATATTTCATATTCTTACGTAATGAATTTTATGTTAGTAGATGTGACGACCCAACCCCTCGTCTCAGGTATTACCGCCCGTTTCTCCCTTATTGTGTTGCATTGTGTTTCATTATCGGTATTGGATGTGTTAGAATTTAATTGGAGTAATTTTGGTAAGGAATAAGATACTTAGTCTCTTTTAAGAAGGTTTAAGTTGGAAAAGTTAACCGGATATTGACTTATCAGTTAGAGTGCTCGGAATTGAATTCCAATAATTTGGTTAGCTCCGGATGATGAAATGTGACTTAGGAGCGTAATCGGAAGTAATTTTGGATGTACGATGAAGAAGTTAGCCTATTTTGGCGAAGTTAGTATTTTGGCAAATGCCGGTTGATAGGTAATATTTTGATTCGGGAGTTGGAATGGAATTCCAAGAGTTGCAGTAGCATTTTTAGGTGATTTTAGACTTGTTTGCAAAATTTTAGGTCATTCTGACGTCATTTGGTTGGGTTTCAGATCGAATATGAATTTTGAAAGTTAAAGTTAAACTCAATCTTGAATTTGTTGAAAACGGACGATTTTGATGTTAACGATAGTGTTTTGATGATTTGAACAAGTTTGAATTAGGTTATAGGACGTGTTGGTGCTTTTGGTTGAGGTCCTGGGGGCCTCGGGTGAGTTTTCGGGGTGGTTTCGGACCATTTCTAGGCCATTTTTAACTATTGATTTATGTATGCATCAGTGTTCTATGCGATCGCGGACAATGTGTTGCGATCGCTGTGAGAAAAACATTATTGAATCGCGGTTCCGTGACATGCTCCTTGATCGCGAAGAAGGAAATTTCTGTTGCATTGATCCTAATTCGGAAGCTCATATCTTTTTATCTACAAGGAATTTGGAGATGATTCAAAACTGAGAGTTGTAGCTCATCGTGTCTAGTTTTCCGAAAGAGAAAGAAATTGTGATATGGACATCTGTGTCAAATGTTGTGGACTTTACACTATAGGCTGTCCGAGAAGGATCTCTAATACACATGTATGAATTTGGAAGCTTATATCTCGATATGTATAAGGATTCAGAAAATGAGCAACAAATAAACGTTATAGCCATATGTATCTAGTTTACTGAACATCAAACCATTTGTCATTCGGAGTTGTGTGAAAAACGTTATGACCATTATACTTAAGCCTATCCGGAAGAACCAAAATTGTGCACCGCGATCGCGAAGCATTTCCCACAATTGCGAAGGGTATATTTTGGGCCGTAAAATTTGTTCTTCGCGATCGTGGAGAAATTCCCACGATCACAATGAGAAAAATGCTAAGGTAGAAATTTTTAAAACATTTCAGTCGCAAAAATAACCCATTTTCCACCATTTTTGGTCATTCTTGAGAGCTTTTGGACGGGAATTAAAGGGGTTTCGACTGGGAATCGTTGGAGGTAAGTTTTATGAGTTAATTACATATTTTTATACAAGAATTATCCATGGAATTCATGAATTTATGGCTAAAAATCAAGAAATTAAGGCTTTGAGCAAAAATCTTAAAATGATGATTTGAAGGACCAAACGAAAGCAGAATTGGGAGTTCTAGGTATGTACGGACTCGTGGCGAGACGCGGATTCTGAAAATGTGAATTTTGAAATTTTTCTGGATGTGGGCCCGGGGCTCGGGTTTTGCCAATTTCGTATTTTTGTGTATTTTTCGAGTTCTTTTGATTGGGTTATGTCCCATTAGCATATTATGATTTATTCCTTATGATTTTGAATAGATTGGACGCGCGTGGAGGCCAATTTGTGGGCAAAGGCATCGCGGGTAGAATTCTCGCCGGTTCGAGGTGCGTAACATTTGTAAATGATGTCCTGAGGGTTTGAAACCCCGGACTTGCACATTATAGTGCTATATTTAGGTGACCTGCATGCCGTATAACGGACGTGGGGTAGAGCACCATTGGGGATTGTGCCTTGGTCCGTCCCGATTAAATAAAATCATTACTAAATTTTTTGATTTAAATTGATATCTTGTTAAAGGTGTTAGTTATCATGATTTGGACTGAATGTCATATTTTGGGCTTCGTGCCGAATATTTGAATCCTGCGGGGATTGAAAATCACTGTTTTTGCATTACCGAGTATGCTTTTGTCTCAAACCAAGGTTTAAAATTATTATTTTCCAAACTCAGCCATCTTTCCAAGAATTGAGAACTTAATCTATATTTTTCTAATAATTTGCTAAGATTTGCTATATGACTAGTGCCCAAGAGGCTTATATGTATTCATGACTATGCATGGATCAGGCTGCACGCTGTAGCGGATGTGATATTATATATATCATGCTCGGGCTGAAGGAGCCCCTCCAGAGTCTGAACCCCCCCCTATCACGACCCAAGTTCACGAATCGTGAATATGTCAAGATGGCACCCAGTCTTCGCGACTAGGTAAGCCTAACACAATGCGGAATATACACTTTCATGAAAGAAAATATAAGATAACAGCGGAATGATGAAAAAGAACGTAACAAGTGTCACTCGTCACATACACTTCGCCAAATACCATGAGAAAACACAACTACCAAGACCCGGAAACTCACGGGCAACACAGACTAAGAAAGAGTACAACTATGGCTCTATGTACATCAAGAGTGTCTACACAAGGAAATAAAAGAAATAACTGATGTCAATAATATGAATAGAAGAAGACCCTCCGGATCTACGGACGTAGCAGATCATACCTAGAGTCTCCTGAAGTGTTGCTAGATCACCTATAGTGCGCCTGATCAGATGTACCTGGATCTGCACAACAAAAGTGTGCATAAGAGTAGCATGAGTACACCACGGTGGTACTCAGTAAGTGCCAAGCCTAACCTCGATGGAGTAGTGACGAGGAAGGTCAGGTACCTACCAAGAAATAATAAAAATAATGATAAGAATAATATCGAGCAGTTCAAATAAGAATAAGATTGAAATAACAGCAATGAAGTAAATACTACAACCGTCTACAATTAAGCTAACAAGGAGAAATCAACACAACAATGTACAAATCAACAAGCTCCGGGAATTGAAACCGCAGTCCCTCTCTATACTTAGCAACTCAGGATCTTCGGGAATCGAACCCGCAGTCCATATATCAGTCTCACAGGATCTCCGGGAATTGAACCCGCGGTCCTTTATCTCAATATCACAGGATCTCCGGGAATCGAACCTGCAGTCCGTATATCAGTATCTCTGGATCTCCGGGAATTGAACCCACAATCCTTACCTCAGTAGCATCGGATCTCCGGGAATTGAACCCGCAGTCCACAAACACAAACACAATCAATAAGAGGAAAAACACAGAGAAATGTGAAGTGCATAGCTGCAATTTACACCAAATCCAGTCTCAACAAGTTCCAGGAAGTTCAATTAAGACAAGTAGGCACTTAGATAGATAATCCTATCTAATCATGCTTCTCTAACTAACACCAGATAAATCTTACAATTAAATCATTTAAATAACAAGGATATCACGATTTGAACAGTTCAAGTAAGGTGGTTTTTCAACAATCTGCGCAATTACACGCCGTTCACCTCGCGTACAAGGCATTTAAATCAACACATATATATCCTATTGGAGAAGGTTCCCCCACGCAAGGTTAGACAAGTCACTTACCTCAATTCCAGTACAAAACTGCTAAGAAATGACTCCCTTGCCATGAGTATCCGACTCCAAGTGGCATGAATCTAGTCAAACCAATTACACATTGTAAATAACATCGCAAGTAACTAATTACAATGATAAAATTAAAGCTACGGTGCAAAAGTGGATGAAATGACCAAAATACCCCTGTAGTCATCAGCTCAGAATTGAAATATTTTTATGTTTTCAGAACCCTCGTACTCTCACAAGTCTAACCATATAAAATTTATCAAAATCGGAGTTCGTTTTCCCCTCCAAATCATCAAAGTTTCTTCCATGAAACTACCCCAATTTTACACCCCAAATCCGAAATTAAAGGAAGAAATTGAGTTTAGACTAGCGAATAATGATCACAAGAGAGTAAGAAATCGTTACCCAACAATTGTCTCTGAAAAGCACGCGAAAAATCACTCAAAACCGAGCTCCCTAGCTTGAGTTTTTGCAAAAATGGTAAAACCCTCGCGGATGAAATTTTATATACTGGTTCTGTCTGCCTAGTGATTTACTCTATGCAATCGCATGACTTCTATTGTGATCGCATAGCACAATTTTTCTACCTCACCAATTTACCTTATACGATCGCATAGGCCACAATGCGATCTCACAGCTCATCCAAATAGACTTATGCGATTGCACACCCTGCTCCGCGATCGCATAGAACAAAATGTAGGACCTGGGACCCCTACTCTTTACACTATGCGAGCGCATAGACCCCTTTGCGATCGCAGAGCACAATCATCCAAAGCTATGGGATCTCATAGCTCTTTCCGCGATTGCATAGAGCAATATTTTTTAGCCTCTCCCCAAGCCTTCTATGTGATCGCATCAGCCTATTGCGATCTCATAGAGCAACCGTTTGCAACACTTATAACAGCAAAACTGACTAGTTTTTCAACTAGAAATGGTCTGTTTGACCCTCGGAAACACCCCCGATGCCTCGGGGACCTCAACCAAAACCACGAACCTACTCCAAATCACGATACGAACTTGTTCCAATCATAAAAACATGTCATTAAACACAATAATCATTAAATTATAGCAAATTCAAGCCTAAGTTTCAACTAAAACTTCTGAAACCTACAAGCAATCAAAAACCCGACCAAACGATGTCCGAATGACCTGAAATTTTGCAGACATATCCAAAATCGACTAACGTAGCTACTGCAACTGTCGGAATTCCATTTTGACTCCCGGAGAAAAATCTCACCTATCGATCGGATTTCCAAAAATTCCAAACTTCGGCATTTCAAGCCTAAATGAGCTACAAACCTCCAAAATACATTCCGAACGCGCTCCCAACCCTAAAATCACCTAACGGAGCTAATAGAACCATTGGATTTCCGTTCTGAGGTCGTCCTAACACTGTTCTAAATACGGGCCATTTTTCATCTATAAAGCTATCATTTAGGGACTAAGTGTCCCAAAACACTCCAAATTCTAGAACCGAACCTCCCGGCAAACCACAATAGCAGAAATGAACTTAGGGGAAATAGTTAATTGGGGATCAGGGCGTAAATTTCAAAAACGACTGGCCGGGTCGTTACATCTTCCCACACTTAAAGATTCGTTCGTCCTCGAACGAGCATATAAAACATACCTGAAGTGGTGAAGGGATGAGGGTACTGGCTGAGCATATCCTGCTCAGTCTCCCAAGTCGCCTCCTCGGCCGGCTGACCCCACCACTGGACCTTCATTGAAGCGATGTTCTTTGATCTTAGCTTACTGATTTGCCTGTCCAAAATGGACACTGGCTCCTCAACATAAGACATATCCTCGTCTGGCTGAACAGAAGTGAAATCATACACGTGCGATGGGTCACCATGGTATCTCCAGAGCATGGAGACATGAAATACGGGATGGACTCCGGCTAGGCTGGGAGGTAAGGACAGCTCATAAGCAACCTCCCCAACATGCCTCAAAATTTCAAAAGGGCCAATGAATCTCGGACTCAGCTTCCCCTTCTTCCCTAACCTCATGACGCCCTTCATGGTCGAGACCCAAAGTAGAACCCGCTCGCCAACCATAAAAGCCACATCGCGAACCTTCTTGTCCGCATAACTCTTTTGTCTGGACTGGGCTGCACGAAGTCTGTCCTGAATTACCTTGACCTTGTCCATTGCATCCTGGACCATCTCAGTACCTAGCAGCTTGGCCTCGCCCGGCTCCAACCAACCCACGGGGGACCTGCACCTCCTACCATATAGGGCCTCATACGGTGCCATCTGAATGCTGGACTGATAGTTATTATTATAAGCAAACTCTACTAGTGGCAAGAAATGATCCCATGAACCTCCATACTCAATCACGCATGCATGGAGCATATCCTCCAAAATCTAAATAGTGCGCTCTGACTGGCCATCCGTCTGGGGGTGAAACATTGTGCTCAGCTTCACCTGAGTGCCTAACTCCTGCTGCACGGCTCTCTAGAACCGTGAAGTGAACTGAGTGCCTCTATCCGAAATGATGGAAACTGGAATACCATGCAGCCGAACTATCTCCCCTGATGTAGATCTCCGCCAGCCGCTCCGATGAGTAAGTGGTGCACACAAGTATGAAATGGGCGGACTTGGTCAGCCGATCCACAATGAACCAAATGGAATCAAACTTTCTCACAGTCCGTGGAAGTTCAGATACGAAGTCAATGGTGATGCGCTGCAATTTCCACTCTGGGATCTCAATCTGCTGCATTAACCAACCAAGATGCTGATGCTCACACTTCACCTGCTGGCAGTTGAGGCACCTAGAAACATAGTCAACTATATCCTTCTTCATTCGCCTCCACTAGTAATGTTGCCTCAAGTCCTGATATATCTTTGCGGCACCCGGATGGATGGAATACTGCAAGCTATGGGCCTCTTCTAGAATCAGCTCTCGAAGATCATCTACATTGGGCACACAAATACGTCCTTGCATCCTCATCACTCCGTCATCCCCGATGGTGACATCTCGGGCATGCCGAACCTTGTCCTGAAGATCCTGCATATAAGGGTCATCAAACTGTCGCTCTCTGATGCAATCAAATAGAAAAGACCGAGAAATCACACAGGCCAGAACCTAGCTATGCTCCGAAAGTTCCAATCTAACAAACTACCTAGCTAAAGCCTGAACATCCATCGCCATAGGCCTCTTCGAAACTGGTAGATATGCCAAACTACCCAAACTCTCCGCCCGGCGACTCAAGGCATCGGCAACTACATTGGCCTTGTCCAGATGATAGAGAATAGTAATATCATAGTCCTTCAACAGTTCCAACCATCTCCTCTGATGCATGTTCATGTCCTTCTGCTTAAGCAAGTGCTGCAAGCTCCGATGATCAGTCTAAATCTCACAAGGAACCCCATACAAATAATGACGCCAAATCTTCAAGGCGTGAATAATGGCAGCTAGCTCAAGATCATGGACAGGGTAGTTCTTTTCATGTACCTTCAGCTGTCGGGACGCGTAGGCAATCACCCTACCTTCCTACATCAATACTGCACCGAGTCCAACCTGTGAGGCATCACAGTATACCGTATAGGACCCTAAACCGATAGGCAATATCAAGATAGGGGCCGAAGTCAAAGTTGTCTTGAGCTTTTGAAAGCCCGCCTCACACTCATCTGTCCACTGAAAAGGGGCACCCTTTTGGGTCAATCTGGTCATAGGTGCTGCGATCGAGGAGAACCCCTCTACGAAACGACGGTAATAACCCGCCAGACCAAGGAAGCTATGAATATCAGTAGCTGAGAAGGGCCTAGGCCAACTCTGCACGGCCTCCACCTTCCTCGGATCCACTCGAATACCCTCGCTCGATACTACGTGGCCCATAAATTCCACTGAACTCAGCCAAAATTCACATTTAGAGAACTTTGCATATAACTGCTTCTCCCTCAGAGTCTGAAGCACTATCTTCAGGTGTTGCTCGTGCTATTCCCAACTCCGGGAATATACCAAAATATCATCAATGAAAACAATCACGAACGAGTCAAGGTACGGCCTAAATACATTGTGCATCAAATGCATAAAAGTTGTTGGGGCATTAGTCAGCTCGAAAGACATAACAAGAAAACCGTAGTGACCATACCGAGTCTTGAAGGCAGTCTTCGGGATATCTAGCTCCCGAATCTTCAGATGATGATAACCAGAGTGCAAATCAGTCTTGGAGAACACATGTACGCCCTGTAGCTGGTCAAATAAGTCATTAATATGTGGCAAAGGATACCGGTTCTTCACTGTAACTTTGTTAAACTAGCGATAGTCAATACACATACGCATAGAACCGTCCTTTTTCTTCACAAAAAACATAGGATCACCCCAAGGTGAAACACTGGGTCGAATGAAACCCTTACCTAACAGTTCATGTAACTGATCCTTCAAATCCTTCAACTCAGGATGAGCCATGCGGTACGGAGGAATAGAAATGGGCTTAGTGCTTGGAAATAAGTCAATACTGAAATCGATAACTCTGTCGGGCTGCATGCACAGGAGATCAGCTGGAAATACATAAGAGAAATCACGTACCACTGGGACGGAATCAATAGAAGGAGTGTCAAAACTGACATCCCTCACATAAGCTAGATAAGTTGCACACCCATTCTCAACCATACGCTGAGCTTTGAGAAAGGAAATAACGCGGCTGGGGGTATGATCTAGAGTACCACTCCACTCAATACGTAGAATGCTTGGCATAGACAGTGTCACGATCTTGGCGTGATAATCAAGAATAGCATAGTGGGGTGACAACCAGTCCATGCCTAGAATAATATCAAAATCAACCATACCGAGTAATAAAAGATCAGCTCTGGCCTCAAAACCACAAATAGTGACCAAACACGACCGAGACACACAATCCACAACCAAAGAATCTCCCACCGAAGTGGAAACATAAATGGGGGCACTCAAAGAATCCCGAGGCATACCTAGATGTAAAGCAAAATAAGAGGATACATATGAAAAAGTATAACCAAGATCGAATAGAACCGATGCCTCTCTGTGACTAACTAAGATAATACCTGTGATAACAGAATCAGAGCGACAGCTGCAGCACAATCAGGAATAGGATAAAATCTAGCCTGACCCCTCTCTCAAGGATGGCCTCTAGCACCCTAATCCCCGCCCCTGGCTGGCTGGGCAGGTCGGGTGGCAGTTGGGGCTGGAACAATGGCCTGCTGACCCTGTGAACCATGTTGAGGCTCCAAAGTCTGTGGAGGCGCTCCTCTCCTACGCCTGGGTCACTCCCTAACCAGATAGTGAGTATCCCCGCACTCAAAACATGCCATAGGAGGACGCGGTGCATGTGACTGACCGGCCCCGCTCTCGCTGGACTGACCCCTGGAGGTACCCCGCGCATGAGGCGCACTGGAAACTGGGGGAGCATAATAAGGCTCCTGGGGTGCTGAAAGAGCTGGAGTACTACTAGCTGCTGGCAATGCTGAATGAACTGGGCGACCGGAATAACCCATGCCAAAACGACAGGCTGCTGAAGTACGGGCACCAGAGAAATGACCCGACTCACGAGACCTCTTGGCCTCCCTCTCTCCTTGCTCTCTAGGGAGCATACCCTCGATCCGCCTGGCAATACTCACCGCCTGCTGAAATGGTACATTTGTCTCCAGCTCTCTAGCCATGCTGGACCGGATCGGAAGAATAAGGCTAAGGCCCTCAATAAACCTCCGCACTCTCTCCCGGACCGTGGCTACCAAGGCCGGTGCATGCCTGGCTAACCGGGTGAAACTGTTAGCATACTGTGATACTGTTATAGAGCCCTGACGCAACCGCTCAAACTCCAATCGCCAAGCGTCCCTAAGGCTATGGGGAACAAACTCCCTAAAAAACATATCGGAAAACTGTGTCCAGGTCAACGAGGCAGACTCATCTGGACTATCCAACTCATACGTGCGCCACCAATCATAGGCAGCCGCTAGAAGCTGAAAAGTAGTAATGGAAATCCCAATAGTCTCCACTATACCCATAGTACGGAGGATACGATGACACTCCTCCAGAAATCCCAATGCGTCATGTGAAGCCAAGCCACTGAACACTGGGGGATCATATTTCTTGAATCTCTCTAACCTACATTGCTCGTCCTCGGAGACAATTTCCCCACCTCCGGGTTGTACTGGTGCGGTAGAAGGCATAGTAATAATCTCTGGAACCTGCTCCACGGGCACTCGCTGCTCAGGTGTGCTGGCTACGAGAGTTTGGGCCCCTCCCCCAGCCTGAGATGTAGCTGCAGCGAGAGGAAGCAACCCCGCCCGAGCTAGAGTAGTATACATGCCCATGAACTGGGCTAGAGTCTCCTGGAAGTGCTGGAGTAGTAGCAGCTGCAGTAGGTGTACCAGGTGCCTGCGCCCCAACTTGATCCACTGGTGGTGCCTCAGCAGCAGCGCGCGTGGGTGTTGTGGCTCCACCTCGGGCGCGTCTTCGACATCTACCATGGCCCCAGCCTCTAGCGGTGGAAGCAGGGGGCGCATGTGCCTGATCCTCACGAGTAGCATGTGTCCTCACCATTTGTGAGAGAATAGAAAACAGAAGTTTAGATTTGGTGCCAAAATATCGCACGACAAGGAATTCAAAATAAATAAAGAGTTTGCTAAATAGTTACATTTCATAGATAAATACAGATGTCTCTGTATCGATCAGCGAGACTCTAAATAACCGGTCTGTGTCCCGTGACTCCTATGAACCTAGAGCTCTGATACCAACTTGTCACGACCCTAGTTCATGAATTGTTAATATGTCATGACGGCACCCAGTCTTCGCGACTAGGTAAGCGTAACACAATGCGGAATATACATTTTCATGAAAGAAAATATAAGATAACAGTAGAATGATGTAAAATAAATGTAATAAGTGTCGCTCGGCATATACACTTTGCCAAATACCAGGAGAAAACACAACTACCAAGACCCGAAAACTCACGGGCATCACATACTAAGAAAGAGTATAATTGTGGCTCTATATATATCAAGAGTGTCTACACAACGAAATAAAAGAAATAACTGATGTCGCTAAGATGAATAGAAAAAGACCTTCCAGATCAAGCAGATCATACCTCGAGTCTCCTGAAGTGTTGCTAGATCACCTGTAGTGCGCCTGATCGGATATACCTGGATCTGCAAAACAAAAGTGTGAAGAAGAGTAGCATGAGTACACCACGGCGGTACTCAGTAAGTGCCAAGCCTAACCTCAATGGAGTAGTGACGAGGAAGGTCAGGGCCCTACTGAGAAATAATAAAAATAATGATAATAATACTACCGAGCAGTTCAAATAAGAATAATACTGAAATAACAGCAATGAGGTAAATACTACAACCGTCTACAATTAAGCTAACAAAGAGAAATCAAAACAACAATGTACAAATCAACAAGTCCAAGATCTCCGGGAATTGAACCTGCATTCCCTCTCTATACTCAGCAAATCAGGATCTCCGGGAATCGAAGCCGATGTCCATATATCAGCCTCATAGGATCTTCGGGAATTGAACCCGTAGTCCTTTATCTTAGTATCACAGGATCTCCGGGAATTGAACCCGCAGTCCGTATATCAGTATTTCTGGATCTCCGAGAATTGAACCTGCAGTCCTTTACCTCAGTAGCATCGGATCCCCGGGAATTGAACCCGCAGTCCACAAACACAAACACAATTAATAAGAGAAAAAACACATAGAAATGTGAAGTACATAGCTACAATTTACACCAAATCCAGTCTCAACAAGTTCCAGGAAGTTCAATTAAGATAAGTAGGCACTTAGACAGATAATCCTATCTAATCATGCTTCTCTAACTAACACCAGATAAATCTTACAATTAAATCAATTAAATAACAAGGATATCACAATTTGAACAGTTCAAGTAAGGTGGTTTTTCAACAATTTGCACAATTACACGCCTGTCACCTCGCGTACAAGGCATTTAAATCAACACATATATATCCTAGGGGAGAAGGGTCCCGCACGCAAGGTTAGAAAAGTCCCTTACCTCAATTATGGTACAAAACTGCTAAGAAACGACTCCCTTGCCACGAGTATCCGACTCCAAGTGGCTCGAATCGCAAGTAACTAATTACAATGACAAAATTAAAGCTACAACACAAAAGTGGGTGAAATGATCAAAATACCCCAGCAGTAATCAGCTCGAAATCAAAATATTTTTATGTTTTTAGAACCCTCGTACTCTCACAAGTCTAACCATATAAAATTTATCAAAATCGGAGTTCGTTTGCCCCTACAAATCATCAAAGTTTCTTCAACTACCCCAATTTTACACCCCAAATCCGAAATTAAAGGAAGAAATTGAGTTTAGACTAGCGAATACTGATCCCAACAGAGTAAGAAATCGTTACCCAATAATTGTCTCTGAAAAGCACACAGAAAATCACTCAAAACCGAGCTCCCTAGCTTGAGTTTTTGCAAAAATGGTGAAACCCTCGCGGATGAAATTTTATATACTGGTTCTGTCTGCCCAGTGATTTACTCTATGCGATCGTATGACCTCTGTTGCGATCGCATAGCACAATTTTTCTACCTCACCAATTTACCTTATGTGATCGCATAGGCCACAATGCAATCGCATAGCTCATCCAAACAGACTTATGCGATCGCACACCCTGTTTCATGATCGCATAGAACAAAATTTAGGACCTGGGACCCCTACTCTTTACACTATGCGATCGCATATACCCCTTTGCGATCGCAGAGCACAATCATCCAAAGTTATGCGATCGCATAACTCTTTCCGCGATCGCATAGAACAATTTTTTTTAGCCTCACCCCAAGCCTTCTATGCGATCGCATCAGCCTATTGCGGTCGCATAGAGCAACCATCTGCAACACTTATGACAGCAAAACTGACTTGTTTTTCAACTCGAAATGGCCCGTTGGACCCCCGGAAACACCCCCAAGTCCCCCGGGACCTCAACCAAAACCACCAACCTACTCCAAATCATGATACGAACTTGTTCCAATCATAAAAAATGTCATTAAACACAAAAATCATTAAATTATAGCGAATTCAAGCCTAAGTTTAAACCAAAACTTCGGAAACCTACATGCTATTAAAAACCCGACCAAACGATGTCCGAATGACCTGAAATTTTGCAGACTTATCCAAAATCACCTAATGAAGCTACTGCAACTGTCGGAATTCCTTTCTGACTCCCGGATCAAAATCTCACCTATTGATTGGATTCCCAAAAATTCCAAAATTCGGCATTTCAAGCCTAAATGAGCTACAAACTTCCAAAATACATTCCAAACGCGCTCCCAACCCAAAATTACCTAACGGAGCTAATGGAACCATAGGATTTCTGTTCCGATGTCATCTTAACACTGTTCTAAATGCGGGCTATTTTTCAACTATAAAGTTTTCATTTTGGGACTAAGTGTCCCAAAACACTCCAAATTCTAGAACCGTACCTCCCGTCAAACCACAATAGCAGAAATGAACTTATGGGAAACAGTTAATTGGGAATCGGGTAGTAAATTTTAAAAATGACCGGCCGGGTCGTTACACCCCCACAGTGAGCATCGGGCGCCCAGATGGATCGGGATACGCACCGTAGTGGTCATGTGCATTACATTCAGTTCATACATTGGTTGTTGTTTGTACTACGTGGCATGACATCTAGAACTCATATATATTATTGGCATGCATGTATTACTTGCCTTGTTGACCAGACATTCTGGTGTAAATTGTTCAATGAGTGCTGAGCCCGAGGGGCTGATTTGTGTGCAGACTTGCACTACTTGATGTTGTTGTCACATGCTTAACTGTTAAAAAGGAAAGAGAGAGATGTTTTCAAACGGGGTTTCAAACTGAGCTAGATGTTTTATTAAGGATTTTCATGGAAAATACTGCTATCTAATATGTGTTGTACGGTACTTTATAGCATGAGGTAGTGCTCTTACGTGGTTCTTGCTTCTCAGCATTATTTATTTTTATTACCGCTAAGTTGGAAGTATTCACTTTACTCCCTGCATCATATGTACAGATGCATGTATTTTGGGAGCTTAGCTGAGCTTGTCGCTGATCTATAGTTTTATTGGAGTTGTCGAGGTAGCTGTCTGACATCCGCAAGACCCGATTCCTTCCCTATTTCTTTGTCATTTTCAGCATTTTTAATCGTTGTATTATTGGAGTTTTATTACTCTGTATTGTTAGAGGCTCTAGACACATGACACCCAGATCTTTGGATAGCTATTTTTTATGATTTTTATTTAATTGATATACAAATTTTTGGTATTGATCTTCATGCTCGAGTTGAGTGAGTAAATGGTCGGGCTTGCCTAGCAATTGTGTTGGGCGCCATCACGATCGGGTTTGGGGTCGTGACACTAGATTCAAACTTGAATGATTTAAGTTATTTGAGTTATTACGTCGAATAACGTTTCTAATAAAAATCATGGTTAAAGCTTTTCAAGTTTCTTTCCTTTCAAAAGTGTTTGAACGTAAATGGTTGATCTTCATTTTTTTTTTTCATGAGATATATTTATAAATTTCCCTAAGGTTGTCATATTCTACTGTTGTAGTTGCTATACTTTTCAGTGCTTTCCATACTCTTATATACAAAATGGATGTGTATATAATCAACACGTCACAGCATGTCATTGGACTTGACCCGGTGATTAAAAAAGTTTTAAAGCAATTTTATTAAAAACTAAAAAAATTGTAAAAAGAAAAATATGTCTTTAATAAAATATTTTTATTTTTTAAAAACTGAAAAATATATTTTCAACAAAATATTTTTGTTTTGGTTTTTTTTTTATTTTTTTGAGTTTTTAAAGCATTCGTTTTATTTCGTTTTTCAGTTTTCTTAAAAGTAAAAGTATTTTTATTTATTTAAAAAATAAAATGAAGAAAAATATTTTGACAAAAAGTATCTTCTATGTTAGTCTTTTTTATGTTAGAAGTAGCTAAAGATACATTTTTCGAAATGTTTTTCTTCATTTTAATATTTTTTCTATGTTAAAAATATCTTTAAAACTCATAATATTGTTTCAAGTGTCAAAACAAAAATTTGACACGTGTTAATATTTAAAACAAAACTCTAATACCTTTGGAGATTCAAAAAATTTAAAAGTAGAAAAGAAATTACAAAATTTTAATATTAACCAATTTAGTTGTTAATCAACATCATGGAGTCCCACAATTTTTTGGAAAATACTTTTAAAAATTAAAAACTAAAAGAAAATTATTTCAATTCCAGACTCCCACATTTTTCATCAACTATTTTAATTTATTATTATTATAAACCTAAAAATTCATCAAAAAACTTTTTACATAGCAATAATAATAAAGCAAAAAAAAAAGAAAAAAAACACTCCACGATTTGATCATGGTCTCAAACGTGGGTAACAAAATACTTCACAATGGATGATGCCTCCCATCCCATGGTTTTCATCAGTTTTTTTTAATTTATTATTATTATAAATCTAAAATAGCACTATACTAAAAAAAAATAGAATTGGTTCTTTAAAATTAGCTTATATATTATACATTAAAGAAAGTAGTCTAATGTTAACATTTTAAACTTTTATCATTCTCTTAATAGGTTTATTATAAAAAAAAATTACAAAAAATATTCACATACTTATAGTACAAATTTTATTTCTAATTGTAAAGGAAAGAAGAAAATTAACATATATATATATATATATATATATATATATATATATATATATATATATATATATATATATATATATATATATATATAGTTTCATTTAATTAGAATTTTAATAAGTAATTTATGGTATCTATTTAGTATTATTTAAAGTACATATAAATATTTAGTTTTCCTATATTGTATGAAATGTTGGTTAATCTTTTTATCTTTTAAAAATATTTTTTTTTTAAAAAGGCAAGATGAAGTTAACGTGAGAGAGATAAAGTTTGTTATCAAACATTCATCCCAAAAAATCTACCATGTCACGCCATTTTGCCTAACTAGGTCATGATGGCGCCTAACACCACAGTTAGGCCAGCCAACTACGAAAGTTTTGATTAAGACTCGATTGTTAATTGGCCAACTAAATATACTAGTGTTTTTCAAGTAAATAAAAGAAACTAGCAAGATCATACAGTACTGACATAGTCATACAAACCCGAAAATAAATATTCTCTACAGTGTGTGCCTGAACCTGGTGTCACTAGCTACGAGCGACTAGTAGAGTATACACAAAAATATACAAAAGACTGCCCTACTTTCTGAACTGGAATAGACAGAAAATTATAAATACAGGAAAAGGACTCCTTCAGTTGCGAATCAGCGTGAGGGAGAAGGCAACTCACCGTAGTAGTCCCAGGAAGTGCTCACTGATATGCACCCGAGTGATGTCCGGATCCACCTGCCTCAAACCATGTACATATAAGTATAGAAGTGTAGCATGAGTACGTAAACGTATACTCAGTAAGTATCACGTCTAATCTCGAAGAAAGAGAGACGAGAGGTCGACTTGATACTTACTAAGGTCAGTTAGTGTATATATATATATATATATATATATATAGAAGTGTGAATATAGTATGATTAAACAAAGAATTTACAAGTAATGGTAGGTTATAGGATGTAGTGTAAGTCCAGAATACATCAACATCAAATTTATCATTTATCAAGTGAAACAGTGGCAAATTGAAGCATATATATAAGCTTTTCCACAATTAACATGCGCACATCATACCGAGGCGACGACACAAACCAAAATAAATAAATGTGCACTTGTCGTGGGTCGATGACACGCCTATAGATGCATCTATTCTTACCGAGGCGATCGGCCCGATCCAAGATTAAGGTATATATATATATATATATATATATATATATATATATATATATATATATATATATATATATATCAAGTTCATACCAAATGACACACAAGTAGGCAAAATATCAGATCAACATAAATCAATTTATTGAAATAAGCTCATATTCTCCTTTTAAGTCTCTAATAAATGCAAGGTGTTCAAGACAACAATGTATCATAAGAACATATTTAATAGGCATGATGTAGGTCCTAAGCTACCCGGACATCTAACATAGTAGTAGCTACATACGGGCTCTCATCATGTAACGTGTGTGTAGTCCCCATATTTAGCAAAAAGTACTCAATACAAAATCTAAGGGGACAATTCCTTCTTACAAGGTTAGAAAGGAGACTCGCCTTGCTCTGAAGCGTGCTTTCAATCACAAGACTAGGCTCCAATATCGATTCGAAGCCGAACAAGCACCAACTAGTTTAAATAAGGCAAGAACTAATCAATAATTACTCACGAGGTTGAATTCTAGCTAATTAAGTGTTTTTTCAACCTTTCCAGCAAGTTTCCTAAATTCCAACCCCGGGCCCACATGCCCAAATTCTGAGATTTTTCGAGGAAATTATTCTCTATAACCTAAGGATTACTAATATGTAAATTTTAGGTCATAACACAACTAATTAGGTGGTTAAATCACAGTTTTTTCAAAACCCTAGATCTAGCCCTACCCATGATTTTATTTGATGTTCTTGGTGTTAAATATACCTAATGTTCATGTATTTAAGCTAAGAGTGTGTGGGAATTACTTACCTTGTGATAATAGGGAGAAACACCCTCTTTGAAATCTTCAAAATCTCCCAAGTGATGAGAAAATGTGAGATAAAATATTTAAGCCCGTATTAAATGAGCTCACTGCCTCTCTGCGATTTCCGCTTCTGCGGTCATGGGATCGCTTCTCCGATCCCGCATATGCGTAAAATAAATAGCGTATGCGGTTTGGGCGAGGGCTGGTCGACTGCTTCTGCGGTCTGGCGTCGCATAAGCGGAAACGCTTCTGTGATAGAAGGTCGTTTCTGCGACTTTCGCTTCCGCGATAAAAGGGCCGCTTCTGCGGCCACCGCTTCTACGGCCACCGCTTCTGCGGTCCAAGAGCCGTAGAAGCGGTTTTGACAGAAGCAGCAGATGTTGCCCTCTTTCAATTTCTAGCTTCGCTCGAACCTCGACCATTTGACGCTCGGGGCTCCCGAGCCCCGTCCGAACATACTGACAAGTCTGAAATCACGAAGCGGACCTAGTAGCACAAAAATCAATAGTACGTCAAGTACATAAGTATAAATGTGACGACCCAAAGGGTCATCACTTATTTTATTAATCATTTCGAGCTTCTGAGGCCTTGAAAACCTCATTCCATGTTGCCTCGATTTACGTGCACGATCCGAGCTTGTAGCCGGAAAGATTTTTTGTGATAGAAAATATGAATTTTATGAGAAATTTGGATAAAAATGATATTAATGTTGATATGGTTGACTTCGGTCAACATTTTTGGTAAACGGATCCGGACCCGTGATTTGACGGTCTCAGAAAATCCGTAGAAAAATATGGAACTTGGGCGTATGCCCGGAATTGAAATCCGAGGTCTAGAACCCCGGTAAAAGAATTTTTCTGTTAAATTGTTTTCCGAAAATGTTTAAGGAAAATGAAACTGAAATTTGATCAAAAAGTAATGGTATCGGGCTCGTATTTTGGTTCCGACGCCCGGTACAGGTCATATATGTTGGTTAAGCGCTTTCTGTAAAGTTTGGTTGAAAACGGACGTCGTTTGACGTGTTTCGGCCTTAAATTGGAAATTTTGGAAGTTTATGAAATTTGAAAGATTTCTTGGATTTCATGGTTTAATTCATTCTTTTTAATGTTATTTTGGTGATTTGATCGCACGAGTAAGTTTGTAGGATGTTTTTGAGTTAGTGAGTATTTCGAATTGTTTGTGAATAGATTTGAAGCATTTGGAGACAAATTTAAAAGGAAAAGCGGTGCGTAAGCATTGAGTTGGCCTTAAACTTTCGAGGTAAGTGTTTGTTCTATCCTAGCTTGAGGGAATAGGATTATGTGCTATGTGATCGAGTGCGGTGTATGGGCTGTGGTGACGAGCATCCATACACTGGCGTCTAGCATGACCGTGAGTCGTTGTTGATATTTGTTGTGAGATATTTTGAAGATAAATTGTTGAACCCTTGCCGGGTTGTAGAATGATTATTGTGTCCCTTGCCGGGACGGTTCATGATTTGTTGTTTTCTTTCTCCGCCCTTAACTGTGTGATTGTTATTTGGGTGAGGAAGAGTGATAATGCACGATGGGTGATGCCGTACCATGTTTTATTATTTATGCACGAAGGTTAATGTCGTGCCATGTTTTATTGATTATGCACGAAGGATCATGTCGTGCCTTGTTATTGAACCATGTACGAAGGATCATGCCGTACTATGGATGTGAGGATGAGAGTAAAAGCACGAAGGGTGATGTCGTGCACTTTATTTGCTTATTTGGTGAGGATGAGTGTAAAAGCACGAAGGGTGATGCCGTGCACTTTATTTACTTAATTGGTGAGGATGAGAGTAAAAGCACGAAGGGTGATGCCGTGCAACTATTTGCCATTCCTTGACTTGATATTACTTGTTTTTCCATTATATTTTATTTGGGTGATGCCGTGCAACTATTTGCTATTCCTTGACTTGATATTACTTGTGTTTCCATTATACTTTGTTTTCATTGTGAACTTATTAACCGTTGTTAATTGTTGAGTTCTTTTGAGATATTCCTTATTGTGTTATTACTTGGTTAATTCTTGTTAATTGTGGTAATATATATATATTAAAGAATTGGGATCGTGTGGCGCGCCGACCACTTTTATGATAAGAAATGGGATCGTGTGGCACGCCAACCACAAAGTGACTTGAATCTTGACATTGGCCATAGTTGCCGGTAGCCTATTGATATATTTGGGAGCGGGTGGTACGCCTACCACGAGATAAGAAAAGAAAAGTAAATAATTGAGACACGAAAGTAAGACTTAATTATGTTGATTAGATTAATCTGGATATTATGAGTTATTGGTTGTTATTGCAGAGCAGAGTATTTCCTTATAAATGTTTATGTACATATATATATATATATATATATATATATATATATATGTGGTACACATATATATATTGAATTGCACAGGTTTATGTGAGTGTCTGGTCCTAGGCTTGTCACTACTTCGCCGGGATAGGCCGGGCACTTACCAGCACATGGGGTCGGTTGTGCTGATACTACACTTCTGTGCGTTTTTGCACAGGTCCAGGTTACGATCAGGAGCAGCGGCAGTAATTCGATTGTGTGGGAGTTGATCACATTTGAGACCGAGGTAGCTTGCAGACGTCCGCAAGCCCGGCGTCTCTCTCTTGATTTATGTTACTAGCTGTAGTCTCTTTGTTCCGAGACAAACGGAATTATGTTATATTTCTTTCAAACTCTTATGTGTAGTATTCAGTAGTAGTTCGTGAGTTGGTGACTCCACGTCTTGGGTAGAAGATTTCAGTATGATTTTCATCTTGTAATTAGTTATTTCTATTTCGATAAAGTATTCCGCATTTATTTAATTAAAATTGTGTTAAAAACAGGATAGTATGAATACGGTGGCTTGCCTAGCTACCACGAGTAGGCGCCATCACGATCCCGATGTTGGGGGAAAATCCGGGTCGTGACAAGTTGGTATCAGAGCTCTAGGTTACATAGGTCTCACCACTCACGAACAAGCTTAGTAGAGTTTGAGAGGTAGGTACGGAGACGTCTGTACTTGTCCTTCAGAGTCTATTGAGTTAGGAAAAAGTTTCTCATTTGTTCTTTCTTATCGTGCGAATTTGTTCTTCAAAATGTTAAGTTGAAATTCTACTCTTGTCTTCCCACGAACGGCGAAGGCATGTACTACTTCTTCAGCCGACAATGGCATATGCTGGTGATAGATCAACTATGCCTTCAAAAGTTTTACGGAGGACAGATAGGTTTCACCAAAGTCTTCGCTACCACCTTCAGCGGTGCATCTTTTGAGAACCCACGAGATTGTGCTTGACAGTTCTTATGAGGAATTACAGAACGTGGGAATAGTCGAATGCGAGGAGTTCATTTTATTGTGCTACGGAAGGCACACAGAAGTAGTGGGAAGATAATGTATTTACCACACCAGTTATGGTCCCAACGGAAGATGCAATTATATCAGGAGATCACCTAATAAATCGTGTTGGGTTTCAACGGACCTTGACGTCCGGTCGATGTGTTGGAGTTGTGAAGGACAAATATGGTGAGTTATTGGACTGTATATATATGGTATAGAAAGGTCCTCTAAATAATTTATACATATTTAAGGTTGGTTCTTTTCATGGGGTAAGAAATCGCCCCAGAGAATAACGAAGAGTTTGTGAGTAAACGGGGTAGCTCAGCAGTGTTAAGCCAACATAGCAAAAGAGGAAATTGGCCATCAATGTTTGTGACAAGATTACCAAGAGGGCAAGCCGACCAATGCAACGCTATCTACTAAACTCTATTTTAGAAAATGTTATGAAGACGTCACCCCGAGATTCTATGCAATATGTAGTATATGCGATCTGAACGGTTGTACCAGGTCACAATGACTGTGTCCGAATATATATTGTCATGAACAACAAGTTAACTGAGCCTTAAAGGAATTGCTGTGAATGTGGTTTGGAGAAATATAATTTTAGGAAAGCACTCAAGCTACACGCTCCATTTCAGTTAATATTTATCCTACATGGCCAGCCAGATGTATAGGTCAGGATGTTAGAGGTGGAGGTGAAAATCCTAGAGGTGGAGACCCAACCATTGATATACTTTTTATGGTATGAGGGAGGTCATTACACCGGATGGTGTCATCACGTGTATAATTCAGATTGTTATAAACAGAATAATTTTTCCTTAATTTGATTTGGTTTTTGAAAGAAAATTTAGGCGAGTCTGTTTCACATGCTCCATTCATGAGCGAGCATTGTAATCATACTACTTAGGGAAATACTCCTGTTAAGATATTACATGAGGATAGACATCCCTATTATTAGGTGTTAGTCACTAATTATCCATGAGACTAAGAGTGGCTTTATATTACTTATTACAGTATGTTTTGATATAATTCTCGGAATAACTAATTTTAATTGTTAATTGTGTGCCCTATCAGTATGAGGGTTCATTTTATGTCGTGATTATCTTTGACGGACAATTATTGAAAGGAAGAAAGAAAGGAAATGAAAAATTTCAGATGATATGATGTACAAGCACTGTGATTCAGAGTTGAGGATGAGATCCTCCAATTTTTGGCATAATGTGAAATATTTCTAAGCCGAGCTTCAAGCTGCGGTGGATATCATATGAGGACCGGGTCCTGGTAGTAAGAGTTTATGTGTTTAAAATTCTTCTTTTATGAATTAATACTTTCGTATCGCATTCGTAAATAAGAGTCATGTCCGTTAGGACTATTTGACAATTCTTGTATAGTTTCTATTCATATTTAGCCATTTCTATTTTGAAACCGTTGAGCTTAGCCTTTGAGACGAGCACCGGGTAAGGATAAATATGACGCATTAATTCGGGAAAATAATCACGAGGTCACCATACCTCATTCTGAGTAAAGTGGGATTTGTAGAATAAGGTATTTGATAACAGGGTTAATTGACAATGTTGTAATTTAAGAATAACTCTTATGGCCAGACTTCAGAGTCATGGATATGTGCATACGCATGAGTGTGTTCGTGCCTTATTTAGACTTGTTCGTTGTAGTCTTCATTGTTTCCATATTGACATACTCCTGCAGTCATGAGGAGCATGCACAACATCTCAGAGTGACTTTGCAGACTCCGAAAGATAGCCAACTATATGCAAAAATTTCGAAGTGTGAATTTTGGCTAAGTTCAGTTGCATTCCTGGGTCATATTGTGACGGCAGCAGGTATTCAGGTTGATCCGAAGAAGATTGAGGCAGTCAAGGACTGACCTGGACCGACATCAGCCACAGAGATTTGGAGTTTCTTGGGATTAGCGAGTTATTATCGGCGATTCGTGGAGGGGTTTTCATCTATTGCAACCCCACTGACCAGATTGACACAGAAAGGTGTTCAATTTGAATGGTCAGATGAATGTGAGGCGAGCTTTCAAAAGCTCAAGACAGCCATGACCACAGCACCGGTATTGATTTTACCCACAGGTACGGGACCTTATACTGATTATTGTGATGCTTCCCGTATTGGGCTTGGTGCAGTGTTAATGCAGGATGGCAAGGTTATTGCCTATGCTTCGAGGCAGTTGAAGATGCATGAAAAGAATTACCCAGTGCATGATCTAGAATTTGCGGCGATTATTCACGCATTGAAGATCTAGAGGCATTATTTGTATGGTGTAGTATGTGAAGTATACACCGATCATAAGAGTCTTCAGTATTTGTTTAAACAAAAGAGTTGAATTTGAGGCAGAGAAGGTGGCTGGTATTGCGGAAAGATTATGATGTCACCTTTTTATATCATCGGGGAAAAAGCAAACGTGGTGGCTGACGCTTTGAGTAGGAAGTCAGCCGGTATGGGCGGTCTTGTTTATATTCCAGTCAATCAGAGGCCAATTGCTTTGGATGTTCAGTCCTTGGCCAATCGATTTGTGAGGTTGGATATTTTTGAGCCTAGTCGAGCACTAGCTTGTGCGATCGCTCGCTCTTCATTATTGGAGCGTATCCGCGATCAACAATATAATGATTCCTATTTATGTGACCTTAGAGACACGATTCAGCGAGGAGGTGCTAATCAGGTCACCTTAGATGCTGATGGGATCAATTCCTGCCTTTGGCAGAGATTGCTTATAATAATAGTTATCAATCGAGCATCCAGATGGCTCCTCATGAAGCGTTTTATGGTAGGCGGTGTCGTTCTCCGGTTGGATGGTTTGAACCGGGAGAAACTCGGTTATTCGGTACAGATTTATTCTAGGAGGCCTTAGATAATGTCAAGATTATTCAAGATAGGCTTCGCACAGCTCAGTCTAGACAAAAGAGCTATGCAGATCGCAAGGTTCGAGATATAACTTTCATGATTGGGGAGCGAGTATTGCTCCGAGTGTCACCTATGAAGGGCGTGATGAGGTTCGGGAAGAAGGGCAAGCTCAGCCCTAGGTATATTGGTCCATTTGAGATTCTAGATAGAGTGGGAGGGGTGGCTTACGGATTAGCTTTGCCGCCTAGCTTATCAGCCGTGCATCCAGTTTTTCACGTATCTATGCTTCGGAGATACCACAGAGATCCCACACATGTATTAGACTTCAGCACTGTCCAATTGGACAATGAACTATCTTACGAGGAGGAGCCGGTGGCCATTCTAGACCGGCGATCCCACACATGTGTTTTCCTTCTGTGCGTGTTCAGTGGAAAGGTCAGCCTCCTGAGGCATCGACCTGGGAGTCCGAGTCTGATATGCGGAGCCGCTACCCACACTTGTTTCCTGACTCGGGTACTTCTTTCTTTTGTCCGTTCGAGGACGAACGGTTGTTTTAGAGGTGGAGATTGTGACGACCCAAAGGGTCATCACTTATTTTATTAATCATTTCGAGCTTCTGAGGCCTTGAAAACCTCATTCCATGTTGCCTCGATTTACGTGCACGATCCGAGCTTGTAGCCGGAAAGATTTTTTGTGATAGAAAATATGAATTTTATGAGAAATTTGGATAAAAATGATATTAATGTTGATATGGTTGACTTCGGTCAACATTTTTGGTATACGGATCCGGACCCGTGATTTGACGGTCTCAGAAAATCCGTAGAAAAATATGGAACTTGGGCGTATGCCCGGTATTGAAATCCGAGGTCTAGAACCCCGGTAAAAGAATTTTTCTATTAAATTATTTTCTAAAAATGTTTAAGGAAAATGAAACTGAAATTTGATCAAAAAGTAATGGTATCGGGCTCGTATTTTGGTTCCGACGCCCGGTACATGTCATATATGTTGGTTAAGCGCTTCTTGTAAAGTTTGGTTGAAAACGGACGTCGTTTTACGTGTTTCGGCCTTAAATTGGAAATTTTGGAAGTTTATGAAATTTGAAAGATTTCTTGGATTTCATGGTTTAATTCATTCTTTTTAATATTATTTTGGTGATTTGATCGCACGAGTAAGTTTGTAGGATGTTTTTGAGTTAGTGTATGTGTTTGGTTAGGAGCCCCGAGGGCTCGGGAGTGTTTCGGAGGTGTCTCGGAGTGTTTTCGGACTTAAGAAAATTTCAGAAAAAAAAATTGCAGAAACAGTACCCCCATGTACAGTCCGTGTACAGTACCGTGTACAGTACCTATGAACAGTACATGTACAGTACCCCATGTACAGTATGTGTACAGTACCCCATGTACAGTACCGTATACAGTACCCAGTGTACAGTACCGTGTATAGTACCCCGTGTACAGTACCGTGAACAGTACCGTGTACAGTCGTGTACAGTACCGTGAACAGTAAAAACGCGTGAATAGTACCCGCGAATTTTTGGACAGAATACTTATTTCTGAAAAATGGGATTTGTCCCATTTTCCATTTTTTTTATCATTGGAGCTCGGGAAGAGGCGATTTTCGAGAAAAGTTTCATAGAAAACAACGGGGTAAGTGTTCTTAACTTAATTGTGGTTATATTACTCGAGTCTATTGCAAGTTTTGTCATTAAATCCATGAATTTTGCGGGAAAAGCTTAGAAACCCTCTCGAATAGATTTGAGAATTTGAGGGTCGAAATGTTATCGAAATTTAGTAATTTTGGTATGGTTGAACTCATATCGGAATGGGTGTTTGGATTTCACAAGTTTTTTCGGGATTCAAAATGTGGGTCCCACTATTGAATTTTAAAATATATTTCGGATTTTATCCGGAAAATTAGTAAATTTATTATCCAATTCATTCCTACGATTCGTGTTGAGTATTTCGAATTGTTTGTGATTAGATTTGAAGCATTTGGAGACAAATTTAAAAGGAAAAGCGGTGCGTAAGCATTGAGTTGGCCTTAAACTTTCGAGGTAAGTGTTTGTTCTATCCTCGCTTGAGGGAATAGGATTATGTGCTATGTGATCGAGTGCGGTGTATGGGCTGTGGTGACGAGCATCCATACACCGGCGTCTAGCATGACCGTGAGTCGTTGTTGATATTTGTTGTGAGATATTTTGAAGATAAATTGTTGAACCCTTGCCGGGTTGTATAATTGTTATTGTTCTCCCTTGTCGGGACTTGTTGATGATTTGTTGTTTTCTTTCTCTGCCCTTAACTGTGATTGTTATTTGGGTGAGGAAGAGTGATAATGCACGAAGGGTGATGCCGTGCCATGTTTTATTATTTATGCACGAAGGTTAATGCCGTGCCATGTTTTATTGATTATGCACGAAGGATCATGCCGTGCCTTGTTATTGAACCATGTACGAAGGATCATGCCGTACTATGGATGTGAGGATGAGAGTAAAAGCACGAAGGGTGATGCCGTGCACTTTATTTGCTTATTTGGTGAGGATGAGAGTAAAAGCACGAAGGGTGATGTCGTGCACTTTATTTACTTATTTGGTGAGGATGAGAGTAAAAGCACGAAGGGTGATGCCGTGCAACTATTTGCCATTCCTTGACTTGATATTACTTGTTTTTCCATTATATTTTATTTGGGTGATGTCGTGCAACTATTTGCTATTCCTTGACTTGATATTACTTGTGTTTCCATTATACTTTGTTTTCATTGTGAACTTATTAACCGTTGTTAATTGTTGAGTTCTTTTGAGATATTCCTTATTGTGTTATTACTTGGTTAATTCTTGTTAATTGTGGTAATATATATATTAAAGAATTGGGATCGTGTGGCGCGCCGACCACTTTTATGAAAAGAAATGGGATCGTGTGGCACGCCGACCACAAAGTGATTTGAATCTTGGCATTGGCCATAGTTGCCGGTAGCCTATTGATATATTTGGGAGCGGGTGGTACGCCTACCACGAGATTAGAAAAGAAAAGTAAAGAATTGAGACACGAAAGTAAGACTTAATTATGTTGATTAGATTAATCTGGATATTATGAGTTATTGGTTGTTATTGCAGAGCAGAGTATTTCCTTATAAATGTTTATGTACATATATATATATATATATATTGAAACTGCACAGGTTTATGTATGCATATATATTGAATTACACAGGTTTATGTGGGTGTCTGGTCCTATGCTTGTCACTACTTCGCCGGGATAGGCCAGGCACTTACCAGCACATGGGGTCGGTTGTGCTGATACTACACTTCGTGCGTTTTTGCACAGGTCCAGGTTACGATCAGGAGCAGCAGCGGTAATTCGATTGTGTGGGAGTTGATCACATTTGAGACCGAGGTAGCTTGCAGACATCCGCAGGCCCGGCGTCTCTCTCTTTATTTATGTTACTAGCTGTAGTCTCTTTGTTCCGAGACAAACAGAATTATGTTATATTTCTTTCAAACTCTTATGTGTAGTATTCAGTAGTAGTTCGTGAGTTGGTGACTCCACGTCTTGGGTAGAGGATTTCAGTATGATTTTGATCTTGTAATTAGTTATTTCTATTTCGATAAAGTATTCCGCATTTATTTAATTAAAATTGTGTTAAAAACAGGATAGTATGAATACAGTAGCTTGCCTAGCTACCACGAGTAGGCGCCATCACGATCCCGATGTTGGGGGAAAAAATCCGGGTCGTGACAATAAAGTACTTTAACTAAATACATAAGAAAAATTAAAAATCATTTTACAGTTATACTCTAAGAATATTAAATAGTGCAACACTTTAAATTCCAAAGAACAAACTTGGTTATTTCACTTGAATATAGTTAATTTTTCACAAAGCACAATCTTTAAGACTTAATTAGCAATAAATAGAAACCCTTTTCTATATTACATGGTATAAATATATTTTACTGTAATTGACTATTTATATAATGTATTAAATGTATTGTATTCAAGAATACAACATAAAATAACGCCGCACAAATAAAAATTCCAGTTAAACTGGATATGTATTAAGATGTATTCAACTGTATTTAGCGCAAATTATGTAACGTATCTGCGCAATTTATGGGACGTTGAAGAAGATAAAAACGAAAGGAAATCAAATCAAATTTGATTTCCCTAATTTTAATTAACAAACTTAATGATACAACAACAATATGTATTCTTCTCTATATTAAAATTGTATAAATGTGAAGGACAAGAAATAGAGGAAGAGGATTTCAAACTGTGCGATTTGCTTTTCCATCTGTCGATTGATACAAATTCAATACATATAAATACATTACTAAAATATGTTAAGATATATGGTATCATACAGATACAAGTTCAAGTATTTAAGATAAATACACTTTAATACATATGCATACTTTCTGAAAATCTACTTGAAAAATTAAAATATCTCAAATAGGGTTCTTACTGGGAATCTTTGCCGCGTGAGGATATAGTGTGAAAATGGCGGAACTTTCCTCTATTAATGGCGGAGACGGGCTATAATGTGCATAAGAAGAGTGTTTGTGGAAGAAGAGTGAAAATTTTATTAAGAAGAACGAGAAAGGATGAAAAACTGGAGTTTTTAATTTCGTGAGAGAAACATATTTTCTACCATTTATTAAGGCTTAATTATAGGAAGGTATTAAATTTAAATTTTTTGCTACAAACTAAAAAAGGCATTTATATAATGTAAAATTTTAAAATGATATTTATATGTTATAAATAAGGTACTAACCTATTCTATAGGTGATAAAATTTCCTTGAATACATGCGAAGAATTCTTCAACAAAAGCTACATGATACTAACATCCGCACGGCCATCGTAGAAATGACAGCATGTAGCCACTTTTTAGTATGTAATTTAAAATATATCCATAATTTATAATAGATTTAAAGATTAACTAATTTTGTTTAAATTTCATGACACGAGGTACTGAAGTTTAAACCATAAAGTTCAAACTTTAGGACATCGTGTCCTAAAGTTCGAAAATCGTATCCAAAAATTCGAATCTTATGTCCTAAACCTTAAATTAGCAGTTCAAAAATTTAGGAAACTTCCTGAATTTTAAATTAGCAGCTCAAAAGTTCAGAATACAAAAATTTAGGATAGATACTTAGCTAGCATTTGGCTATAGATCTCAAATTTATTTTGAAAAATCTGATTTGAGTGAAGTTTAATTTGAAGATGAAAATGTGTTTGGACGTGTTATTTCAGAACATATTTCACTTTTTATTTGAAAAAACATGGGGGCTAACTTATACCTACAAGTTCTAAAAACTATAAAAAAAAAATACCCAACAGTACAATGCAAATAAACTTGCTATCTTGTATATACATAACCTTCATCAATAACATTCATTGTCATTAACACAAATCATATTGCTGAATATAAATAATAACTAACACAGTTACTAGCTATTACAATTCGTCAAATTGCAATAATATTACAAGATTCATCGGTCCATAAAAAATGATCGTAACTAGCTATTCTGTGATATAATCATCCCATATTATACAAACAATCTGCAGAAAATTCAAATAAGTATTAGCATATTTTAGAAATTTACCTTCATAAATGTGAGTTTTTTTATAAAATAAAAAAATTTGGGATAATATTGAGAATTTGGGAAAAATACAACGGTCATAATTTGGCCCAAATTCAACTTATTAGCTGAATTTGAGATTTCAAATATGTGAACCCACATTTTGGCCAAACATAAGATTTGAAAATAAATTTCAAATTAAATTTGAAAAAATATATGGCCAAATAGGGGCTTAATCTTGAAATTTAGGTTAATATGTTAATCTCTAAATTATGAATATATTTTAGCAGACTGAAAAGTGGCTATTGGTGAACTTTGTCCAGGGCCATCTCATATCAGCCCAATCATTATCTTCAGGCCCGAATGATTTTATTCCCAAGGATTCTATAATGTTCTGATATATTTTAGTGATATAAATACAAAAGCCTCTCAAACATTTACATCAAGCTTTATTTATTTATATCGAGAGGCGGATTCAAAATATTAACTTGAAAATAACTAATATTACTACACCATTTTGTGAAGATGATGCTAATATTAGTAAAAATATAAATGTTTTCAATTATATATATTTTGAGTCAAGACAACGAGTATTTGAAGCTCGCACTCACTCCCTAAATGATATGTCTCCCATGTCCGAGATCATCGGCGTTGGTAGGGTGGTTGATGGTGGTGTAGCTGGTGTGAGACAGGAGGTCAGGCATCCGATACCACTAGTCGCGCAACCTTGATAGCAAGTAACCGATGGAGGTGGCGGGCCGCAACGGATGACACAAGTGATTGCTTGTTGGCCACAATTGATGACACATAGCCCAATATTTTGGCTTTGGGCACGGTGGATCATGGTGCATGCAACAAAGAGAATAACCAAAGATAGACAATGAATTGGTGAAGTTTTTGCAAGAATGGCCATGGTGGAACATGAATTTGAAGGTGCATTATTATTTTTGAGATTATATAAAGGGGAGTGTGAACTAGTTTGATGGATTAAAGAGAAAATAGAAGGAACTTTTGGGTTTTCTGTTAGGGATAACTTTAAAATTGTTCATAGGAAACATGTGAAGTCTAATAATTAAAGTGTAAAGAAAGGCAGATTTTAGGAAAGTGTTTTTAAAAAAAAAAAACATTTTGGAAAATTTCGAGCAAAATCCGCAACTGCTATCCTTCAGGTGCGCTACTCACCATGCAATAGCTCGTAAACTGCACAAAAAAAGTAAATATGCACTAGACAAGCTCGGTATGACGACTAAGAAGGCTGCGGTGAGAAGAATGGATCTCAGGTCTCCCGTATGGAAAATTACTCAGTCAAACCTAACAGATCTTAAGTGTAATTTTCACTTTCAAATTTTCACTACAGGTTTAAGTTTGATTTTGCAATTTTTCGGTGGCGAGTGCTTTAGCCTCTTGAGTGCCCCTAATATCGAAAGTAATACCTATGGAGTATGAATGAAAACTTTTCGGAATTGAGCAACCCTCCTTAGTCCTTGCACCTACCAATGCGATTATTCGAACCAAAATTAATTGAAGTAATTACTCCCTTTATCTCATGTATCGTGTTTATTTTTTATATGTCCCTTAAGAAATATTAATTTGAAAAAGAATTGAAGTATTCTACTCTAATTTATTTCTTAAGATATAATCTCTCTTTATTGAATATTTATTTTATTTATGTGTTATTTCTATCTTCAAGAATAATTATTAGTAAGGGTAAAAAGGTGTCACGATCCGGAATTCTCACCTTCGAAATCATGATGACGCGTAACATCACATGCTAGGCAAGCCAACGTTAGAGAATCTTTAAGCCAGTTTTTATTCAATTTCAACAAGTAAAGTCAATTAAGCCAAAATGAACTAAACTTACTGCGAAATAACATACATGCCCATAATATCTACTACAATCCGGATCTAGAGTCACAATTCACGAGCTTCTAGAATTTTTTACAAACAGAGTCTGAAATAAATGCAATTGTTCTGAACGAGAAGAAACAGTAAAATAGAGGAAATAAGAGGGGACTTCAAGGTATGCGGACATCAGTAGATCTACCTCGAATCTCCATTAAGCAAATCCAAGTTGGTACGCCTCACGAACAGCTGGTCCCAGTACCAAATTCTGCGCAAAAAGTGCAGAATGTAGTATGAGTACAACCAACTGCATGTACTCTGCAAGTGTCAAACCTAACCCCGACGAAGTAGTGACGAGGCTATGAAAAGACATCCACGTAAATAACCTATGCTAATAACAATATATGTATAAGATAACAATATATAAAGGCTAAACATGTATGTGAGGGGGCATGCGAAAAGGGGTGCAAGATATGATAATTACAGAAGAAATGATAGTTAAAACAGCCAATATGCCTTTAACCAGTAAAACGAATAAACACAATGAATAAAACTGCACGATATCAATCTTCATGATTTTACTCTCAACCTCACAATGAAATAATAACACGGCACGACAGTACCCTTCGTACTTTTACTCTCACTTTCATCATAAATCAATAGATACGGAACGACATCACCCTTCGTTCATTAACTCTCACAATATGGCACCACATCACCCTTCGTGCATTAATACTCATATACGGAACGACATCACCCTTCCTGCATTAACTCTCTCTCTTACCAAACAACGAAGAACAAGTAACAACATGGAGATAGAATAAACAAGAACAAGCCTTACGTCAACAATGCTTCCACAATACCAATGTCAACTTTAGAAACACTACTCAATTATCACAAAAGCTCATAAACACAGTAAGAACGATCAATATAATAAGTAACTAGTCTAAGCAAGGATAACATGGTCAAAGTAAGTAAAGATTTAGAAGGACCAATTCTCACCCGCATGATTTAACACAACAACGACACACAAGTACCCATCACATCACTTATACGTTGTACCCAATAACTAAATATGTATAAAATATGCAAACAAATCATAATACCTCAAGTTTTAACCACGACATTTACCTCACTCCAAGGATCAATTCAAGCTCAATCACAACTTTGCCTTTCAAACAACCCTCCGAAACCAACCAACTCTAGAAAATTACCAACAACCCCATTCAAATTAAACATTAGGAACTACCCACGATTGCAAAATACTAAATTTAGGTTATTATTAAAAAAAGTCAACAAAAGTTAACTCCCGGGCCCGCTTGGTGCAAACTCGAAATTCGGATCAAAATCTGATTACCCGTTTACCCTCGAGCCAGGTTATGTTACTTTTAAAAAAAAAAAATAGACCTCAATTTGAGTTTAAATTTCAGTTTTTACGAAAATTCCTAATTTCATTCAAACCCCCAATTTTCACTATGAAAATACTAGATTTTAGGTTGTAATCTTATAAAATGTAATGAAAAATTGAAAGAAAATAGGTGAGAGTCACTTACCAATGATTTTGGGAAGAAGGGTTCTTGGAATATTCACCTCTAGGGTTTTCTTGTTTTGAAAATTTGAAAAATGAGAGAAAATTCCATTCTTCAGCTACTTGGCCGGTTGTAGATATCACAATTGCGACCTGGGTTGCAAATAAGAAAATGTGAAGTCTCATAGTTTCTGCTGTCATCGCAATTGTGATGACTTGTTCGCAATTGCGAACAGTGGCCTTTTCGCAAATGCGATCGTTTGATCGCAATTGCGATCATTGTACCCCAGCTACTCTTCGCAAATGCAAGGAGTTTCTCGTAAATGCGAACCTATCATAGGCTGTAAATGCGAAGCCTGACCTTGCAATTGCGAGGGTGCGAGGTCTGAGAACTAAAACACACCAGCACATTGCTAAGTCCAAAATTCACTCTATATCCTATCTGAAACTTACCCGAGCTCTTAGGACTCCAAACCAAGCACGCAAATAAGTCCAGAAAATATCATAATTTGCTTGTGCGAAAATAATACCTACAAATACGAATTGGACACCAAATAAAATGAAATTTTCAAGAAAACTCATGAACTTCTATTTTAACACCTAGACGTCCAAATCACGGCAAACCAACTATGTTTCTCACCATATTCGACAAGTAAGTTACAAAATATAGTAATGGACCTATACTGGGTTCCAGAACTAAAATACGGACATGATATCAATAAAGTCAAATATTGGCCAAACTTTCAAAGTCATTAAGCCTTTAAACTTTTAAATTTCAACAAAGAGCGATAACTCGAGCTATGGACTTTCGAATTCGATTGCAGGCATACGTCCAAGTCTCAACTCACGATACGAATCCACCGTAATCGTCAAAATACATATCCGGGTCCATTTGCTTAAAACGATAACCGAAGTCAACTCAAATGGATTTTAAGGCAAAAATTTCATATCTTTATCAGTTTTTAACATGAAAGCCTTCTCAAAAAACACGCGAACTGTGCATGCAAATCGTGGAAGGCTAGAATAAGATATTTAGGGCTTCAAAGCACAAAATTAGGTACTAAAACATAAGATGACTTATCGGGTCATCACAAAAAGGAAAAAAATAATTAATTTTGTCATGAACTTTTTTTAAAATGACAAATGAATTGAGATAACTATCTTCAATAGCCATGACCGTTAATATGAAACGGAGGAAGTAGTAAATTTCAAATGCATTAAATCTCTACTATTCTATACTTGTCTTCGAAAGACCGAGATTAAACGTTTTCCTTCACGATATACTAAAACTTTAGTTTATGTACGCCTCATCATAACATTTAAATGATCTAGTTTATGTACGCCCTATCATCATAATTGTCATTCAAATGCGCACAGGAACAGATTTTCTAAGAGCGAAAGGTCAAATTAGTTTGCACGTTTCAACTGTTGAAACCATTAGTTTGCGCACATTTCAATTACTGACACCTACGTCACTCCACACGTAGAACACATACATGTATTGAATAATGTAGTTACTAAAATTTACGCCAATGAGGAAACAAATATTTACTTAATAAACTTTTTCTACTTTTGGCGGGATTCAAATAATAATAATAATAATAATAATAACAATAACCTGTATTCGTTCATTTTATTATAAAATAAAAGCAATGCAGTAAAATGTAAATAAGAAGAGATAGAAAGAAGGGAGAAGAGTTTTGTTCTTTCACTTTGGAGTATTTTTTTCATTGCAATTACATAGCCTTTTATAGGCATAAAAAGTAAAAAAGATTGACATAAAATAAGAGAATTAATCTTTCAACTATTCACAATATGGGCATCCAATGTAGTATCCAATGTATGTAGTATCCAATGCATGTAGTATCCAATGTAGCATCCAATGTACAAATTATTCATAACACTCCTCCTTGGATGTCCATGTAAGATAATATGTCTCATTAAGAACTTACAAAAAAAATATTGGGATGTACATAGTTATTTATAATATACATTGCTTGCTGCCTCATTAAAAACCTTACTAAGGAAAACCCAGTGGGATAAAACATTGTTTAAGGAAAAGAGTGCAGCATGTACTTACTCTCCCTGATGAAAAATCACTTAATGTCTCGAAGACGACGCATTCCAATCTTATATATCAGTTTTTCAAATATTGAGGTTGGTAAGCCTTAGTGAACATATTAGCCAAATTATCACTTGAAAGAACTTGTTGTACATCTATTTCGCCACTCTTCTGAAGATCATGAGTGAAAAAGAATTTCGGTGAAATGTGTTTTGTTCAATCTCCTTTGATATATCCTCCTTTCAATTGAGTTATGCATGCAGCATTGTCTTCACACAATATTGTTGGAATATTCTATTTCGAAGAAAGACCACATGTTTGTTGAATATATTGAGTTATAGATCTTAACCAAATGCATTCTCGACTTGCCTCGTGAATGGCTATTATCTCTGCATGATTTGAAAAAGTAGCAATTATAGTTTATTTTGTCAAACGCAATGCTATAGTTATACCTCCACTTGTAAATAAATAGCCTATCTGAGATCGACCTTTGTGTGGATCACACAAATATCCTGCATCTGCATAACCAATCAATGATGGCTTGGATTCATTTGAATAAAATAAACCCATATAAATGGTCCATTGGAGGTATCTGAATATATGTTTAATACCATTCCAGTGTCTTTGTGTTGGCGAAATACTAAATATTGCGAATAAGCTTACTGAGAAAGCTATACCTGGTCGGGAATTATTAGCAAGATACATTAATGCCCAAATTGCACTAAGATATGGTACTTCGGCACCAAGAAGCTCTTCATCATTTTCATGAGGTCGGAATGGATCTTTCTTTATATCAAGTGATCTCACAACCATCGAGGTACTCAATGGATATGCTTTATCCATATAAAATCGTTTTAAAATCTTTTTGGTGTATGTTGATTGATGGAAAAATATTCCATCTTTCATATACTTAATTTGTAGACCAATATAAATTTTTGTCTTTCCAAGATCTTTCATTTCAAATTCTTTCTTCAAACAGTCTACTATTTTTGGAAGCTCCCCAGGAGTTCCAATGATATTTAAATCATCAACATATACGGCGATTATAACAAATTATGATCCAGACATTTTTATAAAGATGCAAGGACAAATTGGATCATTCTTGTACCCTTCTTTCAACAGGTATTCACTCAGGCGATTGTACCACATACGACCTAATTGTTTCAATCCGTATAAAGCTTTATTGAACAAGTTTCTCAAAAACTTTTATATGCTTCTAGCACTTTAAATCCCTCAGGTACTTTTACAAAAATTTCATTGTCTAATGATCCATACAAATAGGTTGTAATAACATCCATTAGATGCATATCAAGTTTTTCTTGCACTGCCATATTTATGAGATACCTGAAGGTGATAGCATCCACTACAGGAGAATATGTCTCCATATAATCAATTCCATGCCTTTGGGAAAAACCTTGTGCCACAAGTCACACTTTATATCTAACGACTTCATTTTTATCATTTCATTTTTGCACAAAAATCCATTTATACCCTACTGGCTTTATGCCTTCAGGCGTTGGAACTATGGGTCCGAAGACTTCACATTTTCCAAGTGAAGTTGACTTTGCCTGGATAGCGTATTTCCCTTTTGGCCAATCATTTCTCTGTCTACATTCATTGACAGATTTTGGTTCAAGATCCTCATCTTGTTGCATTATTTCAACATCAACATTATAAGCAAAAATGTTATCGATAACAATATTATTTCGGTTCCATCTTTTCCCGGTTGAGACGTAACTTAATGATATCTCTTCATTTTTATTATTTTCAGGTACCTGGACCTCCCCTAAGGTCTTATCATTTGTTACGTCTTGGGGCTCTTCTTGAGCCACTACCTCTGTGTTATATTTACTTTCAGCACTTGCTCCTTTTCTTATTCGAGAACCGATTGGACTACCACATTTCAAGTAAGGCTTAGGCTCATTTGCTTTAATTAATTGTTCTTCCGGGATATCAACTCGAATTGGAGCATTAGCAGCTAAAATATGTGATTTAGTCACCCTTGGTAGGTTAGTGAATGCATCTGGCAACTGATTCGCAATATTTTGCAAATAAATAATCTTTTGAACCTCTTGTTCACATTGATTTGTTCGAGGATCTAAATGAGACAGTGACAATGCATTCCAATCTATCTTTATTTTTAGCTGCTTATTTTCTCCCCCTAATGTTGGATATACTGATTCATCAAAATGGCAATCAGAAAATCTTGCCGTAAATAAATCTCCAGTCATCGGCTCTAGATATTTTATAATAGAAGGAGATTCATATCCAATATATATCCCCAACCTTCTTTTAGGACTCATTTTTGGGCATTGTGGTGGAGTAATTGAAACATATATCGCACAAACAAAGATCCTAAGATGAGAAATATTTGGCTCCTGACCAAAAGCCAATTGCAATGGGGAGACTTTATGATAACTTGTGGGCCTCATCGACACAAGTGCTGCTGCGTGCAAAATAGCATGACCCGTTGCTGAAATGGGAAGTTTGTTCTCATAAACATTGGTCTAGCAATTAATTGGGGGCGTTTGATTAATGATTCTGCTAGTCCATTTTATGTATGAACATGAGCAACCGGATGCTCAATTGTTATCCCATTTGAAATATAATAATCATTAAAGGCTTGGGATGTAAACTCACCAGCATTATAAAGACGAATTGTCTTAATTGCGTAATTTGGAAATTGTGCTCTCAGCTTTATTATTTGAGTCAACAATCTCGCAAATGCCATATTGCGAGTTGATAGTAAACAAACATGTGACAATCTTGTAGATGCATCTACCAAAACCATATAATATTTGAATGGTCCACGTGGAGGGTGAATGGGCCCACATATATCACCCTGTATTCGTTCCAGAAATGCAAGGGATTCCATCTTAACTTTGATAGTTTATGGTCTAATAATTAATTTTTCTTGAGAATATGCAGCATAAGAGAATTCCTTAAATTGAAGAATCTTTTGATTCTTCATTGCATGTCCATGTGAATTCTCAATTATTTTACGCATCATATTAGAACCAGGATGGCCCAACCGTTCATGCCAAATAATAAAATTATCTTGATTAGTAAACTTCTCATTTACTACGATATGTGTTTCAATCTTGCTAATACTTGTATAGTACAAGCCGGAAAGAAGAGCAAGTAACATCTCAAGCACATTCTTACCGGACATTATTGTAGTAATATAAAAATATTCAATCTTTTCATTATTTGTAGTCTCAATATGATAGACATTTTGGCGAATATCTTTGAAACTTAATAAGTTTCTTTGAGATTTATTACAATATAGTGCTTCATCAATAGCCAAATTTGTTCCTCCTGGTAGTAATAAATTGGCTCTTCCAGAACCTTTAATTAATCTTGTACTACCGGATATTGTATTAACATCCGCTTCTTTTATTACCAAATAAGAGAAATGTCTTTTATCTTTTAAAATAGTGTATGTTGTAGCACTATCCAGAAGATATATATCATATTTATTAATCTTGAGTCCAACTGAAGACGGGGGAATGTTCATATTCTTCATAAAAAAGGGAAAATAATACATTATAAGAAATATGAAGGACAAGCAAAAAATAAAAATAAGAAATACATTAGGAATGTAGAAACTAGCAACATATGATTCAATAGGAAAATACACTTAAGAAAAATAAACTAGTTGCAAACATAAAAATAACAACTTTTATAGCATCATTCCCTAGTAAGTTGATCAGTTCTTCAAAGAATTCTCCAACTTCTTAATGAGTAATATTATGTTGGGCCTTCAAAATCATCATCTTTATATGCAAGATGTGCCTTAGAATCATATTTATTTGAGGGACCTGCTTCATCATCATTATTTTGAAAGGTCAAGTGTGCCTCCACATTATTTTTTTTTCTTGAGGGAGGCTTGATAAAGTTTGACAATGTGACGACCCAAAGGGTCATCACTTATTTTATTAATCATTTCGAGCTTCCGAGGCCTTGAAAACCTCATTCCATGTTGCCTCGATTTACGTGCACAATCCGAGCATGTAGCCGGAAAGATTTTGTGATAGAAAATATGAATTCTATGAGAAATTTGGATAAAAATGATATTAATATTGATATGGTTGACTTCGGTCAACATTTTTGGTAAACGGATCCGGACCCGAGATTGGATGGTCCCGAGAGGTCCGTAGGAAAATATGGGACTTGGACATGCGTCCGGAGTCGAATTCGAGGCCTAGAGCCCAAGTTATGAATTTTTCTATGAAATTATTTTTGATGTAATTGTTAAAGGAAATGAATTAATTGACCTTGGTATCGGGCTCGTATTTTGGTTCCGACGCCCGGTACAAGTCTTAAATATTATATATGTGATTTTTGTAAAGTTTGGTGACATTCGGATGTCGTTTGAGATGTTTTGGACCTTGAGTTCCAAGTTTGAAAGTTTTGAAAACCAAAAGTATGAAAATCATGAACTTGAGGTTTGATTTGATGAAAACGATGTGATATTGGCGATATGATCGCACGAACAAGTTCGTAATGTGTTTTTGAAGTTGTGTACATATTTGGTTTGGAGCCCGGGAGGCTCGGGTAAAGATTTGATAGGCCGTTGGATTAAATTCTGAAATGTTGCACTGCTGGTTTTTCACCCAGCTGTTGGCTTCGCAATTGCGAAGCATTTCTCGCAATTGCGAAGGGGGATGATCAAGGCAGGGCTCGCAAATGCGAACCCTGATCACATATGCGAAACCCCTCGTGCCCAGCCTTGTTCGCAAATGCGAACAATTGTTCGCAAATGCGAACGTCCCCAGGCCTGCCTACGTTCGCAAATGCGAACACTGCCCCATAATGCGAACCATTGTTCGCAAATGCGAACACTGCCCTATACAGCCTATTTTCGCAAATGCGAACATTAGTTCGCAAATGCGAACACCCCCTTTGTCTGCCAGTGTTCGCAAATGCGAACAAATGTTCGCAAATGCGAACTTCCCAGCCTTAGCTTATTTTTCAAACTCCAGAAATTGGTCGGGGTTCGCAATTGCAAACCCATGTTCGCAAATGCGAACACACAGAGACCTGTAAAACACGATTTTAAGTTCATTTCTTCACTTTTTACAAAACAAAAACACCCATTTGCGATTCTTCACGGATTCCTTCTTCATCAAAACAATTGTAAGTCACTTTTTACTTAATTCTTTCAATTCCTAACATCATTAAACATGTTTTTCATTAGAAATCAAAGGTTTTCATGGTAGAATTCTTGTTTTTGTTAGAAAATAGGGTTTTTCATAAATTGGGAATTGGACCTCGAATTGAGGTCCGATTTTGAAACAAATCATATACATGAACTCGTGGGGGGATGGGTAACCGGATTTTGGTCCTAACCCCAAGTTCCGACCATGTGGGCCCGAGGTTGAAATTCACTATTTCGGGCAGAATGTTGTAAAAGATGTATTTGGTCTTAAGAATTAGTTTGTTAAGTAGTATTGATGATATTAAATCAATTGTGTATAGATACGATTGGATTGGAGCCAAATTTGAAAGAAAAAGACATTTCCACGGATTGAATTGTTCATAAACATTCGAGGTATGTGTTTGTTCTATCGTAGCTTGAGGGAATAGGATTATGTGTTATGTGTTATGTGATCGAGTGCGGTGTATGGGCTATGGTGACGAGCATCCATACACTGGCGTCTAGTATGACCGTGAGTTGTTGAAAAATGATTATTTTGAGATATATTACAAATGAATTGTTGTTGTTCTCCCTTGTTGGGACTTGTTGTAAAGATGATTATTGGTTGCCCTTGTTGGGACAGTTTATGAATTACTACTTCTTTCTTTGCCCTTAACTCTGTGATTGTTATTTGGGTGAGGAAGAGTGATAATGCACGAAGGGTGATGCCGTGCCATGTTTATTTATTTATGCACGAAGGTTAATGTCGTGCCATGTTTTATTGATTATGCACGAAGGATCATGTCGTGCCCTGTTATTGAACCATGTACGAAGGATCATGTCGTACTATGGATGTGAGGATGAGAGTAAAAGCACGAAGGGTGATGTCGTGTACTTTATTTGCTTATTTGGTGAGGATGAGAGTAAAAGCACGAAGGGTGATGCCGTGCAACTGCTTGCTATTCCTTGACTTGATATTACTTGTGTTTCCATTATACTTTGTTTTTCCTTGTGAATTTATTAACTGTTGTTAATTGTTGAATTCTTTGAGATATTCCTTATTGTGTTATTACCTGGTTATTTATGGTTATTCTGTGGTATACATATATATTGAATTGCACAGGTTTATGTGGGTGTCCGGTCCTAGGCTTGTCACTACTTCGCCGGGATAGGCCAGGCACTTACCAGCACATGGGGTCGGTTGTGCTGATACTACACTTCTGTGCGTTTTTGCACAGGTCCAGGTTACGATCAGGAGCAGGAGCAGCAGTAAATCGATTGCGTGGGAGTTGATCATATTTGAGACCGAGGTAGCTTGCAGACGTCCGCACGCCCGACGTCTCTCTCTTTATTTATGTTATTAGTTGTAGTCTCTTTGTTCCGAGACAAACGGAATTATGTTATATTTCCTTCAGACTTTTATGTGTAGCATTCCATAGTAGTTCGTGAGTTGGTGACTCCACGTCTTGGGTAGAGGATTTCAGTATGATTTTCACTTTATAATTAGTTATTTCTATTTCGATAAAGTATTCCGCATTTATTTAATTAAAAATTGTGTTAAAAACAGGATAGTATGAATACAGTGGCTTGCCTAGCTACCACGAGTAGGCGCCATCACGATCCCGATATTGGGGGAAAATCCGGGTCGTGACAAGTTGGTATCAGAGCTCTAGGTTACATAGGTCTCACCACTCACGAACAAGCTTAGTAGAGTTTGAGAGGTAGGTACGGAGACGTCTGTACTTGTCCTCCAGAGTCTATTGAGTTAGGAAAGAGTATCTCATTTGTTCTTTCTTGTCGTGCGACTTGTTCCTCAATTACTGATTGAATTTCTATTTTGTCCTTTCGCAAATGGTGAATACACGCGCTTCTTCGTCCGCTGACCAGCAGCCTGAGCCCCAGGCAGCTCCCGTGAAGGGCAGGGGCCAGGGCCGTATCGGAGGCCGTGGTAGGGGCAGAGCTCAGCCCCCGGCAGCTATTCCAGAGGTGGAGCCTCATATTGAGACTGGCGAAGAGGTTCCAGTCCTAGCAGCTCCAGTGGGCCCAGCCAAGTCCCAGGAGAGGCTTTATTTACCTCGGGTCTCCGGAAGGCTTTGATCAAAATAGCGGGATTTATGGACAGTGTCAGTTGCACCAGCCGCTTCTCAGGCTGGAGGAGGGGCCCAGACTCCTATTGCTCATACTCCGGAGCCAGTAGCTCCTCAGCCTGAGGCACCAGTGGTTCAGCCAGCTGTGGCCACTCAGTCAAGTACCACAGCTCATGCAGGTGATGGAGCGGCCATGACTTCTGATTCGTTATGGAGGCTTGATCGGTTCTCCAAGCTATTTACCACTTCATTCAGTGGAGCCGCATCAGAGGATCCTCAGGACTTCTTATTCAGTTGCCATGAGATTCTCAAGACTATGGGGATCGTGGAGACAAACGGAGTTGACTTCTGTACCTTCGGGCTTGCAGGATCCGCCAAGACTTGGTGGAGAGATTATTGCTTGACTCGACCAGCAGGGTCCCCAGCTTTATCATGGGATCAGTTTGCGGAACTATTTATGGAGAAGTTTCTCCCTGCTACTCAGCGGGATGTACTTCGGAGGCAGTTTGAGCGCCTCCATCAGGGCACTATGACAGTTACACGGTATGAGACGAGATTTGTCGATTTGGCTCGTCATGCAGTGGTGATACTTCCCACGGAGCGGGAGAGGGTCCGCATGTTTATAGATGGGCTTAATCAGCCGATTAGACTCCAGATGGCTTTGGGCGTGGGGAGTGACATATCATTTCAGGAGGCAGCCAATGCAGCACGTAGAGTTGAGATGGCTCTTGCTAGAGGAGGCGGTTATTCTTCAGATAAGAGACCTCGTCATTCAGGCAGGTTTGGTGGTTCTTCCTCTGGTGGCAGAGAATCCTTTGATAGAGGCCAGCCTTCCAGGCCTTTTCATTCCGCCCTTCAGGCTTCACAGGGTGGACCAGGTGATCGTGGTTTTCGGGGGCATTATTCAGACTAGCCTCCTATTAATGCTCAGCCTCTTCAGAGTGTTCGTGGAGGCCATTCAAGTCGTCAGGGCCAGCAGCCCTATCAGTCTAAGAGTTGCTACGGTTGTGGTGACCCGAGTCATTTTATCGGGTATTGCCCTCTAGCGGCGGGCAACTCTCGGCAGCCGAGGTCCTCGTCCTATGATTCGAGGCCCCAGCTGACCCTCGGCCTGCCCAGCCGGCCGGAGGCGGGGGTAGAGATTATAGAGGTGGAGGTCGAGACCGTAGAGGTGGAGACCGTCCGGCGAGAGGTAGAGGTCCGCCGGTTGATGGTCGTCCTAGAGACGCGGCTCGGAGGGAGGTGCGGATCCCCGATTCTATGCTTTACCGGCCGGGGCCGGAGGCAGAGGCATCGGATGCCGTGATTACGGGTACTATTCTTGTGTGTGGCGAGGTGCTTCGGTATTGTTTGACCACTGGATCTACATATTCCTATGTGTCTTCCTACTTCGCACCGTATTTGGATGTGCCCAGCTATGCTCTGGATATTCCAGTTTATGTGGCTACACCGGTGGGTGACTCCATTGTAGTCGATCGGGTGCATCGTTCGTGCGTAGTTATATTTGGGGGTCTTGAGACCCGTGTTGATCTGTTGCTTTTGGACATGGTAGATTTTGATGTCATATTGGGGATGGACTGGTTGTTCCCATACCATGCTATTCTTGATTGCCATGCTAAGACTGTGACCTTAGCCTTGCCAGAATCACCCCGACTAGAGTGGAAAGGTACGTCAAGCCACTCCGTTCGCACTGTTATTTCTTATGTTAAGGCTCGACGCATGGTCGAGAAGGGTGTCTAGCTTATCTGGCTTATGTTCGTGATTCCAGCGCAGAGGTTCCTTCCATTGAGTCAGTCCCTATTGCATGGGAGTTTCCTGAGGTTTTTCCTTCAGACCTGCCGGGCATGCCACCCGACAGAGATATTGATTTCTGTATTGATCTGGCACCGGGCACTCAGCCCATCTCTATTCCACCCTATCGTATGGCCCCGCCGGAGCTTAAAAGAGTTGAAAGATCAGTTGCAAGACCTTCTTGAGAAGGGCTTTATCAGGCCCAGTGTTTCCCCTTGGGGAGCACTGTATTATTTGTAAAGAAGAAAGATGGCTCGATGCGGATGTGTATTGATTACCGGTAGTTAAACAAGGTGACTATCAAAAATAAATATCCACTTTCGCGAATTGATGATTTATTTGACCAGCTTCAGGGTGCCAAGGTATTTTCAAAGATAGACTTGAGGTCGGGCTACCATCAGCTGAAGATCAGGGCGGCTGACATTCCTAAGACAGCCTTTCGCTCTAGATATGGGCATTATGAGTTCTTGGTCATGTCCTTCGGGTTGACCAATGCCCCGGCAGCATTCATGGAGTTGATGAATCGGGTATTCAGGCCTTACTTAGATCCGTTCGTGATAGTCTTCATAGATGACATCCTGGTGTACTCCCGCAGCCAGGAAGAGCACGAGCAGCACCTCAGAGTGGTTCTTCAGACTCTGAAAGATAACCGACTATATGCCAAATTTTCTAAATGTGAGTTCTGGCTGAGTTCGGTAGCATTTCTGGGTCACATTGTATCGGTGGAAGGTATTCAAGTGGAACCAAAGAAGATTGAGGCGATCCAGAATTGGCCTCGACCAGCTTCAGTGACTGAGATCCGGAGTTTCTTGGGATTAGGAGGTTACTACCGTCGTTTTGTAGAGGGGTTTTCTTCGATTGCGGCCCGATGACCGGAGTTGACCCGAAGGGTGTCCAAGTTCGGTGGTCGAGAGGAGTGTGAGGCGAGCTTTCGAAAGCTCAAGACGGCCTTGACCACCGCACCGGTGTTGGTACTACCTACAGGTGCAGGGGCCTTATACAGTTTATTGTGACGCATCTCGTACGGGGCTTGGAGCGGTATTGATGCGGGATGGTAAGGTTATCGCTTATGCTTCGAGGCGGTTAAAGATACATGAGAAGAATTATCCGGTTCATGATCTTGAGTTAGCAGCAGTGGTTCATGCCTTAAAGATCTGGAGGCATTATTTATATGGTGTGACATGTGAGGTGTACACCGATCACAAAAGCCTACAGTACTTGTTCAAACAGAAGGAGTTGAATCTACGATAGCGGAGATGGTTAGAGTTGCTAAAAGACTATGATGTTACTATCTTATATCACCCAGGTAAGGCCAATGTGGTGGCCGATGCTTTGAGTAGAAAGTATGCCAGCATGGGTAGTCTTGCATACATTCCGGTCAGTCAGAGACCATTAGCTCTAGATGTCCAGGCCTTAGCCAACCGGTTCGTGAGATTAGACATTTCTGAGCCTAGCAGGGTGTTAGCCTACACGGTCGCTCGTTCTTCTTTATTAGAGCGTATCCGTGAGAGGCAATTTGATGATCCTCATTTGCGTGAGTTGAGAGATACGGTACAGCGGGGAGGTGCCACACAGGTAAATCTAGATGATGATGGGGTATTGAAATTGCAGGGTCGAGTTTGTGTGCCTAATGTCAAAGGGATTCGAGAGTTAATCTTAGCGGAGGCCCACAGTTCGCGGTATTCTATTCACCCGGGCGCCGCGAAGATGTACCGGGACTTACGGCAGCACTATTGGTGGCGCAGAATGAAGAAAGATATCGTTGCGTATGTCGCTCGGTGTCTAAATTGTCGGCAGGTGAAATATGAGCACCAGAGACCTGGTGGTGTATTCCAGAGGATTGAAATTCCCGAGTGGAAATGGGAGCGGATCACTATGGACTTCGTTATTGGACTTCCTTTGACTCGGAGGAAATTTGATGCTATTTGGGTCATTGTTGATAGGCTGACCAAGTCAGCACACTTTATTCCAGTATCTGTCTCCTACTCGTCGGAGAGGTTAGCGGAGGTTTACATTAGGGAGATTGTTCGTCTCCATGGGGTGCCAATATCTATTATCTCTGATCGGGGAACGCAGTTTACCTCGCGGTTCTGGAGAGCGGTCCAGCAGGAGTTAGGCACCCAGGTTCAGTTGAGTACAACATTTCATCCTCAGACGGATGGCCAGTCCGAGAGGACTATTCAGATTCTTGAGGACATGCTTCAAGCCTGTGTTATTGATTTCGGAGGCTCGTGGGACCAGTTTCTGCCATTAGCAGAGTTCGCCTACAATAACAGTTACCAATCTAGCATCCGGATGGCTCCGTATGAGGCGTTGTATGGTAGGCGATGTCGATCACCAGTAGGATGGTTTGAACCGGGAGAGGCTCGGTTGTTGGGTACAGACTTAGTTCAGGAGGCCTTAGATAAGGTCAAGACTATTCAGGAGAGATTGCGTTCAGCTCAGTCTAGGCAAAAGACTTATGCGGATTGTAAGGTTCGAGATGTAGATTTCATGGTTGGTGAACGAGTATTGCTCCGAGTGTCGCCTATGAAGGGCGTGATGAGGTTCGGGAAGAAGGGCAAGCTCGGCCCTAGGTATATTGGTCCATTTGAAATTCTAGACAGAGTGGGAGGGGTGGCTTACAGACTAGATTTGCCGCCTAGCTTATCAGCCGTGCATCCAGTTTTTCATGTATCTATGCTTCGAGATACCACGGCGATCCCACACATGTATTAGACTTTAGCACTGTCCAATTGGACAATGATCTATCTTACGAGGAGGAGCTGGTGGCCATTCTAGACCGGCAGGTTCGACAGTTGA
>JASVEL010003287.1:0-46172 GCA_032618575.1 Nicotiana noctiflora
GCATCTGAGGACTCAGCCTCTAGTCTGGCAGGAAGTGCATAACATCGGGGCTGGGCCCCACCAACCTGAGTAGTATCTTTGGGACGATGAGCTTTTGTCCGGTCTCTACCTCTATCGGTCTGAGCTCCACCTTTATGACCTCTGCCTCCACTTCTATGTCCTCTACCCCTACTTCTAGCCGGTTGGGTAGGCTGTGGGGGAACCGGGGCCTGAACCATAGCACGAGAACCCTGCTGCTGTGACTGAGCACCTCTAAATCTCGGGCAATGTCTCCTGATATGACCCAAATCTCCATACTCATAGTACCCGTCTGAACGTGGAAGCTGGGAAAACTGGGACTGACCTCGCTGACCCAAATGATCACCTCGGAAACTCTGAAGTAGCTGTGCACTAATAGGTGCTGGTGATACACTATACAGCTACGGATTAGAGTAATGTGGCTGAGAATCACAACTACCTGAAGGGCCATGAGAAGCCTGGAGGGCTGACTGAAAATGCCTAGGAGGGTGGCCTCTACCATACGAATCTCTACCTCCAGATGAGGTAACGGTGAACCTGCCTGTATTATGGGGCCTCTTATCCGATCCATGACCTGCTCCCTGTGACAGAGCCATCTCGATCCAGCGGGCTGCATTAGCTGCCTCCTGAAAAGTAATTTCAGTCCCTACTTCCATAGCCATCTGCAGTTGAATTGGCTGATTCAAGCCATCAATAAACCTTCTCATCCTTTCTCTATCTGTGGGATGTATGACAATGGCATGACGAGCCAGGTCAATGAATCTAGTATCATGCTGTGTGACAGACAAAGTACCCTGATGAAGACGCTCAAATTGCCTATGCAGAGCCTCCTTTTGAGTTGCTGGAAGCAACTTTTCCAAGAACAATTCTGCAAATTGGCCCCAAGTCAAAGATGGTGATCCTGTTGGCTGTGACGACCCGACCCTTCGTCACGAGAGTTACCACCCTGTTACCCCTTCATTTATGTGTTTTATATTTCTATATCTGTATTAGAGTCTATTGGGTGAATTGGGATTGATTCTGGTTGAAAATAAGGCATATAGCCTTTTTGAGTGAAGCTTGTTTATGAAAAGTCAACCTAAAGTTGACTATGTTGTTAGAGGGCTCGGAATCTAACTCTGATGATTTGGTTAGTTTTGGGAGGTGATTTTTGACTTAGAGGAGCAATCAGAATTGAATTATGAGGTCCGGTGTAGAAATAGGCTTGAATTGGCTAAGTTGGAATTTTGGCGAAATTCGATCATAGGTGAGATTTTGATCCGGGAGTCGGAATGGAATTCCGACAGTTGCAGTAGCTTTGTTAGGTGATTTTGGATACGTCTTCAAATTTTCAGGTCATTCGGATATCGTTTGGTCGGGTTTTTGATAGAATGTAGGTTTTAGAAGTTTTGGTTGAATCTTAGGCTTGAACTGGCCTTAATTTGATGATTCGTGTGTTTGAGGATGTGATAATTTAGAGTGGATTTGTATTTTTGGTTGAGGTCCCGGGGGCCTCGGGATGTTTTCGGAGGGTCAATCGGTTGAAATTTGGAGTTTTTAAACTGCTGGTATGATCTGCAGCAGCAGTTTCCCTTCTGCGGATGGGGAACCGCAGAAGCGGCACCGCATAAGTGGCCCCACAGAAGCGACCAAATGGTCTTAGATGTGATCCAGGGCTGGTCCGGGCATTTCCGCAGAAGCGGTAGTATTCTCGCAGGGGCGGGCTCGCAGAAGCGAGCCCTCGTTCGCAAAAGCGAAAGTTGGGCGATTAGGAAGTTGCGCAGAAGCTAAAGGACAACCGCTTAAGCGGTCTCGCAGGGGCGAGACCTGAGCCGCAGAAGCGATGAGGCCCATTAATGAAATGTCACAGAAGCGATGGATAAACCGTAGAAGCGGTCTCGCCTAAGCGAGTAAAATTTCGCTGAAGCAAAAGTCGTTAGTGATTTATGAATCAAAAGGGTTCGAATTTCAGAATGTTATAACACATTTGGGGCATAGAACTAAGAGGCGATTTAGGCGATTTTGAGGAGGAAATCGATGGAATTCATCAGGAAAGCATTCATGGACTCAATTTATGTTATTATATTGTTAAATTATGGAGTTAACACCTGAAAATGGAGGATTTGAGGTGTATTAATGGAGGTTTTTGCTCTAAGCCTGGGTTATTGAAAATCATTGATTTGAATGGGAAAACGGAGTCCAATTTTGATAAACTTTATATGTATGTACTCATGTCGAGATAAGGATTCTGGAAATGTATCTTTTGTAATTTTTCCAGAAGCGGGCCCGGGGGTCGGGTTTTGGACAACTTCATGGTTTTTGGTGTAATTCGAGTTGTTTTGATTGGGTTAAGTTCCTTTAGCCTATTTTGATGCATTTATATTGGTTTTGATCAGATTTTGCACCCGTGGAGGCCTATTCTCGTGGAAAGGGCATTGCGGGCTTGTCTTCGAGCCGAGTCGAGGTGAGTAATGGGTGTGGGTGATGACCAGCGGGTTCGAAACACTGGTATATCACTATGTGATGCTGCATTGAGGCGAGACACTTACTCTCCTGTGAGTGCGGGGTCGATTGTGTTTGGGGACTATGGCTTAGTCCGACCTGGTAATATTATATTGTGTTGTTGGCTATTATTGAACCGGTAAACCTCCTACTTTGATGGTTGTGAATATCTTTTGTGAGCCAGTTATTTGGATCCCATGAGGATCGTTATCATTGCTTCTATGATTATAGCATGTTATTCTGATATCAGTCTTGAGCTACTACTGTCTAAAATGGTATTCCAAACTCTGGCATCTCTGAAACACTATTTTCTTACTGTAAATGATAAAAAGAGATTTCAAATGTTATTTTTGTGCCTGTAAGGCTTGCATTGCATGTAGCTGGACTTGTAGCGGATCGGGCTGTGCACCGCAGCATATCATTGATATTGTGCTTGGGCTGTAGGAGCCCCTCCGGAGTCTAAACCCCCACAGTGAGCACGGGTACCCAAATGGATCGGACTGCGCGTCGTAGCAGTCATGTTCATGCATTACATTGCATTTAGATATACTTGTTGTACTGTTTAGCTGATATTGCTGGTTCTGATATTGATCATGTTAATAATTGGTAAAGGATATTGTTGTATAGCCTTGCTTAGTGCTTTATTGGGTTTTCTTATCTTCGCTGTCTTACCCTTGCTTATTACCACTCAGTTGGAAGTACTCACACTACTCAGTGCACCTTGTGTGCAGATCCAGGTATATCACAGTACGGTTGACTTCCCAGCTGCTCGGAGTGCTTCATCCGGACTGTGAAGGTAGCTGCTAGCGTCCGCAGGACCTGACACTCCAGTCTATCTTATCTTTTCTTTAGACTATTCTGCACTTTTAGTAACAGTTGTATATAGTATTACAGTTGTATTCTGGTAGAGGCCCATGACTTATGACTCCTGATTGTGTGGGAGGTGTTATACTAGTTTTGGGATACATTCCCAGATGTGCTAGATGTTATATCATTTTCTTATTATTATTATTATATGCTAAAAGGGTAAAGTGAGAGCTGGTAACTCTGTATCATGAATGGTTGGTTAGGCTGGCCTAGCAATGTGCTGGGTGCCATCACGACCGGGTTATGGGGTCGTGACAAGTTGGTATCAGAGCCTAGGTTTCTAGGCCTCATGAGTCTTGATCTGGTTAGTAAGTGTCTCGCGGATCGGTATGGAGACGTCTGTATTTATCCTCGGGAGGCTGCAGAACTTAAGGAAACACTTCACATTTCTTGAACTCTATCATGCGGTTTTGTTGTTCTGAGAACTGAACTTCTATATTCTATTCTCTCGTAGAGGGCGAGGACTCGTGCTACAGGACGAGGTGGACGACCACCATTGCCACCAGCTAGAGGCCGTGGTCAAGGCCGTGGTCGTGGTCATGGTAGAGCGGCAGAGGCAGTGCCAGTAGACCCACCTGTTTCCCCTATCCAGGATCAGCCCCCAGTGGTTGAGGCTCCAGCAGCACCCACTCAGACACCTGCAATGCCTATTGTTATTCCTAGCCTTCAGGAGACTTTGGCCCAGATATTATCAGTCTGTACTAGGTTGGCTCAGGTAGTTTCAGCTACCGCTACAACAGCGACATCTTAGACCGGGGGTGATCATCAGACCCCCGCAGCTCGCACACCAGAGCAGGTTGTGCAGGGACTTCAGACGCCAGAGGTAGTCCCAGCTCAGGTAGTTGCACCGGCTGTTCCAGTTGCGCCTATTGCACCAGCCCTAGAGTATGTTGTAGCAGTGATATGTCACGCCCCAAATCGAGGGACATGACCGGCGCCTGACCGGGTTGCCCCAGTCAAGCGGACCTGGGTGCCTTTCATTCCCACGCGTTAACCCTGTGTTGATTGTTTCTCATTAACCAAATATTTTACCAATAATGACCGATTTCATAATGCATAAACATAACCATGTGATTGATTCACTAACAAGTTCATAATTTATATTTACAACGCCCCATATATATACATAGGCCACAATCCCACAGTTTACATGTCTATGGAGCCTCTAGGATACAAAAAGGGAAATACAATACTTGCCGGTAACAAGGCTTCGGCTATACCTTACAAAACCAAAATGAAATCTAAACCGAGTGGCATGAACCACACAAGGCCCCGAGGAAGAAATGGGCTCACCAAAAACGGGCAGTGGAGGATGAAGGATACTACTACCGATGTGCTGAAGTGCCTGCTACAGATCCACCTACAATCATAACACGAATGTAGCGTCCCCGGCAAAAGGGACGTCAGTACACTTGAATTGTACTGGTATGTATGGACAAACCTTGTCCCAAGTAAACTCAAGCCATTAAATTACATCAACAATTAATTAAGCCAGCCAACCATGTTTCCACATTTTCCTCATTTCAAATAATTCTCACACAAAGCACTTTCTACGATCAACCAATTTAACAATAACCAATCAATCACGTAAAGAACAAGTAGTCAAACAAAGGGGCAATCAGTGCCCCACAGGTTGCAAACTCTCCTGCTGTCTCCTTTCACAATTTCACATTATTGATTTTTGTATCAATTTTCAATAGCGATTTCGATTGCTTTCCATCCTTATTGCCCCTGACCACCCTTATTACCTCGGCCACCCTTATCACCCCAACCCACACCTTATTTCCCCATGTTGCGGCGCGCAACACGACCCCGCCTTACAGTTGAAAACACAACAATTTCAAACAGCAGATAAGGTACTACACAAAATTTCAACAAGTTCAAATAAGCAACTTACACATTGGTTCATGTTCTCAATTTCTTCTCAAGCCAATATCAAAACCAAGTTACAAGTATTCCAAAATCGAAAATGCCCACATAATCATGTTCAACAATTTACCACAATTAAGGTGTTTCAAATTCCTTCCACAATAAGCCAAATATGCCATCACAATGGTTGTTCCCAATTCTTTACCAATCTCGATTATCTTTTTATCTTTCAATTCATATTTCATACCACACCACACGTAGTTCAACATCAATCAAATGCTCAACAGGGAAATCAAAGAATTACGTAAAATTTCTCAATTTGACACATGCCAAAACAATTCGCACACATTTGGGCGATTTTACAAGAATCAAAATTAGCCATACATACCTGGTGATGAGTTTTCTTCCGTTAACTTCCTACTTTATGCTTACCCACGCTATCTTACTCTTGCCAACCTTGTTCTTGAAGACTCTTACTTCTACTCACTTCTTTTTACTAAAAATCAAGTTCAATAATCATGCATGAGTGTAAAAATTCTATTTTTAAAAGCTATTATATCCAAACCTCTATTTACCCAATTAAAACTGAAAGTCAAAGAAAATAGTTAGGGTTTTTACCTTGAAAAGATTGGGGAAGTTGAATCCTTGCCCTAAGATTCCTTGGAATTAAGATGGTTGGATCAATCTTTGAAGATGAAAGATTTCTCTCTCTAAAAACCCTCTCTTCTCTCTCTAATTTTTAGTAAGATGATATGATAAAATCAAGAAGAAGGGTGTTATATTAAAGAAGAGATCGGGTCAAAATATTACAAAAATCTGGGCCGGGGTCAATTATGCGGTGCACTATGCGACCGGAGAATCAACATGCGGTCCGCATAGTGACCGCAGAATTGCCCCAAATTTTACACAGGTTCTGTTAAGGAATGCGGCCAGAATGCGGTCCGCATGCTTGATCTGCGGTCGCAAAGTGCACCGCAGATTTGACATGCGATCGCAAAGACTCGAAGTGACCATAACGAGTTCGGAACGTTTTGCGGCAAGAATGCGGTCCGCATGTCAGGTTTGCGGTCGCATTCTTGACCGCATATTTGACATTTTTCGGAAAAATTAATTCTCTACATTTTTGAAACTTAAATCACTACCAAGGGTCCGAACCGCGGCAAGCAAGCTCGCCGCGAAGAATTCTACGCATTCCTAACACATTTATTCGGACCATGACACCATAGCTACTAGGTTTTATGCACAAATATTTTACGGGGCCTTACATGATGCCTGACGACGAGCAGCATTGATTGGAGATATTTGGTAGACTTCAGCCACCTTCATTCTGTGGTACTGAGGGTGAGGATGCCCAGGGTTTCTTAGACAAGTGTCAAAGGATGTTGCGTACATCAGGGATTCTTGAGTCCAGTGGTGTTTCATTTACTACATTCTAGTTTTATGGTCCAGCATTCATTTGGTGGGAGGAGTTTGAGAGGAATAGGCCTGCAAGGGCAGCACCCCTTACTTGGCAGCAGTTTTCCACTCTCTTTAAAGAGAAGTATGTGCCTCATTCCCATCGAGAGGAGCTACGTCGCCAGTTTGAGTGGCTAGTGCAGGGTGATATGTCAGTGACTCAGTATGAGTTGAGGTATACTCAGTTGGCTTGGCATGCTACTTGGATGATCCCGACAGATCGGAAGAGGATCAGAAGGTTCATTGATGGCCTCAACTATTTTATTCATATCTTGATGACCAGAGAGAGAGTATTGGCAACATCCTTTGAGCAGGTTGTTGATATGGCACGCTCTATTGAGGCGGATCATCACCGTTAGCGAGAGGAGAGGGAGGCCAAGAGGCCTCGAGGTTCTAGCAGCTTTAGTGGTGCTCCATCCAGGGGGCAGTTTCATCAGGGCAGAGGTCGTTCATCTAGACCTTCTCAGTCAGGGCGCCCAAAACATAGTGGAGCTTCCTCCGGTCGTGGCCATCAAGGTTTCCAGTAGGGCCAGTCTTCACTCAGAGCCCCCCCCACAGCTTAGAGTTCAGCACCTACTTCTTCGGCCCAGGGTTCATCTGCGGCGGGAAGTTCCCTTCAGTCCCATTCTTCAGCGCCAGGTAGTTGTTTTGAGTGTGGCGAGTTTTGCCACATTAGGAGGCAGTGCCCTCAACTTCACAGGGATAGATCTCAGCAGAGGGATCAGCCCTCCTCTTCAGCACCATCTCAGACTAGTAGAGGTTGAGGTCACTCTTCTAGAGGTCGCCTCAGAGGTAAGGAGCGATCGAGTGGAGGTCAGGCACATTTCTATGCACTTCCTGATAGGCGTGATGATATTGCCTCAGATGCAGTGATTACAGGTATCATTTCAGTTTGTCAAAGAGATGCCTCTATTTTGTTTGATCTCGGGTCCACATATTCGTACGTGTCTTCTTATTTTACGCATCATTTGGGTGCGACCCGTGGTAGTCTTGATTTGCCTGTTCATGTATCCACCCCAGTGGGTGATACAATTATTGTGGAACACGTCTATAGATCCTGCGTTGTTTCTATTAGGGGTCTGGAGACCCAGGTGGATCTATTATTGTTAGGTATGGTGGATTTCGATGTAATTTTAGGCATGGACTAGCTGTCCCCGTGCCATGCTATATTGGACTGTTATGCCAAGATAGTTACATTGGCTATCCTAGTATTCCTTAGATTGAGTGGCAGGGTTTAACTGATTATGTCCCTAGCCGTGTTATTTCATTCTTAAGGGCTCAAAGAATGGTTGAAAAAGGGCGTTTGTCGTATCTAGCATTTGTGAGGGATGTGGGAGCTGAGACTTCTAGTATTGATTCTGTGCCTGTTGTGAGGGACTTCCCAGATGTGTTCCCAGCAGACCTGCCGGGTATGCTGCCGGACAGCGACATCGATTTTGGTATTGACTTAGTGCCGGGCACTCAGCCCATTTCTATTCCTCCTTACCGTACGAATTGACAGAACAACTTCAGGAGCTTTTGGATAAGGGGTTCATTCGCCCTAGTGTGTCACCGTGGGGTGCACCAGTATTATTTGTTAAGAAGAAAGATGGCTCTATATGGATGTGCATTGATTATAGACAACTAAACAAGGTAATAGTGAAGAACAAGTATCCTCTACCGCGCATTGATGATTTATTTGATCAGCTCCAAGGAGCGAGGGTATTCTCGAAGATTGATCTTCGATTAGGCTATCACCAACTGAAGATTAGAGACTCTGATATTATGAAGACTGCATTCAGGACTAGATATGGGCACTATGAGTTCCTTGTGATGTCTTTTGGGCTGACCAATGCCCCGGCCACATTTATGCGTCTGATGAACAGTGTGTTTCGGCAAAATTTGGATTCAATTGTGATCGTGTTCATTAATCACATTCTGGTATACTCCCGTAGCCAGGAGGAGCATGCTCGTCATTTGAGCATTATGTTGCAGAGGTTGAGGGAAGAGAAATTGTATGCTAAGTTCTCCAAGTGCGAGTTTTGGCTTGAGTCAATAGCTTTTCTAGGTCATGTGGTGTCTCGTGATGGTATTCTGGTTGATCCGAAGAAGATAGAGGTGGTGCAGGGTTGGCCTAGACCGTCCTCAACTATGGAGATCAGGAGTTTCCTCGGTTTGGCAGGGTATTATTGTCGGTTTGTTCAGGTATTTTCATCCATTGCTTCTTCTTTGACCAGGTTGACGCAGAAGGGTGCACCATTCGTATGGTCGGATGAGTGCGAGGAGAGCTTTCAGAAGCTCAAGACAGCTTTGACCACAACTCCAGTGTTAGTCTTTCCATCAGCTTCAGGTTCATATACCGTATATCGTGATGCCTCGAGAGTGGGGATAGGTTGTGTATTGATGCAGGAGGGTAGCGTTATTGCTTATGCTTCCCGCCAGTTGAAGCCTCATGAGAAGAACTACCCTGTTCATGATTTGGAGTTAGCTGCCATAGTTCATGCCTTGAAAATTTGGAGGCACTATTTTTACGGCGTGTCCTGTGAGTTGTGTACCGATCATCGTAGTCTCCAGCATTTGTTTAGACAGAGGGATCTTAATTTGAGGGAGCGGAGATGGCTTGAGTTGCTCAAGGATTATGACATTACTATTCTATATCATCCAGGGAAGGCCAATATGGTGCCGATGCTTTGAGCCGAAAGGCGGTTAGTATGGGCAGCTTGGCATATATTCTAGTTGGGGCGAGACCATTTGCATATGATGTTCAGGCGTTGGCTAATCGGCTAGTGAGGTTAGATATTTCAGAGCCCAGCAGGATGTTGGCTTGCGTTGTTTCTCGGTCCTCTTTATATGATCGTATTCGTGAGCGCCAGTATGATGATTCACACTTGCTTGTCCTTAAGGACAGAGTTCAGCACGATGATGCTAGAGATGTCACTATTGATAGTGATGGTGTATTGAGGATGCATGGCTGGATATGCGTGCCTAATGTTGATGGCCTTCGTAAGTTGATATTAGAGGAGGCCCATAGCTCGCGGTATTCTATCCATCCAGGTGCCGCAAAGTTGTACCTGGACTTGAAACAACATTATTGGTGGAGAAAGATGAACATGGACATTGCGAGTTATGTAGCACGGTGCCTCAACTATCAGTAGGTCAAATACGAGCATCAGAGGCCCAATAGCGTGTTTCAGCGTATTGATATTCCCGAGTGGAAGTGGGAAATGATCACTATGGACTTTGTTAGTGGGCTCCCACGGACATCGAGGAAGTTTGATTCAGTTTGGGTGATTGTGGATAGGCTGACCAAGTCGGCTCACTTCATTCCTGTGTGTATTACATACTCCTCGGAGCGGTTAGCTGAGATATTCATTCGTGAGATTGTGAGATTGCATGGAGTTCCAATTTATATCATATCAGACAGAGGTACTTAGTTTACTTCGCAGTTCTGGGGACATTTTAGCGTGGGTTGGGCTCACAGGTTGAGTTGAGTACTGCATTTCATCCTCAGACGGACGGACAGTCTGAGTGTACTATTCAGATCTTGGAGGATATGTTGCGAGCTTGTGTTATTGATTTTGGTGGTTCATAGGCTAATTATTTGCCTCTCACAGAGTTTGCCTATAAGAACATCTACCAATTTAGTATTCAGATGAGGCCGTATGAGGCTTTGTATGGAAGGCAGTGTAGATCTCCAGTTGGTTGGTTCGAGCCCGGTGAGGCTAGGTTTTTGGGGATAGAGTTAGTCCAGGATGCTTTGGACAAGGAGAAAGTGATTCAGAAGAGACTTCGCACAGCTCAGTCACGCCAGAAGAGTTATGTGGACCGGAAGGTTCGGGATGTGTCTTATTCCGTTGGTGAGAAGGTTTTACTGAAGGTTTCGCCTATGAAAGGCGTCATGAGATTTGGGAAGAAAGGAAAGCTCAATCCAAGATTCATTGGCCCTTTTGAGATCCTCAGGAGGATTGGAGAGGTGGCCTATATGCTTGCGCTTCCACCCAGTCCATCGGGTGTTCATCCAATGTTTCACGTATCTATGCTCCGGAAGTATGTTGGCGGCCTATCGCATATGTTGGATTTCAGTGCTATTCAGCTTGACGATGACTTGACCTATGATGTGGAGCCTATAGCTATTTTGGGTCATCATGTGAGGAAATTGAGGTCCAAGGATATTGCATCAGTGAAAGTTCAATTGAGAGGTCGGCCCGTGAAGGAGGCCACTTAGGAGATCGAGCAGGAGATGTGGAGCAGATATCCTCACTTATTTGAGTCTCCGGTATGTTTCTTGACCCACTCGAGAACGAGCATTTCTTAAGTGGTGGAGAATGTGACGACTCGGCCCATCGTCATAAGATTACCACCCCGTTACCCCTTCATTTATGTGTTTCATGTTTCTATATCTGTGATAGAGTCTATTGGGTGAATTGGGATTGATTCTGGTTGAAAATAAGGCATATAGCCTTTTTAAGTGAAGCTTGTTTATGAAAAGTTAACCTAGAGTTTACTATGTGGTTAGAGGGTTCGGAATTGAATTCTGATGATTTGGTTAGTTCCGGGAGGTGATTTCTGACTTAGAGGAGGGATAGGAATTGAATTTGAAGGTCCGGTGTAGAAATACGCTTGAATTGGCTAAGTTGGAATTTTGGCGAAATCCGATCGATAGGTGAGATTTTGATCCGAGAGTCGGAATGGAATTCTAATAGTTGTAGTAGCATTGTTAGATGATTTTGGATATGTTTGCAAATTTTCAGGCCATTCAGACATCGTTTGGTCGGGTTTTTGATAGAATGTAGGTATCAGAAGTTTTGGTTGAATCTTAGGCTTGAACTGGCCATAATTTGATGATTCGTGTGTTTTTATGATTGGCACAAGTTCGTGTGATGATTTAGAGTGGATTTGTATTTTTGGTTGAGGTCCCAGGGGCCTCATGATGTTTTCGGAGGGTCAATCTGTTGAAATTTGGAGTTTTTGAACTGCTGGTTTGATCTGCAGCAGCAGTTTCGCTTCTGCGGATGGGGAACCGCAGAAGCGGCCCCGTAGAAGTGACTAAATGGTTGCAGATGCGATCCAGGGCTGGTCCGGGCATTTCCGCATAAGCAGTAGTATTCTCTCAGGGGCGGGCTCGCAGAAGCGAGCCCTTGTTCGCAAAAGCAAAAGTTGGGCGATTGGGAAGTTGCGCAGAAGCGGAAGGATAACCGCTTAAGTGGTCTCGCAGGTGCGAGACCTGAGCCGCAGACGCGATGAGGCCCGTTAATGAAATGTTGCAGAAGCGATAGATAAATTGCAGAAGCGGTCTCGCCTAAGCGAGTAAAATTCTGCAGAAGCGAAAGTCGTCAGTGATTTATGAATCAGAAAGGGTCGAATTTCAGAATGTTATACCACATTTGGGGCTTAGAACTAAGTGGAGATTTAGGAAATTTTGAGGAGTAAATCAAGGGGATTCATCATGTAAGCATTCATGGACTCAATTTATGTTATTATATAGTTAAATTATGGGGTTAACACCTGAAAATGGAGGATTTGAGGTGTATTAATGGAGGTTTTTGCTCTAAGCTTGGGTTATTGAAAATCATTGATTTGAATGGGCAAACGGAGTCCGATTTTGAAAAACTTTATATGTATGGACTTGTGTCGAGATAAGGATTCTGAAAATGTAACTTTTGTAATCTTTCGAGAAGCGGGACCGGGGGTCAGGTTTTGGGCAACTTCGTGGTTTTTGGTGTAATTCGAGTTGTTTCGATTCGGTTATGTTCTTTTAGCCTATTTTGATGCATTTCTTTGGTTTTGATCAGATTCTGCACCTGTGGAGGCCGATTCTCATGGCAAGGGCATTGCGTGCTAGTCTTCGAGCCGAGTCGAGGTGAGTAATGAGTGTGGGTGATGACCAGCGGGTTCGAAACCCCTGTATATCACTATGTGACGCTGTATTGAGGTGAGACACATACTCTCCTGTAAGTGTAGGGTCGATTGTGATTGGGGACTATGGCTTAGTCCGACCTGGTAATATTATACTGTGTTGTTGGCTATTATTGAGCCGGTAAACCTCCTACTTGGATGGTTGTGAATATCTTTGGGGCTGTGAGCTAGTTATTTGGATCCCACGAGGATCGTTATCATTGCTTCTATGATTATAGCATGTTATTCTGATATCAGTCCTGAGCTACTACTGTCTAAAATGGTTTTCCAAACTCTAGCATATCTGATACACTGTTTTCTTAATGTTAATGATAAAAAGAGATTTCAAATGTTATTTCTGTGCCGGTGAGGCTTGCATTGCATGTAGCTTGACTGGTAGTGGATCGGGCTGCGTGCCGCAGCATATCATTGATATTTTGCTTGGGCTGTAGGAGCCCTTCTGGAGTCTAAACCCCCACAGTGAGCACGGGTACCCAAATGGATCGGGCTACGCGCCGTAGCGGTCATGTTTATGCATTGCATTGTATTTAGCTATACTTGTTGTACTATTTAGCTGATATTGCTGGTTCTGATACTGATCATGTTAATAATTGGTAAAGGATATTGTTTTATAGCCTTGTTTAGTGCTTTATTGGGTTTTCTTACCTTCACTGTCTTACCCTTGCTTATTACGACTGAGTTGGAAGTACTCACACCTTTTCTGCACTTTGTGTGCAGATCCAGGTACATCACAGCAGGGTTGACTTCCCAGCTGCTCGGAGTGCTTCATCCGGACTGTCAAGGTAGCTGCTAGCGTCTGCAGGACCTGACTCTCCAGTCTATCTTATATTTCTTCAGACTATTCTGCACTTGTAGTCACAGCTGTATATAGTATTACAGTTGTATTCTGGTAGAGGCTCATAACTTATGACTCCTGATTCTGTGGGAGGTGTTATACTGGTTTTGGGATACTTTCCCAAATGTGCTAGATGTTATATCATTTTCTTATTATTGTTATATGCTAAAAGGGTAAAGTGAGGCTGGTAGCTCTGTGTCATGAATGGTAGATCAGGCTGGCCTAGCAATGTGCTGGGCGCTATCACGATTGGGTTTCGGGGTTGTGGCACTGGCTTAGATAGACAATAATCTATCCACCAAGTCTTGGCGGAACCAGATAATCGAAAAGTGGCAAAATCAACACCATTAGTCTCCACAATACCCGTAGTACGGAGAACCTCGTGGTAGCTATATAGGAAGTCACGGGAATCCTCTGAATGAGTGCCACTGTAGGTGGTAGTGAATGTCGCACCTCCTTTTTGCGCACCCTACCCCGAAGGGTAAAAATGTGCAAGGGAGTTTTTTCCAATTTAAGTGACAATATTCGAAACGGAATTATTCTATTTATTTCAGAGCCGCCACTTGGAATAAATTAAGGTGTCCCAAGTCACCGATTTATTCAAATCTCGGATCGAGGAAATTTAGACTTTTCAAATGAAGTCTGCGAACCAGAAATTCTAAGTAAGGAGTTCTGTTGACCCGAGGGAAGGTGTTAGGCACCCCGGATCCCGTGGTTCTAGCACGGTCTCTTCAATTATTATAAATGGTTAAAAATATCTGAGTTTAATACATGTTATAAATTACGTGCTCTGATTAAACTTTAAACCGCTTTATTAATTCAAAACCGTACATTTAACTTTTTAGCAAAACAAACCTAGTCGCAGCATAAACTCAGAACCTCGACAAATATGCAAGTTAAAAATGTGTTCGGATCACTTACTTCAACCTATGCCGTATTAAAGCGATTATTAGACTGTACAAAAATCAATTTAAAAAAATATCTGTTAAGGTTATCTCCAATTAAGACCTGTACAAAATGATATCCGATTCCGTGACTTGTTGACTTAGGGCCGAAGATTGACTGAAAAGTTATAAACTAATGAGAAATTTGATCAACTATGCCAGGTAGAAGTAATTCATCATGGTTTGTCATTAGACGTGGAGTTATTTATTTATTTTATTTTATTTTTTTATTTTTCTACTCTTAATCCGATGTTAATTAACGAGATCGAAACTATGCGATTGGGGTCGAACTAGCATTGACATCTAAAGCAATGGCTATTTATCTTGTTTGCTTAACTACAAAGGAAAACCAAACCAAAAAAAAGTGATTGAAACCGTCCTATATTAATAGCTAACATAAATCAAACTACCACTTAAAAATGCTTAAATTACTTGATTTTAACAGATTATCTATTTAGAACTCCAAAGCAAATCCTAGTCCGTACTGGCTAGTTTCACTTACACAACTCCAAACATATACTAACAAAAATAGAAACTAGCTAAGCATAAATGAAAACTGATATCTATTTTAAACAATAGTTCAAAAATAATCCAAGTTTACAATGATAGACAATGCAAGCCTAGCAGGTTTTATTTCAATTCATACATGCTGAAGGTAAGAACTAGGTAGACATATAAGACTATGTGCACCCTTAATCCTTTAATGAGTAACTGTATAATTTCTATTACAACAAACAGTCCATGGTTTAATAACTAAGCTAACAGAATCAATCATGTGGTGGCCTCACAGCAATATTTAAAATATGCTTTTATTTCATTTATAGTAGAATAATAGACAGCCCAAGGAGGTGTACCTGATTTTTCAACAGAAATGAAAGAGGAGATCAGTAGCAATTCCAGCAAACAACAAACAAACATAGCAACAAAAATCCCAGCAGTCAATACGCCTACCCAAAGATGAGACTAGTAATCAATTGAAATTCCAGAAAGGTGGGCCAAAATAAAACTGAGAGTTTTTAATGCCAAGCAATCCACTTCAAAACCAAAACACCAACAAATGAGCCTTCAATAATTTAAACAAACTTCAAACAGATTTGGGACAGGATCCAATATGGGATGAAACCAAATGAAGAGATTTGGACTGCTTTAAACAGTTTTGAAAACCCAAAACTAATGCAACAGTATTAAGGGTAGGATTTTTTTCTTCTTTAGGCTAAATATCACTCTTGAACTCACTTAAAATAGTTTTTCAACAAACAACAGACTCTCCAAAAGAATTTGACAGTTTTTCTTTCTCACAATGGCTTGAAAAGATATCAAATATGTGTGTGTAAAAAGGAACTCTCTCCAGGTCTGTCTCACTCTTATCAAATCAGTCCTCTGTCTAAGAATGTGTCCCCCGATTTATATCCATAGCTTGATTATTTTCCAGCTCTTAAGAGCATTAAAGCAATTAAGAAACTAATCCCCCCCCCCCCATGTTCAGATTTTTCCAGCCTATAAAGACTGTCAGTTCCACTTAGGACCATCCTGGCATGGCTTTTCTATTTTAAAATCATCTGAAGTTCAAAATGTAATGCCTATCCTGCTGTAAAGCAAGTTCCACTGACTTAAACCATGTTCATTGCACATTCTCAGCATTAACTAAAGTTGTTTTCTCATTTCCTATTACTTAAATGCCCAACTACTTAAAATCTAAAGGTTTAGAGGCAGCATTGTTTGATCCAGATCCCCTATTAAACTCTGCTTTTTGCAATTATTTGAACTACATTGAGGACATGCCAGTTCACTAATGGCAGAAAGTTTAAACTAAAACCAATTTCAGGTTTTCAAAATCCTTAGTTGTAATTTTGTAATCCTATTAGAACTTCAGCTATAACCAATTCAAACTTCCTAATTTCAACCATAAACGAGCAAAATCTCATTTCAATAGTGACTGCGGATCAAATTTGCAGTGCTAATTTTGTCCAAATGTTCTAACAAACAGTCTTACAAAATCAATTGACGACATTCAACTAGTCGATTACAACACGCATAATCGATAAACAATAGTCGACGAACAAACCAATGATCCATACTTTCGGGCAGAACAGGATAATGTAGAATAATTATTCGACTATATTAATCGAATCGAATACGCACACTAATAACAAAAAAACAATCAAATAATCAAACAGAACTAACAATTTTGACCAAATAAAAGGTCTTGAGTTCAGAGAAGAAGAGAAAAAATAAAAATAAAAATTTGAAAACAATCAAAGAAATTATCCAACAAATAAATAAGTATATACAAACACAAGAATGGAACAATCGAGAAAGAAAAGGTACCTCTAGAGCTCGGACCTGGACGAACCTAGGCTAACTTCTGAATCGAACCCTTTTTGAGGTCGAATGGACTTTAATCGAATGTTCTTTACTGAGAACACTTCGACTAAAGTCGATTAAACCCCAAATTATCTTTAATTTCGGACAGACCCTATATTTTGGTTTTCTAGGGTTCTTGGTTCGGATTTGGGGCTTGAAGTTGATTTGAACGAAACAAATAATGACTGGGGTACGAGGGAGGCCAAGGGATTATTGGGTTTCTACTTGGGGCGATTTGGGGTAGGTTGGGTTTTGGCTTGAATCTTTGATCGAAAATTTGAGAAGATGTAGCTAGATTCGAGCCAAGGGGTTTGTGGATTTGTGTTCCGGGTGTGATAGAGGCTTTGTGGTGTTAAAATGGCGGCCACCGGCGTCGTTTTCGCCGGGTTTTCAGGCGAGGGGAACGGGGCGGCTAGGTTTTTTTATTTCAAAGGTCGTTTGGTTCCTGTTCTCTGGAGACGAAAGGGCAAAAGGGGTGGTTTGGGAATGAGGCTGTGTAACGGGGTTTGGGGGTATTTGGCATATTAAAATCAGACATTTAATCTGAGCCGTTGGTTTATAATATCCAACGGCTAAGATCAGGCAGACTGTTTGTAAAACGGGGTCGTTTAGTGAAGGTTGGGGTGGGTTAAGACGGGTCTGGGCTATTTGGATTGGGTTACTGGGGAATTTGGGTTAGAGGGGATATGTATTTGGGCCTGGGTTTATCCAGATTTAGCCCAAGTTTTCAATTCTTTCCTTTTCTCTTTTAATTCTTAAAAACAAAATTCTAAATTATACTACAAAATCAAATTAATTCTATAAAAATATTAATTAAGTTCTAATAACAATTAACACATAAAATTAAATATCAATAAAAATTATAAATTACACAAATTTGACTAAAAATAATAAAATACGAAAACACACCTTTTGATTTTAATTTTTATAAAACAAATTATTTAATTAATTTCTAATTTCAAAATGCAACGTATATATATATTTTTTGTATTTTATTTTAACAAATAAACATGTACGGACAAAAATGCAAATAATAATTAAGAAAATCACACAAAATTCACAGGAAATCACACACAACACAAAACTATTATATTTTGAATTTTGGGAGTAATTCTCGTGCAGGGCAAAAATAACGTGCTCACAGCTGCCCCTCTTTGCGCGGAAACGCGAAGAGTTTTCGTGCAAAGAATAATGAGCAAATATGAGCGATATTTGCCCGTTTGAGCACTCCGTATAAAGCATTTTGAAAAGATCTTGACCGAGCCTTGGCTTCGGGAGGCCTCCTACATATCCTGGGCTAAACAGGAATCAGGTTAATGTAGTTCAGGAAGTTTTGGTAGCTGGGACTACCATGGACTGTCATGTGTGTTGTTACTGTTGCTATCGTTGCTGCTTACTGCTTACTGACCTCCTTATTACACCAAAAGAGAAATTAAAGCTAAGCTAGCTATGCTATCAACTATGAGTTACAAGATTCCTATCTATGATTCTCTTGAGAACTTGATCTTGAGTCTTAGCTGATTTTGCTGTAGACCTCGATCTGAATCTTGATGCTTGCAAGCTGTACATGCTTGTTTATTCCTGTAACATTGAGTGAAATGGGATTGGCAGGGCTCGTGACTTCAATCAGATTCTAAGCAATCCGCGCCTTGGTTTACTCCAACATCTGAACTCGTCTTCTTTTGGTTCTTTTCTTCTTTTCTTCATTCTGGATTGAGACTCTCTCGCAGGTTATCTCGATCCTTGTGCCCCGATGTCAAACAACAAAATGAACAAACGAACGAAATTTTTCTGCCCCAGTTTCACTAGAAAATTAGTTGTGACACAGAGAATGATTAAAAAGACTCTTTGGTATTGGCCAAGAGAATCTTGATTTTTTAAACCTAGTTTCAAAAATAAATGCTCCACAGTTTTCTGGCCGGGAGACTTTCTAAAAAAGGTTCCACGGTTTTTTGGCCGGGATATTTTGAAAAAAATTCCACGGTTTTCTGACCGGGAAAAGAAAACAAAGGGGGTCCACAACATTCTGGCTAGGAGATTCTCGGTTTTCTGACCAGGATTTTGAAAGAAATATTTCGCGGCTTTCTGCCCGGGATTTTGAAAAAAATATTTCACAACTTTCTGGCCGGAGGACCCTCAGTTTTCTGGCCGGGATTTTGAAAGAAATGGCTCCACAGTTTTCTGGCCGGGAGATCCTCGGTTTTCTGGCCGGGATTTTAAAGAAATGTTCCACGGTTTTTTGGCCGGGAGATCCTCGATTTTCTGGCCGGGATTTTGAAAGAAATGCTTCAACGGCTTTCCGACCAGGATTTTGAAAGAAATGCTTCACGGATTTCTGGTCGGAAGATCCTCGTTTTTCTGATCCGGATTTTGAAAATATGTTTCACGACTTTCTGGCCGGAAGATCCTCAATTTTCAGGCCGGGATTTTAAAGAAACTCTCCACAGTTTTCTGACCGGGAGATCCTCGGTTTTCTGGCCGAGACTTAAAAGAAATGTTCCATGGCTTTCTGGTCAAGAGGTCCTCGGTTTTCTTGCCGGTGTTTTTTAAAAGAAATGCTTCATGGCTTTCTAGCCAGAAGACCCTCGCTTTTCTGGCCGGGGTTTTGAAGAAATATTTCACGGCTTTCTGGCTGGAAGACCCTCGGCTTTCTAGCCAGGGTTTTGAAAGAAACGCTCCACAGTTTTTTGACCGGGATTTTGGAAGAAATGTTAGACTAACATGACTTGACTTTCTTTTGGAATTTTCGTTTTCCTTTCCTTTCTCCTTCCTTTTTGGGTTTTCTTTTAGGTGTTTTCCTTTTACTCATCAACAATGCATAAAAATAATATTTTTGAAAAGAAACTTCCCTTTTGGGCGTTTCCTTGTTACAGAGCCATTTCAATGCTCGCGTATTTCATTTCTTTAGACTGCTCCTTCTTTTTGCACAGCTAATTCGAGATAGACCTATTTTCAACAAAGAACATTTTGTTAGCTGAAACGGTGGTTGATTTTGTGGCCTTGATTATCTTCATCGCTTGATCCTGGCCTTATTTCCATTGAGAACTTTGTTATTGATTGTCTTTGAAGGTGACTTTCTTTCACCCTGACCGGGTTCAACCTCGGGATTCCATGAGGACTCGCCTGTGTGGGCTCTGTCTTTCTGCCTCGTTCCGTTTTTAAAACCTTAGCCTTTGATTTCCTTTTCTTCCTAACATCCTTTCCTTTTGAAACAATTGATCATCATGATCAGTCGGGGTTGGATCAAAACATAGATTGAGGCTAGGTCTTTTCTTAGCCTTTTTACCAGACGGAATTCTGTACAAATGGTTCTGCCACCTTTTCTTTGCAATAGTTTCGGAATTCAAAGTTAAGCCAAAAGGGATTCGAAAAGAAATGAACAAAGAATAAAAACAAAATTAATAGAAGTGTCCCTTTTGGGGGAAAAAGAAGGACTAATCTGGGGGGTATGCTGGCTTCAAACCGACATGAATATGCTTCTTGAACTGGATGCTAAATCGTCACGAACTCCCATTTTCTTATGAACCAAAACGGGTCTATGTTTCCAAACTAGGGAATCTTGCCAGGACCTTTAGTGGTGAAATACCTTTTTCGATTGATAGCGCCCTTTGCGGGTTTTCGCTAGTCGACCTCTCTCATTTCTCTTCTTACCATCGCCCGATAGCACTCTTTGCGAGTTTTTACTAACGGACTTTCTCATTTTGTATTTCTCTACTCCCATCGCCTTATGGTGCCCAAAGGTTTTCACCAATAAGACTCTCTCATTTTATTTCTTTTAATTTAAGGATCTCAACAATGATGTTTCTCAGTTTCTATGCCTCTGCATCGATCTTGAAGGACTTATACTCGGTTCCGAGTGAAAAGAATTATGGACAAAATTACAACTTTGGAACCATTTGGTGAACTCTGAGTCAAACCATTAAAGTACCTGCCTCAGTTTCAATTTCGGGGAAAATTAGATTTTTGTTTTGGTGTGACTGAACCTCAGATAGAGGCTGCCTACGTATCCTTTCGGAATCAAGTCAGAACGTAGTTCAGGAAACTTTGTTTTTTTTTTTTTGAATTTGGTTTTGGATTCCAAGAGAGTAGCCAAGGAAATGTAACCGGCTCAAAGGGTTTACAAAAGGGTTGGTAGTGTTTGGGTAGCGGGAATAATAGCCTTCAATCATTTCGACATGCAAGGACATCACCAAAGCAAACTCAAACATAATACCATTTGACAACATCTGCATTCACAACTGTCTCGGGATCATTTCCTTCCATGTCTCCCAAGTATAACGATCCTCTCGGTAGTATCTTCCTAATGATGTATGGCCCCTTCCAATTAGGAGCGAATTTTCCTTTCGCTTACTGGTGATGTGGAAGAATGCGTCTTCAAACCAACTGACCTACTTCAAACTTTTTGGGTCATACTTTCTTGTTGTAAGCACGAGCCATCCTTTGTTGGTACAACTGCCCGTGACAGACCGTAGCCATTCGCTTTTCGTCAATTAAGGTTAACTGCTCCAATCGAGTCTTAACCCATTCTCTATCTTCAATCTCTGCTTCAACAATTGTCCGGAGTGAAGGAATTTCTACCTCTGCCGGTATCACAGTCTCGGTTCCATAGACTAGCAGGTATGGGGTTGCTCCTACCGATGTGCGCACTGTAGTACGATATCCCAATAAGGCGAAAGGTAATTGTTCATGCCACTTTCTAGAACTCTGGATTGTCTTCCTCAAAATCTTCTTGATGTTTTTGTTTGCTGCTTCAACGGCGCCATTGGCTTTGGGCCGATAAGGAGTGGAGTTCCTATGCGTTATTTTGAATTGTTCGCATATTTCTTCCATCAAACGACTATTCAGATTTGCAGCATTGTCTGTGATGATAGTTGCAGGTATACCAAAATGACAGATAAGATTTGAATGTACAAAATCCACCACGGCTTTCTTAGTGACTGATTTGAGAGTGACAGCTTCAACCTATTTTGTGAAGTAATCAATAGCGCCCAGTATGAATCGGTGCCCATTCGAAGCTTTTGGCTCAATCGGGCCAATGACATCCTTCCCCCAAGCGACAAAAGGCCATGGTGCTGACATAGGATGTAGCTCGATCGGAGGTGCATGAATCAGATCTCCATGTACCTGAAACTGATGGTATTTTCGGACAAAACTGAAACAATCTTTCTCCATAGTTATCTAATAATACCCAGCTCGAAGGATTTTCTTGGCCAAGACATACCCATTCATATGAGGCCCACACACTCCTGCGTATACTTCATGCATGATTCTCCCTGCTTCTTCGGCATCAACACACCTTAAAAGGTTAAGATCCGGGGTCCTTTTATACAGGACCTCGCCACTCAAAAAGAAACTACATGCATGCCGCCTAATGGTCCTCTTTTGTTCCCAGTAACATGTTTAGGGTATTCTTATGTTTTCAAGAATATCTTGATATCGTAGTACCACGACTTGATGTTTGGTCCTTCCTCAATTGCATTGCAATAACTGTGTCTTTCCTTGATTTGGATTTCCAAAGGATCAACGTGGGCGTTGCCTGGATAAGGTAGCATTGAAGCCAGAGTGGCAAGTGCGTCCGCTAGTTCCTTGTGACACGTGGGATGTACCTAAACTCTATCGATGCAAATCGTTTGCCAAGATTATCCACATGTTGTTGGTACGGGAGGAGCTTAACGTCTCGAGTCTCCCATTCACCTTGGGCTTGTTTGATAATTAGATCTGAATCTCCCATGATCAGTAAATCTTCAACGCCTTGATCAATTGCCATATTCATGCCCATGGTGCAAGCTTCATATTCAGCCGTATGAAGCTGTAGCTGGGTAATGCTGACCGGCAGGAGAGATCAACATTGCTCCAATCCCTACACCTTTAGCGTTTACCGCTCCGACGAAGAACATTTTCCAAGCTTGAGGGTCTTCTTAGACAACCTCTACCGTGTTTACCTCTTCATCTGGAAAGTATGTATTCATTGGTTGATACTCCTCGTCAATTGGGTTTTCAGCCAAGTGATCTGCCAGCGCCTGGGCCTTCATTGTCGTGCGAGTGACATAGACTATGTCGAACTCAGTGAGCAGGATTTGCCATTTTGCCAACCTTCCAGTGGGCATCGATTTCTAGAATATGTACTTCAAAGGATCCAGCCTGGTAATGAGGTGAGTTGTATGAGCTTGGAGGTAGTGTCTCAATTTCTGAGCGACCCATGTCAGAGCACAGCACGTTCTTTCCAGAAAAGTGTACTTGATCTCATAACTAGTGAACTTCTTGCTCAGATAGTAGATTGCCTGCTCTTTCTTCCCCGTTACATGATTCTGCCCGAGGACACAGCCAAAGGAGTTTTCCAAGACTGCCAGATACAAGAAAAGAGGTCTCCCTTGCTCTGGCAGGACTAAGACTAGAGGGTTCGACAAATATTCTTTGATTTTGTCAAAGGCCTCTTGACATTCAGTTTTCCTCTTGATTGCAGCATCTTTCTTCAGCAACTTGAATATGGGCTTACACGTAGAAGTCAATTGGGCGATGAACCTACTAATGTAGTTTAGTCGGCCCAGAAGACTCATTACGTCTTTCTTCGTTCTTGGAGAAGGTAATCCCGGATGGCTTTTATCTTTGTTAGATTCAATTCTATACCTCTTCTACTGACTATGAAACCCAAGAGTTTACCTAATGGGACTCCAAAAGCGCATTTGGTCGGATTCAGCTTCAAATTGTACTTTCGCAACCTTTTGAAGAATTTCCTCAAGTCTCGGACGTGATCGCCCTGGGTTCTGGACTTGAAGATCACATCATCCACGTATACCTCTATTTCTTGATGCATCATGTCATGGAAGATTGCAGTCATGGCTCTCATGTATGTCACTCCAGCATTTTTCAAACCGAATGGCATGACTCGGTAGCAGTAAATGCCCCAAGGTGTGGTGAAAGCATTCTTCTCGGCGTCCTCTTCATCCATCAACACTTGATGATATCCCGCATAACAATCCCCAAACGATTGTATCTCATGCTTTTCACAATTATCAACGAGGATGTGGATGTTCGGTAAAGGGAAGTTATCTTTGGGAATTGCTTTATTCAAATCTCTGTAATCCACTCATACTCGAGTTTTTCCATCCTTCTTTGGCACAGGAACAATATTAGCCAACTATGTGGTATACTGTACCACTCGAATTACCCCCGTTTTTAACTGCTTGGTGATTTCTTCTTTGATTTTATCACTGATGTTAGTTTTGAACTTCCTTTGCTTTTATTGCACTAGGCGACAGTTAGGGTAGATTGGTAATTTATGCACCACTAGATCGATCCCTAATCCTGGCATGTCATCGTAAGACCAAGTAAACACATCTTTAAACTCAAACAAGAGCTGGATTATTGCATCTCGAGTTTTCTCATTTGTATGGATGCTTATCCCGGTCTCTCTGATCTCTTCGGTGGTTCCCAAGTTAACCGCTCGGTGTCATTCAAGTTTGGCTTATGTTTATTCTCAAAGTGTTCCAATTCTCGATTTATTTCCCTAAAAGCCTCTTCTTCATCGTATTCCAGTTCTTGGTTCATTATTTCCAAATTAGGTGGACTGTTCAGATTTGAGCATGAAGTCCGCAAGCATGTCATGTTATTTAAAGCCGCATTATTATGACTGAAAAGAGAGAATAAATAACAAAAATTAGAAAGAGTGCAAAAAATGATGATGAAATATTTAATTCATTTCTTGGAATTTTTGGAAGATAAACAGGGTTACATTTGGAAGATTAAATACAAGAAAACAAAGAAAAACATCCAAGTTACGTCCTGAAGTAACTTGTGATGCAGGAAAACATGACAAGTCTACCAGAACTCCCGCCTGACTGGGAATGGCGCAGCCTTCCAATTTTGCAATTTGGCCTCTGGTCCCACATACAGCACCTCAGCAGTGCTAGTACCTTCTCCCAGCTGAACCATATTTACATTGTAGAGCATCTGCCTCATAGCTCCACAAATGTCTTCAATTTCCTCTACCGTGAACACCTCATCATCTTCTTCGACATATTTGGTTGGGCAAAGGTCTTGTACAGATGTGGCAATGGTTGTGGCAGGACCCAGCCTTTTTTCTTTCTCTCCTCGGCCCACGTCTCGTCTTCTGAGGTAGGGTGGAATCCTATCCCAAAGAGTTTCTTTGTAGAGGGCAGAGTGACGGGTTCTGTTATTCCCTGCACTGATTTTCGGAGCCCCTTTTCTGGTTTGAAACCTCGCCGAATCATTTCTTTGGCCACCATGATTGACGCATTAGAAAGGAAGGGTTGGGGACAAGGGTCTCCTTCTTTTTGTTGATCGGCAACTACCACTTCAAAAGCTTGGTAGACTATGTGCTCGCTTCCTTTTTTTGCTTTGAGGTATGGGGTCATCGGGTCTCGGTATATTGATTGTTCATCTTCTCCGTGGACCACGATCTCTAGGCCCTGATGCTCAAACTTTACCAGCTGGTGTAAGCTGTGTGAATCCATGGCCTTCCAAGAAGAAAATTATAAGACGTATCCATGTCCAAAACTTGGAAGGTTATTTCGAAGTCTGCCGGGCCAATAGTTAGTGTCAAATCGATCTCTCTGATCGTGTCCCTTTTTACACCATCGAAGGCTCGCACGCATACATTGTTGGGCCGAATTCTTTCAGCTCCAATTCCTATGCGGTGCAGAGTGGAAAGTGGGCATATGTCTACTCCCGAACATCCGTCCACCATGACCCTTTTCATATAGTAACCTTCGCATTTGACGGTCAGGTGTAAGGCTTTGTTATGTGTTGCTCCTTTTTGGGGTAGGCCATTCTTGCTGAACGAGATCTGGTTGACCGCGAAGAATTATTCGGCCATTCTTTCTAACTGCTCTTTAGAAGTGTCAGCCGGCACATATGCTTCATTCAAAATCTTCAGCAGGATCTCCTGATGTTCGGGTGAGCTCATGAGCAAGGACAGCATGGACACTTGATCCGGGTGTTTGCGCAACTGATTAACCACCACAAAATCTGGCATTTTCATTTTTTGGAAAAAGATCTCTGCTTCTTCAGCGCTTACAGGCTTCTTGGATGGGAAACGCTTCTGTGTGGCATTATTCACCTCTTGTGTGTCCAAATACTTCTGTACCAAGACGTTCCCAGATGATTCCCCTGTGATCTCTTTTCCTTTGCGTGTAACCACCGTCTGTTGACAATTCCAAGGTGCTGCGGATTGGTCTGTCATGGGTTTCTGCTGCACGCATGCGATAACCACTGGTTCATTTGGCTGCAGTGGTTTAATCGCCTTTCGGACCACATAGGTTCCTTTGGGCACATACATTGTTGTTTCCCCCTTCAACTGAAACTTCTTTGAAGCACTTATTGTCAGGGGCCTTTCTGATTGACCTCGTGGGAGGTAAAGTACTCCATTCTTCTAAGACGCTATCCTTTCTGCCTTTGTCTCGATTTTCTTTCCAAACCCGATTTTGGAAACTTCATTCTTCTTCCCCATTTTCTCTTGTTTTGGGGTAGCATCAGGCCGTTTCTCCATGTCACAGATGGAAATTATTGCTTTCAAAGCAGGATCAAACTCCTTACCCTCGCAAATCATTCCGATCACTGGCCCGTTGTTATGGGCCGGCAGTGGGTTATTTGTCACTTTTGGAACATCCTCATTTGCAAACACTATCCTCCCTTGGTTGATCAATTCTTGCACAGCTTTCTATAAGGTCCAGCAATTATCAATGTTATGCCCCTCAACTCCCGAATGATAAGCGCAGTACACGTCTCGTTGGTAAGCCGGAGAATCTGGATTTTGCCTATTCTGGGGAACGAGCTGCAATAGATTATCTTGCATGAGCTTGGGAAAAGGGTGGAGTATGGTTCCCCAATCGGTGTAAAGTTCGACTTGGGTGGTTCACGATGGCGAGTGTTATTTGGTCAGAAGTTGTACTGGTTTATGTAAGGAGGTTGATTTCTTTGGAATGGAGGTAGGTTTCTGTTGGCTGGTGGCTGTGGCCGGCCAAAAGGCTGAGCATTCATGACCGCATAGGGTAGAGGCAGGGGAGCATAGGCCATACCATGGTGCGGATAATAATGTTGGGGGGGCCTTTCTAAGAACACTTGCCTTGGAGCTCGGTACCTCCTATGTCCAACTGCTGCCATGATTGTTTCTTCTTTCTTTTTACCTTTGGCCATCCCTCCAGACCCTCCTTGGATGGCTTGAGAGGTCACTCAAATGGCCGCCTGACTCAAAATTCTTCCTCTCTTTAAACCATTCTCCACCATTTCTCCAATCTTGATCACCTCTACGAAAGGTTTTCCCATTGCTGACATCATGTTCTGGAAATAGTCTGGTTCTTGAGCTTGGAGGAAAGTAGTGACCATTTCTATTTTGTGCATAGGGGATTTCACCCTGGATGCTTGCTCGCGCCATTTGATAGCATATTCTCTGAAGCTTTCTGAGGGCTTCTTCTTCAAGTTTGATAAGGAATTCCTGTCCGGCGCGATGTCAATGTTATACTGGAATGGCTTTACAAAATCTTTGGCCAGATCGTCCCAAATGTGCCATCGAGACATGTCCTGATCCATGCACCATTCCGACGCTATCCCAATCAGGCTTTCTCCGAAATATGCCATCAGCAATTCTTCCTTGCCGCTGGCACCCCACAACTGATTGCAATATTTCTCTAGGTGAGCAATGGGGTCGCCATGCCCGTCATACTTTTCAAACTTTGGCCTTTTAAAGCCTGACGGCAAATGGACATGTGGGAACATGCATAAATCTGCGTAGGAAACACTCTTCTACCCGCTTAGACCTTGCATGCTTTTTAAACTCTGTTCAAGGCTTCTCATTCTTTTTGCCATCTCATCCTGTTCGGGAGCTTTTGGATTTTGACCCGGCATGACCTCGTATCGGGGTGGCTGAGGATAAACATTGGTAGCAAACTGGGTAGGACCCAGCGAAAGAGGTGGCGCTGGGAATGTTAAAGAAGAGGATTCAAAGAGAGGAGCATGTGTGACGGGTTGCCCTGCGATTGGAACGAGCAACCCAGTGGATGTTCTTGTGGCCGTATCTGATGTTGTCACCCAAGGATAGGAAGTGGAGGGTGATCCGGAGAGAGTTGTGATGGTAGAATACCCAAATAGAGTAGGTGGGTAATTGGTGGGGGTGTTAGAAATACCACTTGGCATGATGAATAGTTCAGGGAACCCAGGGATCGGACTTGGGGGCTCCTTCTCGTTATTCCAATCATCCAACATTTCTAGCATGCGACAGCGTAAAATCCTATTTTCTTCCGCAGTTGCTGAATCAGTAGCCGGAACAGCTAATATGGAAATCTCTTCTAGAACAGGAACCACTGGTAGAGGGATTTCTGAATACATGTTGATATTTCTTTTCGATCTCGTAAAGTAAGGATGGGTACTTTCTTTTGATTCAGTAACGGGCCGCTGAACGTTTCCCTTGGACCTCGTGAAATATGAATGGGAGGCCAGATTACCACAAAATCAACCACCTTTTTCTAAAACCTGAATTTTGGCAAACAAATGATTTTAGTCTGAAACAACATAACAGATAAGTAATCTCACATTGGGTGTGATGCACTTACAGTTAAACGTGTTGCTACATGTATTCAGTTGCAATGCGTCATTCCAGCTTCTTCCCCTCCTCTCTTTATCAACTTTCTTTTCTTTTATACTCCTTTTTTTTGTTTTTTTTTCTTTTAGTGATGGTTGAATCTTATGTGGATTGCCTACGTATCGTGTCCCCGAATGAATCAGACCCGGCATAGTTCGGATGCGAAAAAATGTAAGATGAAGATGAAACGTATTTTGGGTTTTTTATTATTACAAAATTTCATTTAGAACACTTGCGAAAAACAACAATGGAAATAAAAAATTTTAAAAGGACAAACAGACTCTTAAATGAAAATATGGACTCTTCTAAGCATGCTCCAATGCTTTTAACTTCTGTGTCCGTGAGGCATTGTTTGGCCTTGTTGCGGATTTCGGCATGAGATCCCTCTGTAAACTTCTCAACTCCGCCATGACTTGGTGGACATATTCCATAACTGAAGAAAAAAGGGTAATTCGGGGCATTTGTTCGCATGTTAGGCATCTTATAGTGATATAGTGCCCAATTTCATCGATCCTAGCCCTGATCATATCCTTTTCTCTAAGAAGTTGCCATATATGTCGGTTCTTTGCTCCCAATATCTGAGCATTACCGGTGACTTGGTCCAAAAGACTGTCTACTTGCCTTTCCATCCGTGCTATTAAGTCATAGCAACGGTCCCTATCTACTTTGGCGTCCCGGGCTTGTCTGAAAACTTGCTCTCTAAGAGCGGTATTTTCTTCTCTCAAGCCACTGATGATCTCCCCGTAATCTTTCTCTATTTGTTGTAGATGAAGTGCTTCTTGGTGGGCCGCTCTTCTCCATCTTGTCCGAATCGCAACTAGAGCTGCTTCTGCTTTTTCCAAGTCTTCTCGGTGCTCAAAGGCTTTCCTTTCCAAGTCATTTATGAGCATTTCATCATCTCGACTTCTCCTCGATCTTTCTGCGGTCGATTACATCTCCTGAATTTGAGTTCGGAGTGCTTCTCTTTCTTGCTCCCAGTCGGCCCTTTCCTGATCGAAATCAACCTGTTGTATGTCCATGGTAGCTTCCAGAATTCCTTTGTCTTCCTTCAAGGTGTTAATTCAAGATTGGAACTCTTGCGCTGTTTCGCATCTAGCTTCCCTGATTCTGGTTTCTATTTCTTTTTCCCAATCGACGGCGTATTTTACCGACCTTTCTGCTCTTTGCTCGGGCATTGTTTGGTTGTGGAACCATTCAAGGTATGCGAGGCTCACTTTTCCTCGTTCCCGGTCGGCAACCATTTCGTCGATGTCAAAGAGTCGACTACCGAATCACACCTTCTGTGCATAAGACTCTCTTGGGAGCTCCTCCATCATGAATTCCCACATGAATGATCGCATATCTTCGATCTGTGGCCTTTTCTGTTCTCTCCCCAACTAGCGCATGACACATAGCGGGGCGTATGGTTGGAAACCCCTGAAACCAATTAATATGTAAAATGGGCGATATGTTGACATGTGCATGACTTTTGCAGAAGGGAACCAATAATAGTTCCAAGTGAGCTGGTCTGCTTTCTAGGAGTTGAGCAATTCTTGCCAAGTCCTTAAGTCGTTCGGAAGATTACAACGGGCAGCTCTGTTCATATGACAATGATTGTAATTCAACCAATCCACGTTGAAGTTTAGCGCAATTGGGTGATGATAGAGATGCTCTATGAACCACAATTGCAATAAATGTTACAACCTTCAAAATAATCCTTTCCTTCTTGACATCGAGTTAATGCCTGAAAAATATCTCCTAAGATCATAGGAAGAATAGTGTGTTCTCCGCTACTCTGTAAATATGAGACCACTGCAGACAAACAGATTCTGATACGTTCATCACGTTCAGGAAAAACCATGGTTCCCAGAAAGGCAATTTTGAAGGCGTAGATTCTTAAATCTCCCCAGGCGTCATAATTTAACTGGCTGACAAATTCGGTGTTTGAGAACTTCTCGAATCCTTTCTTGTCACCAAATCTATCGTAGAGATACTCCAACGGCACCCAACATTCATTCAAACAACCCATTGGAACTCGTCGGAGACTTAATTTCTTCAGGAAATTATTTATACCCATTTTTCTAGGAGCAGCGGGTTTCTTTTTGTGCAGATCTTTCCCAAACCCCGTGAGTCCGCCTAACTCCTCCAAAGTGGGCGTCATTTTGCAGTCTCGGAATCTGAAAACATTATTTGCTGAATCCCAGAAACTCACCAAAGCCCTGATCAGATTTTTGTCCGGTTTTATTCTCATAATGTCCAGAAGAAACTTGAGGTGTTTGTGGACTTGATTTCTTTCCCAAGCAGAAAAGCTAGCCCACCATTTACAGAGATGATCCAGTGTTTTATCTTGAACCATGAACATGGGAGGTATTTCGTCTCTCGCCCTTTTTTGGCCGATTCTTTGCGATGGACTCATGCTGATCCTAGAAAAGATAAAATAAAACTTAAGATTTTCCAAAAAAAAATTTATTTAATTTTTATTTTTATTTTTATTTATAAAAACGAATCTTGTCAACACGGCCTTTTAGCACTTAAAGAAGATTTGAAGGCTGTGTAACAAGATATCGGTGTGATGACTATGTTCTGCTTTTGCGAAATTAGTCCTTCGGCGCCCCTTTCGAAGCGTTTGGTTATTTTCGCAAAATTTCCTAACCCTTGGCTAAGGACAATTCTCCTAATTTTAATATATTTTTTTTATTTTTTTTTTCATTTTCGAAAAAGTAGTATTAGTTGAGCCCGATATGGTTTGCCTACGTATCCCACATCCGGTGAGAATCAAACTTGCGTAGTTCGAAACAAATAAACTAAATCATTTTAACAAAATAAAACAAACTATTTTTAACAAAATTATTTTGACTCTATACCCTGACATTTTCCACTTCTTCCCCTCTTTTCTTTAATAATAAATCGGTCAGCATGCACGATCAAAACAAATAAATGCACAGACAAAGATGCATCAAGTTGGTCTTTTGTTTTAGGTACACCTGTCCTAGACAGGCCCAACCCCTGTGTTGAGCCTCCTAAGTCATATATGCACATGATGTAAATAGACGTTCCTATTGGGGTCCGGCATGAGGTTTTGTTATTCTAAATCATTATCCTTTTGGAAAAGGTGTCTAGACTGGCTTTACTCGAGCGGACAACTCGAGCCGAAGAGTGTCAGTGCACCGGTAGCATGGCTTTCCGGCTTAATTGACAGTACTCCCCGCCTAAACATGTATGACTAAAAATCCTTCACCGGGTGCCAAGCACCACAACTATCTTGAGAAAAACGGGCTATGTCCAGCAAATGCCTGATATTATATTTTAAAGAGACTCAGAGGAGAAAATGGGTATCGGCACAATTTCTTTACAATTCACAAAATATCAAAGCGGTAAAAACAATATTTAGCACATTAATATCAACATGTAATAAAATCAGATAATAAATAAGCCAAATACAATAATTACTCAAAAGCTCGAATTCTTAAACCCTGAACCAGTGGTTCTGGGTTTGTGTTCCCCAACAGAGTCGCCAGAGCTGTCACTCCTCCTTTTTGTGCACCCTACCTCGAAGGGTAAAATTGTGCAAGGGAGTTTTTCCAATTTAAGTGACAATATTCGAAACCGGATTATTCTATTTATTTCAGAGTCGCCACTTGGAATAAATTAAGGTGTCCCAAGTCACTGATTTATTCAAATCCTGGATCAAGGAAATTTCGACTTTTCAAATGAATTCTACGAACTAGAAATTCTAAGTAAGGAATTTTGTTGACCCGAGGGAAGGTGTTAGGCACCCCCAGATCCCGTGGTTCTAGCACGGTCGCTTCAATTATTATAAATGGCTAAAAATATCTGATTTTAATACATGTTATAAATTATGTGCTCTGATTAAACTCTAAACCGCTTTATTAATTCAAAACCGTACATTTAACTTTTTAGCAAAACAAGCCTAGTCGCAGCATAAACTCAGACCCTCGACGAATATGCAAGTTAAAAATGTGTCCAGATCACTTACTTCAACCTATGCCGATTAAAAGCGATTATTGGAGTGTACAAAAATCAATTTTGAAAAAATGTCCATTAAGGTTATCTCCAATTAAGACCTGTACAAAATGATACCTGATTTAGTGACTTTTTGACTTAGGGCCGAAGATTGACGGAAAAGTTATAAACTAGTGAGAAACTTGATCAACAATGCCAGGTAGAAGTAATTCATCATGGTTTGTCATTAGACGTGAGGTTATTTATTTTTATTATTTTTTTGATTTTTCTACTCTTAGTCTGATGTTAATTAACGAGATCGAAACTATGCGATTGGGGTCGAACTAGCATTGACATCTAAAGCATTGGCTATTTATCTTGTTTGCTTAACCACAAAAGAAAACCAAACAAAAAAAACTTGAAGTGATTCAAACCGTCCTATATTAATAGCTAACATAAATCAAACTACCACTTAAAAATGCTTAAATTACTTGATTTTAACAGATTATCTATTTAAAAGTCCAAAGCAAATCCTAGTCTGAACTGGCTAGTTTCACTTACACAAGTCCAAACATATATTATCAAAAATAGAAACTAGTTAAGCGTAAATGAAAACTGATATCTATTTTAGGCTAAATATCCCTCTTGAACTCACTTAAAACAGTTTTTCAACAAACAACAAACTCTCCAAAAGACGACATTTTTTCTTTCTCACAATGGATTGAAAAGATATCAAATATGTGTGTGTAAAAAGGAACTCTCTCCAGGTCTGTCTCTCTCTTCTCAAATCAGTCCTCTGTCTAAGAATGTGTCCCCCGATTGATATCCATAGTTTGATTCTTTTCCAGCTCTTAAGAGCATTAAACCAATTAAGAAACTAATCCCCATCCCCCCCCCCCCATGTTCAGATTTTTCCAGCCTATAAACACTGTCAGTTCCACCTAGGACCATCCAGGCATGGCTTTTCTATTTTAAAATCATCTGAAGTTCAAAATGTAATGCCTATCCTGTTGTAAAGCAGGTTCCACTGACTTAAACCATGTGCATTGCACATTCTCTTCATTAGTTGTTTTCTCATTTCCTATTACTTAAATGCCCAACTACTTAAAATCTAAAGGTTTAGAGGAAGCATTGTTTGATCCCGATCCCCTATTAAACTCTGATTTTTGCAATTATTTGAACTACATTGAGGACATGCCAGTTCACTAATGGCAGAAAGTTTAAACCAAAACCAATTTCAGGTTTTTAAAATCCTCAACTGTAATTTTGTAGTCCTATTAGAACTTCAGGTATAACCAATTCAAACTTCCTAATTTCAACCATAAACGAGCAAAATCCCATTTCAATAGTGACTGCGGATCAAATTTGCAGTGCTAATTTTGTCCAAATGCTCTAACAAACAGTCTTACAAAATCAATCGACGACATTCGACTAGTCGATTACAACACGCATAATCGATAAACAATAGTCGACGAACAAACCAATGATCCATACTTTCGGGCAGAACAGGACAATGTAGAAAAATTATTCGACTATATTAATCGAATCGAATACGCACACTAATAACAAAACAACAATCAAATAATCAAACAGAACTAACAATTTAAACCAAATAAAAGGTCTTGATTTCGGAGAATAACAGAAAAAATAAAAATAAAAATTTAAATACAATCAAAGAAATTATCCAACAAATAAACAAGTATATACAAACACAAGAATGGAACAATCGATAAAAAAAAGGTACCTCTAGAGCTCGGACCTGGACGAACCTAGGCTAACTTCTGAATCGAACCCTTTTTGAGGTCGAATGGACTTTAATCGAGTGTTCTTTACTGAGAACACTTCGACTAAAGTCGATTAAACCCCAAATTATCTTCAATTTCGGACGGACCCTATATTTTGGTTTTCTAGGGTTCTTGGTTCGGATTTGGGCCTTGAAGTTGATTTGAAAGAAACAAATAATGACTGGGATACGAGGGAGGCCAAGGGATTATTGGGTTTCAACTTGGGGCGATTTGGGGTAGGTTGGGTTTTGGCTCGAATCTTCGATGGAAGATTCGAGAAGATGTAGCTAGATTCGAGCCAAGGGGTTTGTGGATTTGGGTTCAGGGCATGATGGAGGCTTTGTGGTGTTAAAATGGCGGCCAGGGGTTTTCAGGCGAGGGGAACGCGGCGGCTAGGTTTTTTTATTTCAAAGGTCGTTTGGTTCCTGTTCTCTGGAGACGAAAGGGCATAAGGGGTGGTTTGGGAATGAGGTTGTGTAACAGGGTTTGGGGGGTATTTAGCATATTAAAATTAGACATTTAATTTGAGTCGTTGAATTATAACATCCAACGGTTAAGATCAGGCAGACTGTTTGTAAAACGGAGTCGTTTAGTGAATGTTGGGGCGGGTTAAGACGGGTCTGAGCTATTTGGATTAGGTTACTCGGGAATTTGGGTTAGAGGGGATATGTATTTTGGCCTGGGTTTAACCGAATTTAGCCCAAGTTTTCAATTCTTTCCTTTTCTTTTTTAATTCCTAAAAAATAAAATTCTAAATTATACTAAAAAATCAGATTAATTCTATAAAAATACTAATTAAGTTCTAATAACAATTAACATATAAAATTAAATATCAATAAAAATTATAAATTACACAACTTTGACTAAAAATATTAAAATGCAAAAACACACCTTTTGATTTTAATTTTTTATAAAACAAATTACTTAATTAAATTCTAAATTCAAAATGCAACGTGTATATATATTTTTTTTCTTTTATATTTTATATTAACAAATAAACATGTACGGACAAAAATGCAAATAATAATTAAGAAAATCACACAAAATTCAAAGGAAATCACACAAAACACAAAACTATTATATTTTTGAATTTTGGGAGTAATTCTCATGCAGGGCAAAAGTCACGTGCTCACAGTGAACAACTTGGTAAACCTATCCAACCTCCATAACGCATCAGCAGACATAGTTGCACCATCACTAGCCTGAGTCACTATGACAGGCTGAACTGCCTCAGCTAGCTGAATCACAGGAACCTAAGCCTGGGAAATTACTGGCTCCGGAGTGCGCGTAGCAGGAGTCAGATTACCTCCTCCAGTCTGAGAAGTGGCTGGTGCTACTGGCAGTAAACCTGCTCTGGTAATATTGTCCATAAAACCTGCTATCCAGACTAGAGCAACCTGAAGATCCGGTGTAAACATAATCCCTCCTGGGACCTGAGCTGGGCCCACTAGAACTGCTTGGGCTAGAACCTCATCCTCAATATGAACCTGAGGTTCTGCCACTTGTGCTGCTGCTAGAGACTGAGCTCTGTCTCTACCTCGGCCTATAGGACGGCCTCGACCTCGTCCTCTGCCCATAGCGGGAGTTGCTACTGCTGGGGCCTCGGGCTGCTTGTTAATCGATAAGGAAGCGCGTGTTCTTGCCATCTGCGGAAGAACAGATTAAAAATTCAATTAGCAATTGAAGGACCAAAGTCGCAGGACCGAAAAGAATAAAGGAAAATTTTCCTAACTTTGTAGTCTCTGGGGGATAAATACAGACATCTCCGTACCGATCCCTTAGACCCTACTAAGGTTGTTCGTGAGTTGTGAGACCTGTGCAACCTAAAGCTCTGATACCAACTTGTCACGACCCAGATTTCCCACCATCGGGAGTCATGATGGTGCCTATTAGTGGAATCCAGGCAAGCATATTCTTACTTACATTTCCATTAGTTACAACTCTCTTTTTAAAACTTTAAATAAAAATATGCAATTACAACAGAATAAATAAATTTAGCGGAAGACTTAGCAAATTTTACTAGATACGATACAGAAAACCCAAACATGATACACTACCCAAGACTGGTGTCATAATACTTACGAACTTCTAAGAATAATACACATAACCGTCTGAAAGAAATATAAACTATTTATCTCGAATACATAAGATAATAGAATGAAAAGTAAAGATAGAGGAGACAACGGGTCCTGCGAATGCCTACAAGGCTACCTCGATGTCTCGGTGGTTAAAATATCAACAATCGTGCTACTGCCGCTGCTGCTGTCTGTAACCTGTATCTGCGCAAAAAGAGCGCAGAATGTAGTATCAGCACAACCGACCCCATGTGCTGCTAAGTGCCTAGCCTATCCTGGTGAAGTAGTGACGAGGCTAGGACTAGACACCCACATAAACCTGTACAGTTGAAATATATACATATACAACAGCAGGAAAAATTATCGAACATTTATAAGTAAAGAACATGCTCTGAAGTAGCAACCAATAATATATATAATATCAGAAATAATCTGAACAATGGAATAAACTTACTTTCATGTCTCAATTCATTTTTCATTTCGTATCTTGTGGTAGGCGTACCACTCGGTCCCAATTTAATAATAGGCTACCGGCAACTATGGCCAATGCCAACAATCATATAAATTGTAATAGGCGTACCACTCGCTCCCAATTTAATAATATATAAGTGGTCGGCGTGCCACACGATCCCTTTTCTTAATATATAAGTGGTCGGCATGCCACACAATCCCACTCCTTTATATATAGGTGGCCGACGTGCCACACGATCCCATTACTTTAATATATATTACCGGCATTGAGCCAATAATCTCTAATCAACAATATGTATATAAATGTATTACCGGTATTAAACTAATAATATTCAATTTCAACAACATTTATATTACTGGTGTAAAACCAATAAATAATAACTAATCAACAATATATGTATGTTACCGGTGTGACACCAATAATCTGTAATCAATAATTTATATATATTACCGATATGAAACCAATAATAATTTCCTTTCATATAATCACATAGGATTAATAAGAATTTAATCCATTTAAGACCCATGGTCATGCTCGACCCCCAACGTATTGATACTCGTCACCATGCCTATACGTCGGACTCCACACATAACAATTAGCACATAAACTCAATTCCTATTCCCTCAAGCTAGGATAGAACAAACACTTACCTCGAAAGTTTACGAACGATTCAATCCGTAACAATGCCTTTTCCTTTCAAAATTGGCTCCAATCCAATCGTATCTATACACAATTGATTTAATATCATCAATACTACTTAACAAACTAGTTCATATGGCCAAATATAATTTTTACAACATTCTGCCTGGAATAGTAAAAGTTGACCCCGGGCCCACATGATCGAAACTCGAGATTCGAACCAAATTAAATTCACCCAATCATCCATGAGTTCAAATATGCAATTTGTTCTTAAGTTCGACCCCAAAATGAGGTCTAGATCGCAAATTCTTTGAAAACCCTAACTATACTCATTTCTCTAATTTTTCTACCCATTTACATATGTTTAGGCCTAGGAATTTAAATAATCTTGATGGAAAATGAAGAAAACGAGTCAAGAATCACTTACCCAAAATGTTTGATGGAAATCGCCCAAGAATCGCCAAGAAATGGTGTAGGAGAAGAGAAAGTTTGTGAAATGGGATGAAAATCCCGATTCTGTTCTGTTTTGGGATTAAATTCACTAGGCAAATTATTTGTTCTACGCGATCGCGTGAATAGTGATGCGATCGCGGAGCGGAAATGCTGTGGTCTAGAACTGCTGCGATCGCGTAAAAGGATTTTGCTGGGATAGTCCGTTTACTCTACGCGATCGTGTGGAATGGCTTGCGTTCGCATAGAGGAAGGATGGGAAGCTACGCGATCGCGTGAGACGGGATGCGATCACGTTGAAGAAATGGCCAAGGAAGTGCGATCGCGTGAACGAGGCCGCGATCGCGTAGAGTAAAACATCTATGTAAAAATTGCATAAAATCTGCGAGTTTCCTAAGTCCAAAAACACCCCAAACCACCTCTGAAACACTCCCAAGCCCTCGAGGCTCCAAACCAAATATGCACACTCACTCAAAAACATCAAACAAGCTTGCTCGCGTGATCAAATTGCCAAAATAATATCAAAATAAACGAATTGAGCCTTAAAACTCAAAATTTTCATTAAAAATTTCATAACTTCCAAATTTTTCCAATTTAAGGCCGAAACAAGTCAAACGACATCCGTTTTTAACCAAACTTTAAAGGAAGCGCTTAACCAACATATATGACCTGTACCTGGCGTCAGAACCAATAGACGAGCCCAATACCATTACTTTTTAATCAAATTTCAGTTTCATTTTCCTTAAACATTTTCAGAAAATAATTTAACAGAAGAATTCTTTTACCGGAGTTTCATATTTTTCTACGGATTTTCTTAGACCGTCAAATCACAGGTCTGGGTCCGTTTACATAAAATATTTACCAAAGTCAACCATATCAATATTAATATCAAAATTCTTCAAATTGTTTCACATATTTCATATATTTCAACATTAAAATTTTTTGGTTTCACGCCCGGGCTATGCACGCAAGTCGAGGAAACTATAAATGAGGTTTTCAAGGCCTCAGAAACTCGAAATGATTGAGAAAATAAGTGATTACCCTTTGGGTGGTCACATGTAGTATCAGCACAACCGACCCCATGTGCTGGTATGTGCCCGGCCTATCCCGGCGATGTAGTGACAAGGCTAGGACCGGATAGTCACATAAACATGTGCAGTTCTATATACATATGTGCCACAAAACAACAGAAATACTAACTAAACAAAAAAAAGGGAGGGAACATGCTATGGGAACACAATTTTTTACTCTCATTCTTAATCAAACATTCATATAAAAGTGCACGGCATCACCCTTCGTGCTTTTACTCTCATTCTCACTCAAATCATATAAAAGTGCACGGCATCACCCGTCGTGCTTTTACTCTCATTCTCACTCAAACAATCATATAAAATTGCACGGCATCACCCTTCGTGCTTTTACTCTCATAACCCTCATTCATGGCACGGAATGACCCTTCGTGCGAATATATTCAACAATGGCACAGAATGTTCCTTCGTGCATAAATAATTAACAATGGCACGGAATGAGCCTTCGTGCAATATCACTCTTCCTCACCCAAACAGCAGTCACAACCAAACGGGCAAGAAGAATAAAATAAATAACAAGCACCATCCCGGCAAGGGAGTAACAACAACAATAAGGTCCCGGCAAGGGAACAATAACTTTAACAACTCGTCAAGGGTTCATAATTTAACTATCCCGACAAGATATTAATCATAATTTCTTTCAATACTTTCCACTTTACTTCAATAATACTTATCATTCGAGCCAACGCTCCAAAATATCAATATTTCACAATTTATTCTCGAGCTCTTCACATTTGTAGCAAATTATAATTTAGTTTAGGAGAGTTCCACATTAGTTCACAACATGTACTAACAACGACTCATGGTCATGCTAGACTCCGGTGTATATACACTTATCACCACGCCTATACACCGCACAAATAGCAATTTATTATACTCTAATCCTATTCCCTCAAGATAGGATAGATCAAACACTTACCTCAAAGCCTTAAAGTCCGCTTAACCTTCAACTATTGCTTTACCTCGTAATTCAACCTCCAACTCACTCTATTCCAATCACAATTTGTTCAATTACTTTAATACACACTATATGAATTGGTTTGAATGCATAAAAATAGTTTTCCCAAAGTTTTACTCAAAAATTTCCCAAAATACCCCCGAGCCCACGTGTTCGAAACTCGGTGTTCGAACCAAAATTCTGTTACCCATTCACTCATGAGTTCAAATATATAATTTATTTTTAAATCGGACCTCATATCGAGGTCCAACTCCCAAATTTATAGAAAACCTAGGTTCTACCCAAAAATACCAATTTTACCCATGAAAATCCTTGATTTCAAATGGAAAACATGTTTATTGATGTTAAAAGTTGAAAGAATTGAGTGATAATCGACTTACAAGTGATTTGAGATGAAGTTTCTCTTGAACAATCTATGGGGTTTTGGGTTTTGAAAGAATGGTGAAAAGTGGGTTTAAATTCGTATAAGTATAAAATTGCACAGGTGCAGATATGTGATTTGCGAACTTAGGTTTGCAATTGTGAACTTGACAGGCCTGGGCATAGACTTCGCATTTGCGAAGTAATGTATCAATTTTGCGATTTGGGCTTTCCGCATTTACGAACATGGGCGTCGCATTTGCGACCCCGGCGCAATTCACCAGGCTTCGCTTTTGCGAAGCAATTTATCGCAATTGCGATCCTGCCCAGTATCCCCATTCTTAGCATTTGCGATGGCTCCTTCGCATTTGTGAAGCTCGCATTTGCGAGAAAATCTTCGCAAATGCGAAGACACCAGTACTGAGGAACACCAACTTTTTCAAATGTGAGAAATGCAACTTGTGGCCTATCCAAAACTTACCCGAGCCCTCGAGGCTCCAAACCAAACATGCACACAACCTCAAAACATCCTACGGACTTGCTCGCGCAATCAAATCACCAGAATAACATCATTTACGTAGAATCAAGCCTCAAAACTAATGATTTCCCCTTTAAACTTCATAAACTTTCAAACTTGGAACTCATAGTCCAAAACGCGTCTAACGACGTCCGATTTTGATCAAACTTTACAGGAAGCGCTTAAGCAATATATAAGACTTGTGTCGGGCGTTGGAATCAAAATACGAGCCCGCTACCATGGTCTTTTAATCAATTTTCATTTTCATTTTCCTTAATAATTTCAGAAAAACAATTTAATAAAAAAATTCTTTTACTCAGGTTCTAGACCTCGGATTTCGACTCCGGTCACATGCCCGGGTCCCATATTTTTCTACTGACCTTCAGGGACAGTCCGATCTTGGGTCTGGGTCCATTTACGAAAAATGTTGACCAAAGTCAACTATTATCATATTAATATCAAAATTCTTTAAATTTTTCATAGAATTCACATATTCCAACATAAACTTTTTTGGCTACGCGCCCGGACTGTGCACGTAAATTGAGGCAATATAAAATAAGGTTTTTAAGGCCTCGGAAGCATGGAACAGATGAGGAAAATAGGTGATGACCCTTTGGGTCGTCACATCCTCCACTTCTAAAACAACCGTTTATCCTCGAACGGACAAGAGAAAGAAGTACCTGAGTCGAGGAACAGATGTGGATAACGGCTCCGCATATCAGACTCGGACTCCCAGGTTGATGCCTTAGGAGGCTGACCTCTCCACTGAACACGCACGGAAGGAAGGCTCTTCGACCTCAACTATCGAACCTGCCAGTCTAGAATGGCTAGGGGCTCCTCCTCATAAGATAGATCCTTGTCCAACTGGACAGTACTGAAGTCTAACACATGCATAGGATCACCGTGATACCTCCGAAGCATAGATACATGAAAAAATTGGATGCACGACTGATAAGCTAGGTGGCAATGCAAGTCTATAGGCCATCTCTCCCACTCGATCCAAAATCTCAAATGGACCAATGTACCTAGGGCTAAGCTTGCCCTTCTTTCTGAACCTCATCACGGCCTTCATAAGCGACACCCGGAGCAATACCCGCTCACCAACCATGAAATCTACATCTCGGACCTTACGGTCTGCATAACTCTTCTGTCTAGACTGAGCTGAATGCAACCTCTCTTGAATAGTCTTGACCTTATCTAAGGCCTCCTAAACAAAGTCAGTACCCAACAATCGAGCCTCTCCCGGCTCAAACCATCCGACTGGAGATCGATATCGCCTACCATACAACACCTCATATGGAGCCATCTGAATGTTAGACTGGTAGCTGTTGTTGTAGGCGAACTCTGATAAGGGCAAAAATCGGTCCCACGAGCCTCCAAAGTCAATGACGCAAGCTCGGAGCATATCCTCTAAAATTTGAATAGTCTGCTCGGACTGACTGTCCGTTTGAGGATAGAACGCTGTGCTCAAATGAACCTAGGTGTCTAACTTCTGCTGGAACACTCTCCAGAAGTGCGAGGTAACTGCGTACCCCGATCTGAGATGATAGATACCAGATACCGACACCCCATGAAGGCGAACAATCTCCCGAATATAAATCTCTACTAACCTCTTAGATGAATATGAGACGTCTACTAGAATGAAATGAGCTGACTTGGTCAGCCTATCAACAATAGCCCAAATAGCATCAGATTTCTTCCGAGCCAATGGAAGTCCAGTAATGAAGTCCATTGTAATCCACTCCCACTTCCACTCGGGAATCTCAATTCTCTGGAACACATCACCAGGCCTCTGGTGCTCATATTTGACCTACCGACAATTTAAACACCAAGCGACATACGCAACAATGTGTTTTTTCATCCTATACCACCAATAATACTACCGCAAATCCTGATATATCTTTGCGGCGCCCGGGTGAATAGAATACCGAGAACTATGGGCCTCCGCTAAGATCAACTCTCGAATCTCATCAACATTGGGCACAAACTAGCCCCTGCAATCTAAACACCCCATCATCATCTAAGGTTACCTTCGTAGCACCTCCTCGCTGCACAGTGTCTCTCAGGACACACAAATGGGGATCATCAAACTGCCTCTCACGGATATGCTCCAATAGAGAAGAACGAGTGACCATGCAAGCCAACACCCTGCTAGGCTCCGAAATATCTAATCTCACGAATCAAATGGCTAAGGCTTGAACGTCTAGAGTAAGCGGCCTCTAGCTGACCGAAATATAAAAGAGACTACCCATGCTGGCAGACATTTTACTCAACGCATCGGCCACCACATTAGCCTTACCTGGGTGATATTAAATAGTAACATCATAATCTTTCAACAACTCTAACCATCTCCTTTGCCGCACATTTAACTCCTTTTGCTTGAACAAGTACTGAAGACACTTGTGATCCGTGTATATCTCACACGCCACACCATATAGATAAAGCCTCCAAACTTTCAAGGCATGAACAACCGCTGCCAACTCTAAGTTATGAACCAGATAATTTTTCTCATGGATTTTCAACTGTCTCAAAGCATATTCAATGACCTTGCCATCCTGAATCAATACCGCTCCAAGCCCAGTACGAGAAACATCACAATAGACTGTGTAAGGCCCTGAACCCGTGGGCAAAATCAACCTGGTGCCGTAGTCAGAGCTGTCTTGAGCTTCTGAAAGCTCGCCTCGCACTCATCTGACCACTTGAACTAGGCACCCTTCTGGGTCAACCTAATCATCGGGGCTGCAATAGAAGAGAACCCCTCTACGAACCGATAGTAGTAACCTGTTAACCCCCAGAAACTTTGAATCTCGGTCACTGAAGCTGGTCGAGGCCAATTCTTGACTACCTCAATCTTCTTTGGGTCCACCTGAATAACCTATACTAATTCAATATGACCCAGAAATGCAACTGAACTCAACCAGAACTCGCATTTTGAAAACTTGGCATATAGCTAATTATCCTTCAGAGTTTGAAGAACTACTCTGAGGTGATGCTCGTGGTCTTCCTGGCTGCGGGAGTACACCAGGATACCGTCTATAAAGACTATCACGAACAAATCTAGATAAGACCTGAACACTCGGTTCATCAACTCCATATAGGCTGCTGGGTCATTGGTCAACCTGAATGACATGACTAAGAACTCGTAGTGTCTATACCGAGTGCGAAAAGCTGTCTTAGGAATATCCGATGCCCTAATCTTCAACTGATGGTAGCCAGACTTCAAGTCTATCTTTGAGAAGACCATTGCTACCCTGAAGCTGGTCAAACAAATCATCAATCCTCGGTAGTGGATACTTATTCTTTATCTTCACTTTGTTTAATTGCCGGTAATCAATACACATCTGCATCGAACCATCCTTCTTCTTCACGAATAACACCGGCGCACCCCAAGGAGAAACATTAGGCCTGATGAAGCCCTTCTCTAGCAAGTCTTACAACTGATCTTTTAACTCCTTTAACTCTGACGGGGCCATGCGATACGGTGGAATAGAAATAGGCTGAGTACCCGGTGCCAGATCAATAGAGAAGTCAATATTCCTGTCGGGTGGCATACCCGGCAGGTTTGAAGGAAAAACCTCAGGAAACACCCGTACAATAGGAACCGAGTCAATAGAAGGAACCTCTGTACTGGAGTCGCGAACATACTCCAAATAAGCTAAAGACCCCTTCTCGACTATGCGTCGAGCCTTAACGTATGAGATGACATTGCGGACGGCGTGACCCGGGGTCCCTTTCCACTCTAGTCGGGGTAATTCTAACAAAGCCAAGGTCACTGTCTTGGATTGACAATCTAGGATAGCATGATACGGGGACAACCAATCCATCCCTAATATCACATCAAAGTCCACCATATCTAACAGTAATAAATCAACACAGGTCTCAAGACCCTCAAACACAACCACGCTTGAACAATGCACCCTATCGACTACTATAATGTCACCCATTGGCATAGACATGCAAACAGGAATGTCCAGGGCATAGCTAGGCATGGCCAGGCATGGTGTAAAGTAGGAAAACACATATAAATATGTAGACCCATAGTCAAATAGTACTGAAGCATCTCTATCGCAAACTAGAATGGTACATGTGATCACATCATCTGACGTCTCTGCCTCTGGCCTGGCTGGCAAAGCATAAAATCAGGGATCATCACCACATCCCTGAACTATGTCTCTAGGATAGTCATCCATCGGCTGACCTCTGCCTCTGGCGGGACGACATCCACATCTACGGTCTTGACCTCCACCACTACGATCCCTACCCCCGCCCCTGGCTGGCTGGGCAGGCTGTGGGTCAGCTGGGGCCTGAATCATAGGGAGAGGACCCTGCTGCTAAGAACAACCCAATGCTCGAGGGCAAAACCTAACAAGGTGACCGGGGTCGCCACAACCATAACAAGACCTCAGCTGCTGTGACTGCTGACCCTAACGACCCGAATGACCTCCATGAACACTCTGAAGAGGCTGAGCACTGATGGGCTGCTGATCTGAATACTGCTCACGAAAACCACGATCACCTGAACCACCATGTGAAGCCTGGAGAGCTGACTGAAAAGGTTGGAAGACTGGCCTCTATCATAAGAATCCCTGCCTCTAGATGAGGCACCACTGAATATGCCAGAATGACGAGGCCTCTTGTCTGATGTATGACCACCACCCCGAGTAAGGGCCATCTCAACTCTACGGGCCGCGTTAGCCTCCTCCTGAAAGGATATGTCACTACCCACACACTAGCCATCTCAAGTCAGATCGGTTGAATCAACCCATCAATGAACCTGCGGACCCTCTCCGACTCTAAAGGGAGTATCATAATCGCATGATGTGCTAAATCCACAAATCTAGTCTCATATTGAGTAACAGTCATGGAGCCCTGCTGGAGGCGCTCAAACTGCCTCCGAAGTGCATCCCGCTGAGTAACTGGGAGAAACTTCTCCAAGAATAGCTCTGCAAACTGATTCCATGTTAAATCTGGGGACTCTACTGGTCGAGTCAAATAGAAATTTCTCCACTAAGTCTCGGCAAATCCTGCAAGCCTGAAAGTGCAGAAATCAACCCCGTTGGATTCCACTATTCCTATAGTCCCGAGAATCTCATGGCAACTAAATAAAAAGTCCTGCGGATTCACTGATGGGGCACCGTTGAAAGAGGTGGTAAAAAGCTTGGAGAACCGATCAAGTCTCCATAGAGCATCAGAAGTCATGCCCACTCCATCTCTTGCCTGAGCTAGTGCCTATCTGAGCTGCCACTGCGGGCTGAACCACTAGGGCCTGAGCCTGGGGAGCTACTGGCTCCGGAGTACACGCAATAGGAGTATGAACCCCTCCTTCAGCCTGAGAAGTGGTCGGTGCAACTGACAGCAAGCCTGCTGTGGCGACACTGTCCATAAAGCCTACTATCTAGACCAGAGCATCCTAAAGATCCCGGGTAAACATAACCTCTCCTAGGACCTGAGTTGTGCCCACTGGAGCTGCTGGGGCTGGAACCTCCTCATCATTTTTAACATGAGGCTCCACCTCTGGAACTGCTGCCTGGGGTTGAGTTCTGCCCCTACCACGGCCTCCGGC
>JASVEL010003288.1:0-31001 GCA_032618575.1 Nicotiana noctiflora
ACAAAGCACGGACGGTTCCAGAGCAACTAAGAAGTTGCTAAATCGCCTCATAAAGTATCCCCCTATGACCTGGGAATAAATCCATAATTCTTACTGCATTGAAGTATGAGCGGACAATGATGATCTCAACGGGCCAACCCAACGGCTGACAATGATACACTCGGAAACAAGGAAAGATCGACGCCATGAGGTATGTCCGGAAAATTCACCGCGCTCCAACTGAGAAATACATCAGCTATACATGATATCCTCCCATCTGCCACCCAGGCATATAGACGCATTACAGCGACACGTCGCCCCACTCCGAAATGAAAGAGTACGCCCCCTTATTATCACTACATAAATTTTGCGTGTCTCCTTCAGAAATAGTGTACGCACTAGAGAAGCTTGGCAGCAAGGTGCAATGGCCTCAGAAAATAAAGTCGGATCCTTCCACGAGAAAATCAGGTATCCTTGGTTAAGAATCCTGACGACCTCTTACCATAGGCCTATGCAGTCTTCGGTCTTGTGTCAGGATGCTAAACCAATGATACCTAAAAGAACTACTCAGCGACAAAGGGAAAATCAACTTCGCACGCGCGGGGGAGCAGCCCCACGGGCCACCAAAGCCACCTTCCCCAACACGGATAATAAACATGATCGTTGGCGGCAGCAACGATTCAACAGTCAACCACGTCAAATTCGCCAACACTCACAGGCTGAAGCGGACCATCTCCCACGAATGGTATGACGACTTTGAAGGTAGTATCACCTTTGACAAGTCTGATGCCGACGGTTTGTCTTTCCCCTACTATGATGCTTTAGTTATTATTTTATGGATTATTGACACGGATGTCAAAAGAGTCATGATCGATGACAGAAGTTGCACCTATATTATCCACCCAATGATCCTCGCACAAATAGGACTCGAGGATAGGGTAATAACGCGCTGCATAACACTAACCGGTTTTAACAATGCAGTGGAACGGACGTCCGGAGAGGTAACATTACCCGTCATCACGGGAGGAGTCACGCTAGAAACAACTTTCCATGTGATAAACCAAGAGACAGCATATAACATCATTATAGGATGCCCATGGATACATGCCATGCTAGCAGTTCCTTCGAGCCTATACCTTGTGATCAAATTCCCCCACTAGATTTAAACTATACTCTTGTAAAGAATAAAGGTCAAAGCAAATCTCAATTTAAATATGATCGAGTGTTGAGACGTTTGATGTACAATATGAATTGTCACGACCTGATATAGCTTGTGCAATAATCAAGCTCAGTCGATACATAAGTAATCCCAACCATGCTCATTGGATAACACTGAAACGAGTTTGGGGATATTTGAAATATACTCAAGACTATGCATTTCATTACAATAATTATCCCATAGTTATTGAGGGATATATTGGTTCAAATTGGATCACTGGATCAACGGAAAAAAAATCCACAAGTGGATACGTTTTTACCATTGGTGGAGGAGCACTGTCTTGGAAGTCTTCTAAACAAACATGCATCACTTGCTCTACAATGGAGTTTGAGTTTAATGCTTTAGACAAGGCTGGTGAAGAAGCTGAATAGCTCTGGAAATTCGTAGAAGATATTCCATTTTGGAACAGACCTTTGGCACCCCTATGCATACATTGCGATAGCCAAGCAGCAATAGGAAGGGTTGAGAGTGTTATGTATAACGGGAAATCTCGTCAAACTCAATGAAGGCGTAATACCGTTAGATAACTACTATCTAGTAGAATTATCACAATTGACTATGTAAAGTCAAAAGATAATGTATCCGATCCACTTACAAAAGGCCTACCTAGAGAGGCGGTTGAGAAGTCATCAAAGGGAATAAGACTATGGCCGAGGAGAAGTCACTATGACGATAACTCTACCTATAAGATTGGAGATCCCAAGATCTAGGTTCAAAGAGATCAATCAAAGTCATTAGTGACAGTTCACTATTGTCAAATAAAATTTTGGTCCATTCTCATGTTGCAGACAATGTTCAGTACCAAGGATAAAGCATTAAGACTTTTTAATAGTTTTTAAATATGTTCGGGGTATATCAAATAGTGTATCTATAGGACAATACGTTTAGGAATCACCTATATAAGTGTGAAGTGCAAGCTGCTTCAAAGAGAATATCATAAGTCCAATTCTCTATGCACTTATGAAATCCGATGTTGCTCTTGGCTGAAACGAATACAACAATAAGAACCAAAGACGGTTATGGGTTGATTGCGTGACATATGGCTGTCTAGGTATACACCAAAGTTCAACAGTTCAACGACATCAAATCTACAGATTTATCGAGTATATCTGACGTATGTTCACTACGGAAAGTTCAAAGGGAAACCTACTTATAGAGATGCGACTAATACTTACTTGCGAATCACAAATAGTTTTTTGTGCATATTTATTTCAGATAGCCATTCCCCATTCATATGGGGGATTGCTAGGTTTTGTTATTGGTAGAAAAAAGAGGTATGAATGAAAAATGGTACGAAAAGAAATGGAGGGAAGTGAAATTTTGAATTAGTTCACTTTACTAATGCACCTTTTCCCTCGTTAGAAGAAGGAAAGAAAATCTTTGTGTATATATATAGAAGCTCGTCTTCTAATTCTTAAAGAGTTAAGAAGAAGTGGTGCCTCGCACCATCGTTGTCGTCGTCGTGCCTCGCTCGGCTCAGATTCGGCTTCGACTTCGGATTTCGTCAATTGATATGATTGGTTTATAATTTTTTGGACCAAATTTATTTCCCTTTTCATTATTTAAGATTTTATTTTCTAAATATTTTTCACGTTGGAAGATTGTGGAATCATTTTTGCACATTTGAAGATTGCAGAATTATTTTGCGACCAACAAGCTGAAATGTTGCATTCAATAGCTCAAGAGACACCTTATCATTGATTAGGCATATGTTCACCTGTTTGTTGGCTATAAATAGAGAGACTTATCCTCATTTTCCACCACCGAAAAATTTGAAATCACTCCCCTCAAACTTTTGCATTCTGCATTGTTTTCAAAAACCAAAATGTAAGCATTTTGTGTGATTTGCTCCACCATTTGTGTTTGCCAATATTCTGTGATTTGAAGTACTGCTATCACATAATAGTTATTTTTTTTATACTGGGAGGAACTAATCTGCAACCTTGGGAATTGTGAGGATATTAAATTCCTTAAGGAAACTCAAGAAACTTGTAGGCTCGAAATGTTTTCTGCTTTCATTTTTTTAACTAACGATTCTAGTTTTCTAGTTTTTTGAATACAGAGTTCTAACATATATAAAGCTTATTTTAGATAAACATTTGACTCAAGAAATGATGAAAAACAAGCAGTAACAACAAACAGTAGCAACATCAAGATAAGATGATAAGAAAACAAAAGCGAAAGAAATAAATATAGTAGTCTACTAGCATGAAAAAGAGACATGCTTGACTACCTACTAATATACTACCCTAATTCTAGATCTCCACACCCTCCTATAATGAATGTGAGTCTTCAATTCATCCACCTCGCTCTCTCAAAAAAATTGTATACGGTAAAATCGAACCCGCTGCATGACTTGACTGCCTGGTGAGCTAAGAGGAGAAGGGATAGGACCGTAATGCATTACAGTCATAACAAAGAACCTCTCGTATAAGGGCTCAGCCAAACACTTGCCCTCGGGGGTATTGGGGCCATATCCTTAAGGTCCGATTTGAGAATTGTGCCTTCGAAGAACATTACCAAGCAGGTGCACACGACTAATAAAGGGTCGTGATATTCATACATAATCATATATCACAGCGTGAATCTCTGCTCGTATCGGCACAAAATCAGTGATCATCGGAACGGAAGATTTTTACCTTTATTTTAAAATTATACTTAGAGTAAAATTCCCCTACTATATAAAAGGAAAAGCTTACTACTCACGGGGCAACATTGTGTTACATAAATATTCAAAGTTGTTACTTATGTTCATCAGCTCTTCATTAATGTCAGCCCAAGATCGAAGGCATGCATTCAGCTAAGTTGTTACTGTGTCCAGGGCCACTCCCCTTAATTGCTTTGACAATTTATTACGTCCTTTATCTGTTTAATCTAACACTATTTATTATTATTTAACGATATTCATCCTTTCTATTGAATTGATCAATATATCTTTAAAATCACATATAAATTCAATTGCTATCCATTTTTTTTTGGGTAAACAGTTTGGTCGGGCTAAGGATAATAGTGGCAATTTGGTACAAATTTTTATAACACATTATTATTTACATTTGTTCTTTGAGCTTCTAATTTCAGTACAAATCAATGTATACGACAAAAGTAAAACCGTTGCATGACTCGAATGCCCGGTGAGCCAAGCGGAGTGGGGAGAGGATCGTAATGTATCGGAGTCAGAACGAAGAACCCCTCATATCAGGTCTCGGGTAAACACCTACCCTCGGGGATATCAAGGACATATCCCTGAGGTCTAATTTGAGGACTGAGACTTTGGAGAGAATTACCAAGCAGTTGCGCCAGACTAACAAAGGTTCGCGATATCCGTACCTAATCAGATATCACAACGTAAATCTCGGGTCATATCGACGAAAAATCAATGATCATTAAAATGGAAGATTTTTACCTTTTTGGAATTATACCTAGGGTAAAACTCCTACTATATAAAGGGAAAGCTTACTACTCATAGGGAAACATTGTAACACACATATCAAGGCAATAAACTCATATTTTTCTGTGTTATTCAAAGTTCTTACTTATATAAGGTGTATTTTTTTTGGTGTGTGGTGATTCTAACCCACTTTGAATTGAAATCAGAAGGTGCAAGATATGCCCACAATGTGTTTGTTGAAATGTATTAGTGAAATAAAATTATGTAGTGTTGCAAATTGAGAAGGAAAGTGCTTTGTGGGATGTGATGCTTGATGATAAGTGCGGGGTAGGATGCCATGTTATTATACTATGAAACTTTAACTCGTTCGCCCCAAGTTCTAATTGATTAACTACCCCATGTTCATATGTTGCTAGCTGCCAAATGAGGTGTCCGGTTCATGCTATTGTGCTTGTGTAATGTTGTATTATATCCTAATTCTTTAGTAGTGAATTAGACTAAATTCTTATTTTTCTTTTCGTGATTACAAGTTTAGCTTCTTAATTTTCTTTTACACTAGTGTAGTCTATGGTTCTATTATTGGAATGTTGTGTTGGTGGTTGGATAGGTTGTTGATTGCTTGTGGCATGCTTCTAATAGTGTGGTCTGAGTTCCCGATATACATTTTACTTGTGATCATGAAATTAACATAAGTGTGGGGCGGTTACCCCATTTGGTCTTGTTTTAATTTACATGTTGTGGCTAGTATAGTTCGTCTTTTACAGGTATAATGTCTCACCGCTATAGCAAATGCTCAAAAATACTTGCAATGGTACCCTAATAACAATAATATTTAACAAGAAGCAATCGGGGTTAATGATGTAGAGTAATCTGAACATAGCCTAAGTCCGAGGAAAAATAGAATAAAGGGAAAACCAGCAAAAACTCCATAAGAACAACCACTCTCACACCAGATATGTTCAAGCATTTCCACGAGGTACTAAACCTCATAATCATAGCTCGTAGGTCTTAATTATTGAACCCTAATCACTTGGCATCTTGTGCCCACATCATAATTTATAATCGTATGAACGACTCACATACCAAGAGAAAATAACTATCACATAGAAGGCATGTAGACACGAATACATGTAATGGTCAATAACATCATAATTCATATTTCTTAAACTGATATGGATGACTAATCTACGTGTATGCTTGTGCAAGTGTTCTATCACAATCCAAGTCAACAAACCAGAGTAAAGATAATGAATGGCACATAAGAATTGATTGTCACCAATATATAATGTAAATAAGACAGGAATCAAATCAACATTACAACAAGCACGACAAGATTAGATACATCAGAATGAGTAAATAAAGAAACATAGAGGAAATTAATTAGCGGTATGCTAAGGAAAACAACAATCAAAGACAAGTTCACAGAAAAGAAAAAGAAGGAAATGACAATAGAGCCCTTCCGGGGTACCGCCTCGTAGTCTCAGACCGTAAAATAAATCACAACGGCACGGTAGAAACCTCGTGCAAACAATAACAATTGCACGACAAAAACCACAGACAAAAATAACGACTGCATGCCACAATAACATCCGCACGGCAGAAACCTCGTGCCACAATAACAATTTGCACGATAGAAATCTCGTGCCACATAACAATTCGCACGGCAAAAACCTCGCGCCACAATAACCATCCACATAACAAAAACCTCGTGCCACAATAACAATCCACACGATAGAAACTTCGTGCCATAATAACAATCCGCATGACAGAAACTTCATGCCATAATAACAATCTGCATGGCAGAAACCTCATGCCACAATAACAACCGCACGATACCAACCGCATGCCACAATAATAACCCTCACGGTAGGAATCTCGTGCCATAATAACAACCACACAAAAAACCTCGTGCCACTATAACAACCGCACGATAGATATCTCATGCCATAATAACAACTATATGATTGGGACCTCGTGCAAAAACAACACTGAATACAGCAACAACAACGATAATAACACAAGAATATGGAAAGTATATCAACTTAGGAACTCCATAACATAACGAGACGGAAGAATGAGCTCATAAGGAAAGATACAACAGGAAGTAATGGTACATCACCAAAATTGCTCAATTAGAAAGAGATACAATGTTGCAATGATTCCACATAAATACAATTCAACGATAAAAGGGATAACACGAATCAATGACTCCAATTAAGGGTAAATCAACAATGATAAGGGATAACAAAACTGCGATTAGGGTTGGAAAATTACAAAGAGATTCAACAAACTCAATTAATGATAATTGGATTATGGGAAAGATAATAATAACTTCAATCAAGGATAAGTAATTACGGAAAGGATAGCATAGCCATAAAAGAAAAAACAACTTTAGCTAAGGCGCATAAGATTTTAATCAGTAATAAGGGTAAAACATTGAGCAATTAATTGCAATTAAGACACGTAAGGGTCAATTTAGTAAATGGGAGATTTAACATAACAAATTAACTTCATATCTAATGAACACAAGAACCTAAGAGCCCTAAAATGGTCAAATTTTAACAAATAAACCCGCGAACGTACTTGTCGCCTCACGTACACGGGTTTCACATGACATAATAAGCACAAAGACTCAAATCCTAAGCGGTAGTTTCCCCACACAAAGTTAGGCACAATAGTTACCTTAACGAAGATAGATTGTTACTCTAAAATGAACTTCTCAAGTGAAACAACCTCCGGACAGCTCAAATCTATCCAAAACAACTACAAATCATAAATAAAACTCATACGGAACAATTACGGATAATAAAGCCCCAATCTTAAAAAAAACTATAAAGTCAACCCAAAAATGAACCATCGGACCTGTACCTCGAAACCCGATAAATTTACAATATCTGAATATCCATTCTGATACAAGTTCAATCATAGCAAAATTATTAATTTTAGATACAAATTCGTCCCACAAATCATTATTTTACATTTTGAATGATTTCTTCAAAAAAATTCATTTTCTTCAATACAAAATACTAATTATGAGATAAAAATAATGATAGAATCGTGGAATATAATAAATTTCGGGTGAAGAACACTTACCCCATTGATTTACTTGAAAAACTCACGAAAATTCGCTCAAATCCGAGGTCTACAACTCCAAAAATGATAAAAATGGCTAACCCTCAAAAATGAGTACTTTTATATTCTTCCCAGTGATTAATACATTTGCGATCGCGAAACATTTCTCATGATCGCGAAGAAAAAAAGAAGACTGCCCAAAATGGGCTTCGCGAACGCTGGACAAACATTGTTGTAATGACCCGATCGGTTATTTTGAGCTTTTGCACTTTGCCCGCCAATTCATAGGCACTAATAGCCTTATATAATGTATTATGACTTATGTAAATCATTGGTTTTTGTTTTTAGGTTAATCAAAATAGATACATAAGGATGATTCTCAACTTGAAGCATTAAATTTAAAAGGTTTGACTCAGTCTTAACTTTTTAGTATTCGATCTCAGATTTGGCTTTTTATGATTTAGTTAGCTCCATTAGGTGATTTGGCATTTAGGAACGTGATTGTAATAGGTTTTGGATGTCCGGAGTAGATTTAGGCTTGAATTGGCAAAATTAGAATTTTGGCATTTTTCGGTTGATAGGTGAAAATATGATATAGGAGTCGGAATGGAACTTCGGGATTTGGAGTAGGTCTATTTTGTTATATATGATGTGTGTGAAAAATTTCGAGTCATTCGGACATGGTTTGATATACTTTTTGATTGAAAGCAGAATTTGGATGTTTTTAGAATTCATAGGCTTGAATCTGAGTTAAATTTGGTGTTTTGATCATTCCAAAGGTTGTAACAGGTGTGAATGAGGCTAGGGATATGTTGACATGTTTGGTTGAGATCCCGAGGGCCTCGGGTGAATTTCAGGTGGTTGAGCGGATCATTTCAAGTTGAAAAGGTTGCAGAAAATTCTTCTGTTAGTGTTGTAGACAGTTGTACTTCGCGTTTGCGAGTGGACCCTCGCATTTGCGAATGGTTAGGATGTGTGGTAGGATTATTGGCATTCACGTTCATGATGAAGTTCCCGCGTTTGCGAAGGGCTGGGTCTATTTTCAGCGCGTTCGTGATGGTGTTGTCGCGCTCGTGAAGGTTTGAGTTTATGAGGCATTGCGTTCGCGAGGGGTCATCGCGTTCGCATAGAATGATTTTAGGTCATTAGCTAATAGTGCTACACAAATGTGAGCATGATTTTGCATTCGTAATGAAGAAATACCTGGGCAGTTGGTTTACATTTTTAAAATTGAGGGTTTAAGTCCAATATCACAAAAACCATTAGAGAGCTCGGGAGAAGGTGAAATTTGAGGAGATTTTCAGTGGAGCTATTTGGGTAAGTATTCTTCACTCATATTTGGTTTAATTTCATCATTTTATTTGAGAAATTAGAGTGGAAATTGGGGGAAAATGGAAGAAAATTTTGAGGATTCTTTTGGGCATTTGATGTCAGATTTTGATGATTTTGGTATGTATAGACTTGTGTGAGGATAAGGATTCTATTGATGTGATTTTTATCAGAATTAGAGGTGTGAGCCAGAGGGTCGGGTTTGGCCGATTTCAGGATTTTTAATGTAAATTGGTTATTTTCGAGTGGGCTTTGTTCCCTTAGCATATTCTAATGGTATGAATCTGATTTTGGCTAGATTTGGAGCAATTGGAGGCCGATTCAAGAGGCAAAGGCATCACGGGCTAGAGTTTGGATCGGATTGAGGTAAGTAATGATTATAAATACTATCTTGTGGGTAGGAAACCCCGGATTTAACATCGTTATGCTACTTTGAGGTGACACACATGCTAGATGATGAGCGTGGAGTCGTGCACCGTTGGGGATTGTGACTTGGTCCATCCCGTACAGCTGATAAGTCACATATTTAATTGAAAACTATTTGATATCATTGTGTTTTGAAAAGTGTTGCTACGTTTTGGGCGGAATGCCATATTTAGGCTCGTGCCAACTATTTTGGACCCATATGGGATTTTCCTATTATTCCTCGCCGTTTTGACTTAATAGTTATACTGAGTCGTTCTGTGTTTCACTTATTTCTTATATCAGCCTTATTTACTCAATTATGACACTATAAATGATATTCTTTAGCGGAATACCCTGTTTTCCTGATAGTCCGAGTGGCTTGTGAGGTTGATGTCTGAGAAAGACTGAGGTTCTGATTGTGAGATTAATGACTGAAAGAGGCCGAGAGCCTGGTTTTGAGAATTATATATTTATGGATTGGGTTGCACGCCGCATCAAATATATATATATATATATATATATATGGATCAGGCTACATGTCGCTGCGATATAGCGCTTGGTCTGTAGGAGCCCCTCCAGAATCTGCACACCACCAGTAAGCGCAGTCGATTATATATACAAATTAGGTTGCATGCCACAACAATAAAGATATATGGATCGAGCTGCACGCTGCAGCGGTTGTGATAAGGTACCTTTTGAGCGTGAGTGCTTAGTGTGAGCGTTGATTGCTGAGAGTTAAGTCACAAGGGACTGATTGGCTTGCCCGATGGGCTATATATATACACATATATGAGTGATGTTTTGCCTGAGGGGCATGTTGGTGAACTTACTATTTTCACTCCTCTTCAAAGTGAGTCTCTACTGAATATGTTGATTAAATTACTATTTTCACTCATCTTTGGACCGAGCCTCTATTGAAAATGTTAAATAAATATTTTAACTTTCATTTAAACTGAAGTTTCTACGAGGTGTTCGGAATTTAGTCACTGATTTGGCTTTGTTACTCCTATTGAGATTTTTTAAGTCATGCGATGGTTATGAATTTCTATTTGCCCGAGGGGCTATATACGAACTATGTTTTGGTCAAGGGGCCGATTATGATTTTCGTCACGTTCACTATAAATTACATTGAACTTCTACTGAAACTGTTAAAAAGACATTTTCCAAGGATTATTTCCTGAAACGGGAGTTGAACGAGATGATTTGATTTGTATCCTGTGTGGAAACATGTTGTACCCACTGTGGTGTTATGACGTGGTTTACATGATTTCTTACTACTTAGTCTTTATTTACATTTATCACTTACTGATGGCGTACTCACATTACTCCTTGCACCTTGCGTGCAAATTCAACTATTTCTAAGCTCGGTGGCAAGTTCAACGAAGTTAGCCAGGTATCTACTTGGCGATCGCAGCGCTGCTTTCTCCCTCCTTATTCTTCCTTACGTATTCTTGTGATTTTCCCGGTCATGTTCGTCTTTATGCTATTAGACAGTTGTAGTAGATGCTCATGGCTAGTGACATCCTAATGTCGGGCTTGTGTATTTATTCTGCACTATTCATTTAGACTTACATCAACAGATTATTGATTAATAAATGGTATAAAAATGACTTTTGTTGAATAATGGTTAATTTGGGAGTTGTGTCATTTGGCCTAGTTCCACGATAGGCGCCATCACGATCAGGTCAGTTTTAGGGTCGTGACAAGTTGGTATCAGAGCCTAGGTTACATAGGTCTCACGAGTCATGAGCAGGTTCAGTAGAGTCTTGTGGATCGATACGGAGACGTCTATACTTATCCTCAAGAGGCAGCAGAACCTTTAGGAAAAACTTCACATTCTTTAATTCTTATCGTGCGTCCTTGATTCAACTTGACATGTAACTCTTTGAATTCCTTCCATATGTTCGTATGCGCGAATGTGTGCTCAGTATTAGATATGATGGCTTGTGATTCCCCAATCGACGGGCAAGGTGTGATCTCTATGTGTTGATGTTGGGCCAATCTGGTGGAGTTGAGGCAGGGTTTTGCCTATAGCTGTAGCACTAAGGTGTTGATTATGTGAGCACGTGCATTTGAATTTGTATGTCCGATAATGCCCCTATTAGTGGGAATGATGACTCAGTGTACGATATAATTGCGAGTTGAGTTCATTTGAATTGAATGAGATGAGAAGGGTCTAGTTGGGGGTAGCAAGTACTATCTGGTGCATGAGTCTCTTGGTAATTTAATGTATAGCACGAGTCGTGGGTGTGTTGAAGGATCTTTTCATGTTGCCTAGTTAGGAAGTAAAGTAGATTTCACGTTATGATATAGGTTCAGACTCAAGAAAATTAAGTGTTTGTGTAATGTTTATGACCGTGGAAGGGTATAAAGAGATATTAGTTTGAGGTGAAGCAGGTGGGTTATCTCATGTGAAGTGTTATAAAGTTGTGTGATCCTTATGTTGTTTGTTAGAAGATCTATGTTACCAGTGAAATATATCTGTTGCAGTTGAGTTTGGGTCGCTTAAGAGAATGGGCTTGACTGTTACGAGGGTGAATGCGAGATTTGCAGAAGGGTTGAATTACTAGGTTGTCCGTGTTGCACGAGCTTATGAAGATTGAGTTTAATCTCACTATGGTATTATGGCAGTAAAAGAGTATATGCATAATGAGTTATTGTGTATTTTGATCTATGCTTTTGAGCCAAGTGGGGGAGTCTGCTATTGATTAGTTAATTGCACGGTTATATGCAATGTTGGTTCCAGTTTGAGGCGTACTGGTGAATCAGTTATGGCTTACAAAGATTACGACCGAGGATGGATTGAGTAAAGGAAATTTCAATCGTGGATTAGTTTGTTCTGAGCCGCCAATAGCCTCTACCCAAATGCGCATGTTTATCTATAGGTAAATGAGAATCACGGAGTGACTTGAGTTGTTATGAGTAAAGGGTGCATGGTGCATAGAATAGGAAGTTGCTTGGTTGCATTAACATGAGGTTACATTCTGCAGTGTCGGAGTGCTTATGGAGCATAGGTTATTCATTTTATTTGATCAGTCTAACTGAGGTTTGAATATAGTGGATGACTCTCGATGATGGTTCTAGTGGGTTCAAGATTTTACAAGTTATAATTGGAGATTTTCGGGCTGTATATTTGGCTAGAAACTAAGGTTTGCATTGGAGGGTGTCAAGACTTGTGGCATTTCTATATCAATTATGGGGTTCTGTCTATTAGTATCAGGAAGGTGAAGGTAATGGTTTTGGATTCGCGAGAAGTCTTTTCATGGTAAGTGTTTGAATGTGGTGCTTAAGGGAATACTTAAGAGAGTATTAAGAATTTATGAGCCTTAGACGACATGGTTTTATGCTTGGGTCTCGTGTGGTGATTCTGGGTTGAGGAATTGTAGTGTTATAGCAAGAAGAAGTATCAAGTTTAAGTTGAATCAGAGGAGACTTGGATAAAATAGGACAACTTGGAAGTAGGCCGAATCAGTATAGTAAGGGTTATGATTTGTTCATTAGGTGCTTACAAGGTAATGAGTTTCTACAGGTGTTTCACGACAATTCTCTTGGGTTGTAGTGACATGTGTAGCTTGGTTGAGTTAGAAAGATTTAGTCTTGTGGTTTGGTTTTTGTGCAAATGGAAGTCGGAGAATTCTTAATGGTTTCTACCATGGTTAGAGATGTATACTTCCACGAGCATGAGGAGCATAGGGTATATATAGTGATTTTATTCTTGATGGGATTAATGGAAAGTTCTTGGCTAGTTGAGTGCGTAGTTACTTGTGGATAGGAATGGATATGAAGTTCTCATGTTTATCTTAGGATGGTATGGTATATGCAGTATGTTGTGCAGGATTTAGATTTGCATGTGTAAGGTCACGGTTCAGTTTTGAAAGGAAGGTTACAAATCCTTAAGTAGCATGGACAACTTCAAATGGCTAGATATCATTGTTCGATGTGGCTTGATGATGGTTACATCTTGAAAGGGTAGCGTGTTGAGTTGAAGATACTTCATTAGTATTGCGGTGCTCTCTTGTTGGTTAGACTGTTGATATTTAATTTTTCATGGTGGCACTGAAGAATTTTAGGAGTACCTCTTATGGGATGATTGGGTATTAGAGGTGTGTTGTATATTCGGGAGGCAAAATTGGGATTAGATATGGTGATTCGTGTGCTTTATGGATTCAGAGACCGAGAGTTCTCAAAAGTAGGTTAGTTCATGGTTATGGACGGTAAAGATGTGGGTAAGCTGGTCAGATGATAGTATGTGCTATGATTCAATCATTGTGAACCTTCAGAGAATTATTTATCTATTGTGGGTGACCAGAGTTGATTTGTAGCCTATTAGAGGGCCCAACATGGATGTGTGTTCTACACCAGGTCAAAATTGTTGACTCCGAATTGCTATTATTGAGAGATGTGCCATTCGATTGTTGTTGAACTTATCTGTGTTCTAGGGTAATCTATGAGTTACTAATATTTGATATGAGGAGTTGTGATTTGTTCGTTGTATACATATATGGTGCGGTGTCATTTGGGCTTTATAGCAGAGTTTGAGTGAGACGGGTATTTGGGTGTTGCATGATTGATCGTAAATTGATTGTGTTCTCTCGGATTGATATGGCATTGCGTCATTTGCTTGTCCATGGTTATGGTGATGCACTTTTGGGTTCTAGAGATCGAATTGCGTGTGATTATCGATTTTGAGCAAATTGACTTGAGGTATTTCATAATGAGACCAGTGTTTGGCTAGGGTTGCACATTGCAACAAGTTATGTGGGGGTAGACCCTTCGGGTTTGATTCGTGTGTTTTGATTCTATGATATGATATGTGTTATCAACATTGTGTGTGGTGGTACTAGTGAGCTTGCGGTACAGATCTCTCATTTGAGTCATTTTCATGATTTGAGTATGTTCAGAGTTTTGCTTATTGGTGTGCGGATTGCACGAGTTGTGGCTTTAGATTGTATTGATGTGTCATGTCACCAGAGTAGTTATGTTTGCATTAGATGAGATTGTTGGGATCGAGAATGAATACAAATGGATTCAAAAATTTGCTATGGTCCTTGCTAAAGGAGAAGAGGCTTTACGAATGGTTGATCTGAGGAGTTGTTATGACGTCCTATATGTTTCATTTATCTTTGGCATTATACGGAATTATTGGAATGAGGCTTTATTTGATAAAAGCCTTATTATCGAAATTCGGATCTTTTGAGCAACTGTTGTGATTAGCAGTTATCGTTACAAGTGTTTGAGTTATGTAGTATGTCATATAATTGCACCTGAGGTTGCAGTTATGGGTTATTACAGCTTGTTCGGGCTTATTCAGAGTATAAGTTTTATATTCTAATCTTGTAAATGATTTCTGAGGTGGAAATGTGGTTCAAAGGTTTATGGGCTAGGTTGGATTGTGAAATTTTAGATACATTGTGTTATCGGACCTATATGAGATATGGTGACATGGGTTCACCCCCAGGTAGTTGCATGGTAAGGTTATACAGCGACTTGTTGGCTTTTGGAACAACTATGGGCACGTTTGAGGACGAACGTATGTTTAAGTGGGGAGGATGTAAAGACCCGACCGATCATTTTGAGCTTTTGCACTTCGCTCACCAGTTCTCGGGCATGACTAGCCTGATGTATTATGACTTATGTAAGTCATCGATTTTGGTTTTCAGGTTAATCGAAATAGATATAGAAGGATGATTCTCAACTTGAAGCTTTAAATTTGAAAGGTATGACTCCGTCTTAACTTTTTAGTATTTGATCTCGAATTTGGATTTTTATGATTTAGTTAGCTCTGTTAGGTGATTTGGGAATTAGGAGCGTGATTAGAATGGGTTTTGGAGGTCTGGAGTAGATTTAGGCTTGAATTGGCGAAATTGGAATTTTCGCGTTTTCCGGTTGATAGGTGAGATTTTGATATAGGAGTCGGAATGGAATTCCAGAAGTTACAGAAGGTCATTTGTGTCATTTATGATGTGTGAGAAAAATATCAAGTCATTCGGATAAGGTTTGATAGACTTTTTGATCGAAAGCAGAATTTGGAAGTTTTTGGAATTCTTAGGCTTGAATACGATGTAAATTTGGTGTTCCTTTTGAGCGTTCTGAAGATTGGAACAAGTGTGAATGAGGTTAGGGGATATTTTGGCATGTTTGGTTGAGGTTCCGAGGACCTCAGGTGAGTTTCAGGTGGTTGAGCGGATCCTTTCAAATTGAAAAGGTTGCAGAAAAATCTGAGTGTTGCAGACAGTTGTGCTTCGCATTCGCGAGTGGACCTTCGTAGGGTTAGGATGTGAGGCAGGAGTGTTGTCCTTCGCATTCACGATGAATTTTCCACGTGCTCAAAGGGTTGGGTCTGTGTTCATGTAACGACCCGAATTTCCCATCATCGGGAGTCATGATGGCGCCTACTGTTGGAGCTAGGATGGCCAAACATTTATATATCTTTGGATAACAACACAACAATAATAAAATAACGAATCTTTAAATAAATGCAGAAGTCTTTTAAACATGAACACTGAAGACCCAAAATACGGAAGTTTAATATTTCACTATCCAAGATTGGAATCGCAAACTCACAAGCGTCTATAGAATACTACATATAAAGTCTGAACAAAGTACAATATAGCTTGCTTCGATACAAGTGAAAACAAACTGAATAAAGTAGGAAAGGGACTTCGGCCTGTGAACGTCAGCTAGGCTACCTCGTAAGTCCCTGGAATGAAGTTAGCTCACGCTCAGTATGCTATTGTTGTGGTCCAAAAGCTGCTCCGATAGCGTGACCTGTGCAAAAAGCACATAAGTGTAGCATCAGCACTACCGACCCCATGTGCTGGTAAATGCCTGGCCTAACCCCGGCGAAGTAGTGACGAGGCTAGAAAGGACTACCAAATCGACTTGTGTATTTCAGTATATATATATATATATATATATATATATATATATATATATGCGCAATAAAAAGGAAAGAATACCGAAACTTAAACAATTAAAAGGGGAGGAAAACATGCTATGGGGGAGTACAATCTAGATATAAGAGTCATCAACTTAAGTAAGAAACAAGGCACAACAATAATTAACAAAAATAGGAAAATCTATAGTTGCACGACATCAACCTTCGTGCTTTTACTCTCATTCTCACCCAAAGCAATCAGATAAAACGCACGGCATCACCCTTCGTGCTTTCCCTCACATAACTCTCATTTTATGGCACGGAATGATCCTTCGTGCAAATATAGTTAAATCAGAGCACCGAATGTCCCTTCATGCATAAATAATCAAAATATGTCATGGAAGTGACCCTTCGTGCAAATATAATCAAACATGGCATGGAATGACCCTTCGTGCAAATATAATCAAACATGGCATGGAATGACCCATCGTGCAAATATAATCAAACATGGCACGGATTGACCCTTCGTGCATTATCACTCTTCCTCACCCAAACAACAATGACAACCAACAGGCGATGGAATAAACAATAATAAGAAATATCCCGGCAAGAGAAAACACAATTAAACAGCTTAATCCCGAAAAGGGAGCAATAACAACAACTTTCACATCCCGACAAGGGAGATAATTAAAATACTCAAACCATCCCGGCAAGAAATTAATCATATCTCTTTCCATTTCTTACTCAATTGTGTTTTTGTCCTTCGAGCCAACGCTCCAAAGAATTCACAATTCATAATTAATCCTCATACTCTTCACATGTTGTAGTAATTATTAATTAGCTTAGAAGAGTCCCAAAATATGCTAAAATAAGTACAAACAAAGACCCATGGTCATGCTAGACACCGGTGTATAGATACTCGTTACCATGCCTATACACCGTACTCGATCATTTAGCAACTAGCAATTAATAACAGCCTAATCCTATTCCCTCAAGCCAAAGTTAGATCGAACACTCACCTTGGTCCAAAGAATAGCAATCAACTCTCCAATACCGCCTTTCCTCTACAATCCGACTCTGAAATAATGGTATCTAGGCATAATTAATTCAATAATATTAATAATGGCTTAACAACATAATCCCATAGCCTAGAAATGAGTTTTCTAACATTTTTCCAAAAATACTTAAATTAGACACTGGGCCCACATGGTCCAAACAAGAGGCTGGACCAAAACCTAGTCACCCATAACCCCATGAGTTCAAATATATAATTTATTTTAAGATTTGACCCCAATTTGAGGTTGCATCACTCAAAATTCCCAAAACCCTAACTCTACCTAAAACCCCTAATTTTTACTTTGATTTCATGATTTAGGGCTAGGAATTTAGTGATTAGTTGAAGAAATTAAAGAAGGAATAAAGTTATGAACACTTGCCTATGAAGTTGTGGAGGAAGAGGTTCTTCAAACTTGTCTATGGAGGGTGAAGGAGAAGGGCTCGTGTGAAAATAATGAAGAAATCTCGTCACTTGTCTGTTTTTTAGATTTAAAAATCACTCGGCAAAAACTCCCTTCGCGTTCGCGGTAGAGGGGCCGCGTTCGCAAAGGGTAAACTAGGAAATGTAAAGCGAACGCATGAAAGGGAATGCGAACACGTAGAAGAAAATGCCTGGGGGATCCAGGGATTGTTATATGCGAATGCAATAAGGGAATCGCGAACGCGACGAAGGGGAGATTCGTAACTACGCGAATGTGAGAATAAGTTCGCCAACGCGAAGGAGGAGGAACTGAAGCTATGCGATCGCAGGAGTGGGTTCACGAATGCGAAGAAACGGAACACCAAAGCACTGCGAACGCGAGCCTGGGGACGCATTCGCGAAGAACAAAGTGACTGTGTAAAATGCAGCAAAAATCTGATCCTTTCCTAAGTGTAAAAACACTCCGAATCACCTCCAATTTACTCCCGAGCACTCGGGACTCCTAACCAAACACACACGCTAACTCAACATCCCACGAACTTACTCGTGCGATCAAATCTCCAAAACAAATTAAAAATCAATGAATCAAGCCTCAAAATTATCATTTTCATTTAAAATTTCTTAAACTTCTAACTTTAGATAATTAGGTCCGAAACACGTCAAACGACGTCCGATTTCGACCAATTCACAGAAAGCACTTAACACATATTTAAGACATGTACCGTGCATCGAAACCAAAATATAAGCTTGATACCATAGTTTTTTAATCAATTTTCATTTCCATTTTCCTTAATAATTTCAAAAAAATTCTTTACTCGGGTTCTAGACCTCGGATTTCGACTCCGGCCACATGCCCGAAACCTAAATTTTTCTACGGACTCATTAAGACCGTCAAATTATGGGTCCGGGTCCATTTATCAAAAATGTTGACCGAAGTCAACTTTGATCATATTAATATTAAAATTATTCAAAGTTTTCACAGAATTCACATATTTCAACATAAAGCTTTCCGGCTACGCGCCCGAACTACGCATACAAATCGAGGCAACTATAAGTGAGGTTTTTAAGGCCTCAGAAGCACGGAAAAAGGGAATAATCCATAGATGATCCTTTGCGTCATTACAGTTCTACGCGTTTGCAATGGTGATGTTGCGTTCGCGAGGTTTGAGTTTCTAAGGCATCACATTCGCCATGGGTCGTTGCATTCGCGTCGATGGATATTTGGTTAGTAGCTAATTGTGTTATGCCAACCTAAGTGCAAGGCCGAGTTCGTGATGAAAAAATACATGAGTAGTCAGATTATATTTTTAAAATCGAGGGTTTAAGTCCAATATCACAAAAACCATTAGAGGCTCAGGATAAGGTAACATTTGAGAAGATTTTTAGTGGAGCTATTGGAGAGTATTCTTCACTCATATTTGGTTTAATTTCATGATTTAGTGTTGAATTTTATCATTTAAAGTGGAAATTGAGGAAAAATGGAAGAAAAGTTTGAGGATTATTTTGGGAATTTAAATGTGCATTTGATGTCGGGTTTGATGATTTTGGTATGTAGAGACTCGTGTGAGGATAAAGATTTGATTGATGTGATTTTAATCAGATTTCAAGACGTGGGCTCGGGGTCGGGTTTGGCCAATTTTGGGACTTTTGATGTAAATAGGGTATTTTCGAGTGAGCTTTGTTGCCTTATCATATTTTGATGGTATGAATCTATTTTAGTTAGATTTGGAGCAATTGGAGGATGATTCGTGAGGTAAAGGCATTGCGAGCTCGATTTTGGATGGGATTAAGGTAAGTAATGATTTTAAATACTATACTAAGGGCAAGACACCCCAAATTTCACATCGTTGTGCTACTTTGAGGTGACGCACACGCTAGATGACGAGCGTGGAGTCGTACACCATTGGGGAATGTGAGTTGGTCCATCCCGTGCGGCTGATAAGTCGCATATTTAATTGAATACTATTTGATATCATTGTGTTTTAAAAAGTGTTGCTATGTTTTGGGCGGAATGCCATATTTGGACCTCGTGCCAACTATTTTGGACCCTTATAGGGATTTTACTACTATTTCTCACTGTTTTGACTTAATAATTGTACTGAGTCATGCTGTGTTTTACTGATTTCTTAACTCACACTTATTTACTCAATTTTGATACTATAAATGATATTTTTGAGTTGAATTCCCTGCTTTACTCATAGTCCGAGTGGCTTGTGAGGTTGATGGTTGAGAAAGACTGAGGGTTTGATTGTGAGGTTAATGATTGAGAGAGGATAAGAGCCTAGTTTTGATAATTATATATTTAGTTAGCTCTATTACGTGATTTGGGACTTAGGAGCGTGATCTTAATATGTTTTGGATATCCAAAGTAGATTTAGGCTTGAATTGGCAAAATTAGAGTATTGGCGTTTTTTGGTTGATAGATGAGATTTTGGTATAGGAGTCAGAATGGAATTCCAGATGTTGGAGTAGGTCTATTTTGTTATTAATGACGTGTGTGAAAACTTTTAGGTCATTCGTACAAGGTTTGATATACGTTTTGATCGAAAACGGAATTTGGAACATTTTGAAATTCTTAGGCTTGAATCTGCTGTAAATTTGGTTTTTTGATGTTGTTTTGAGTGTTCTGAAGGTTGGAACAAGTGTGAATAAGGTTAGGGGAGATTTTGGCATGTTTGGTTGAGGTCTCGAGGACCTAGGGTGAGTTTCAGGTAGTTGAGCAGATCATTTCAAGTTGAAAAGGTTGCAGAAAAATCTGTGTTAGTGTTGCAGACAGTTGTGCTTCGCTTTCGCGAGTGGACCCTCGCATTCGTAGGGATAGGATGTGAGGCAAGATATTTGTCCTTCGCGTTCGTAATGAAGTTCCCACGTTCGCGAAGGGTTGGGTGTGTGTTCAACACGTCCGCGGTGGTGATGTTGTGTTCGTGAAGGTTTGAGTTTCTGAGGCATCGCATTCGCGTAGAACGATATTTGGTTAGTAGCTAATTGTGCTACGCGAACGCAAGCTTGAGGTCGCGTTCACGATGAAAAAAATACCTAGGCAATTAGTTTATATTTTTAAAATCGAGGGTTTTAGTCCAATGTCACAAAAACCATTAGAGATCTCAGGATAAGGTGAAATTTGAGGAGATTTTTAGTGGAGCTATTTGGGTAAGTATTCTTCACTCATATTTGGTTTAATTTCATGATTTAGTCTTTAATTTCATTATTTAATTTGAGGAATACGAGTAGAAATTGGAAAAAATGGAAGAAAAGTTTGAGGATTCATTTGGAGACTTAAATGGGCATTTGATGTCGGATTTGATGATTTTGATATGTCTAGACTCGCGTGAGGATAAAGATTCTATTGATGTAATTTATATCAGATTCCGAGGCGTGAGCCAGAGGGTCGAGTTTGGCCAATTTCGGGATTTTTTATGTAAATTGGTTATTTTCAAAGTGGACTTTATTCCCTTATCATATTTTGATGGTATGAATCTGATTTTGGTTAGGTTTGGAGCAACTGGAGGGCGATTCAAGAGGCAAAGGTATCGGGGGCTAGAGTTTGGATGGGATTGAGGTAAGTAATGATTTTAAATATTGTTCTAAGCATATGAAACACCGGATTTTATATTATTAGGCTACTTTGAGGTAAAACATACGCTAGCTAACGAGCGTGGAGTCGTGCACCATTGGGGATTGTGACTTGGTCCATCCCGTACGGCTGATAAGTTGCATATTTAATTGAAAACGGTTTAATATCATTGTATTTTGAAAAGTGTTGCTATGTTTTGGGCGGAGTGCCATATTTGTACCTCGTGCCGACTATTTTGGACCCTTATGGGGGTTTTACTACTATCCATCACTGTTTTAACTTAATAGTTGTACTCAATCATGCTGTGTTTTACTGATTTGCTATCTCGGCCTTATTTACTCAATTCTGATACTATAAATGATATTCTTTAGCCGAATGCCATGTATTACTGATTGTCCGAGTGGCTTGTGAGGTTGATGGCTGAGAAAGACCAAGCATCTGATTGTGAGGTTAATGACTGAGAGTGGCTGAGGGGCTAGTTGTGAGGATTATATATATACAGATCGGGCTGCACGCCGCAGCGATATAGACATATGGATTGGGTTGCACGTCGCAGTTATTGTGATAAGGTACCTATTGGGCTTGAGTGCTAAGTGGGAGCGATGATTGTTGAGTGTTGAGTCGTGAGGGACTGAGCGGCCCCTGATGGGCTATATATATACATATATACGAGTGATGTTTTGCCATAGGGACCTGTTTATGAACTTATTATTTTCACTCCTCCTTAAAGTGAGTCTCTACTAAATATGTTGATTAAATTACTATCTTAACGCATCTTTGGGCCGAGCCTCTATTTAAATTTTTAAACAAATATTTTAAACAAATTTAATTTAAACTGAAGTTTATACGATGTTTCCAAAATTTAGTCATTGATTTGGCTTTGTTACTCCCACTAAAATTTTTTAAGTCATGTGATGGTTATGAATTTCTGTTTTCCTAAGGGGTTGTATACGAACTATGTTTTGGCCGAAGGGCCGATTATAATTTTCGTCACTGTCACTATGAATTATGTTGAACTTCTACTAAGACTATTAGAAAGGTATTTTCCAAAGGATTTTTTAACGAAATGGGAGTTGAACGAGATGATTTGTATCCTGTGTGGTAACATGTTGTATCCACTATGGTGCTATGACGTGGCTTATGTGGTTTCTTACTGCTCAATCTTTATTTACTTTTATTAGTTACTGAATTGTAGTACTCACATTATTCTCTACACCTTGTGTGTTGATTCAGGTATTTCTGAGCTCGGTGGCAGGTTCGTAGCCCTGCTTTTCTTCCTCCTTATTCTTCCTTGTGTATTCTTGTGATTTTCTCAGCCATGTTGGTCTTTATGTTGTTAGACAGTTGTAGTAGATGCTCATGACTAGTGACACCTAGATTCCAGCTTGTGTATTTATTACGCATTATTCATTTAGACTTATATCATTAGATTATTAATTAATAAATGACTTTTATTGAATAATGGTTAATTCGAAAGTTGTGTCGACTGGCCTAATTCCATAATAGGCGCCATCACGACCGGTTCGGTTTTAGGACCGTGACAATCGCGTTCTTATTTCAACTCTATGCAAACGCGGGACAAACATCGCAAGCATGTACCTACACCAACTGGACCTTACGCAATCGCATGTCGCAAACGCATTGAACAAAACACACTGAGTTCCAAGAATGACTTCGCGATCGCAGCTCCATCTTCGCGATTGCGAAGAGCAACAGTCACACAAGAACCCAACAACACTAAAACATCGAGAAGTGGTCCGTGATTTATCTGAAACACACCCGAGGCCCCCGAGGGCCTTAACCAAATATACCAACATATCCTAAAATTCAATACAAACTTAGTCGAGGCCTCAAATCACATCAAACAACGTCGAAACTACGAATCGCATCTCGAATCAAACTTATAAAATTCCAAATCTTTCAACTTCCAAAACTCGTGCTAAAACATATCAAATCAATTTGTAACAACTTTAAATTGTGCATGCAATTCCCACATGGCATGGCGGAACTAATCCAACTCTCAAAATCGCATTCCGACCCTGATATCATCAAAGTCAACCCTAGTCAAACCTCTCAACCTTCCAAAACTTCAGCTTTCCAATTTCTACCGAGATGCTTCAAATTACCCTATAGACCCCCAAATCCAAATCCGTATGCAGCCTGAGTTCGAAACCACCATACAAAATTATTGAAACTATCTAAATTCCTTTCTGTAGTCGTTTCTCAAGGTCAAACTTCGGTCAACTTTTTTCATTCAAGCTTCTAAAATAAGAATTGTTCTTTCAATATAATCCTGAATACGAAGCTGATCGAGACCTTATACTACCGAACGGGATATTAATACTCAAACGACCGGTCGGGTCGTTACACCTTGTAGATATCAGAGCCATATCATCGATGTCCAATTTGAGGATTGAGACTTTGGAAAGCATTACCAAGCAGTTGTACATGACAAAGGGTCATGATATCCGTACCTAACCGGATATCACGACGTGAATTTCGGCTCGTATCGGCGGAAACTCAGTTATCATCGGAACAGATGATTTTCATATTTTTTGAATTTGTTCTTAGGGTAAAACTCCCGTATTATATAAAAGGAAAAGCTTATTACTCATAGGGCAACATTGTAACATGCTTATCAAGGAAATATACTCTTATTTTTCTATGTTATTCAAAGTTCGTATTCCTGCTGATCAGGTCTTCATTAGTGTGAACCCGATATTACATTCAACTAAGTCGTTACTGAGTCGGGGTCATTACCCTTAATTGGTTTTTCAATTTATTACGTCATTTATCTGTTTAATCTAACGCTATTTATCATTTGTATTAAATTAATCTGCGTGTCTTTAAAACCACATATAAATTCAGCTATTATAATTTTTTATGGTAAACAAGAATCTTGAAACCGAATCTTCTATAACTAAAACCATGTACTCACAAAAAAAATATGAACAAAGTAATTCTAAAATGGAGTCAAAACAAACCAAATTGTTTTCTATAGTTTATCGCATCTTAAGACTTCGGATTTAATTAGTTTTATGCACTAACATAGAAAGAAATCATGTTACTTTTAAATTATAATGAAGTAGTTACAAGTAAATCTCTCAAAAATGTTACATCTGTTCCATTAAAAATAAATTTTATTTTTAAAAAAATTAAAGATGTTATCTCCAATTTCACGATCAAAATTTACAAGTTTGACTTATAAAAAATAAACCGTGCCACAAATTGTGACAGAGGTGGTGTTGTTTTAAACTTGATCAATGAGGACCATATATATTGAAATTAACATGTTAGGACAGTGTGACGATCCGGCCCGTCGTCACGGAAATTATCACCCTGTTACCTTGCATCTATGTGTTTTATGCTTTTATATCAGTGTTAGAGTCTATCGGGTGAGTTAGGAGTGATTTGGATTGAAAATGAGGCAAATAGCCTTTTTGAAGGAGGCTTGAATATGGAAAGTCAACCTGGAGTTGACTATTCAGTTAGAGTGCTCGGAATCGGATTCTGATGATTTGGTTAGTTCCGGGAGGTGATTTGTGACTTAAGGGAGCGATCGGCATTGAATTTGGAGGTCCGATGTAGAAATAGGCTTGAATTGGCTAAGGTTTAATTTTGCAAAATCTGAATGGTAGGTGAGATTTTGATCCGGAAGTCGGAATGGAATTCCGACAATTTCTGTAGCTTCGTCGTATGATTTTGGATATATCTGCAAATTTTCAGGTCATTCGGACGTCGTTTGGTCGGGTTTTTGATTGAATGTTAGTTTCGGAAGTTTGAGTTGAATCCTAGGCTTGAATCCACTATAATTCGATGATTTCTGTGTTTAAAGATGTGTTTTTATGATTGGAACAAGTTTGTATCGTGTTTTGGAGTATGTTGGTGGTTTTCGTTGGGGTCCCGGGGGCCTCGGGGTGAATTCGGACCATCATCCGGGCACTTTTGAGACTTCGAAGTCTGCAGAAAATTGCGGCAGCAGTGCAGCAAAAATTTAGCCTTCGCGTTCGCGAGGCAGGGCCCGTGTTCCCGTAGGCTTGGCTAAGTTGGGCATCGCGTTCGCGATGCTGGGCGTCGCATTCGCGTAGGAGGAAGCTGGAAAGCTTCGCGTTCGCGTCCCAGACGGTCGCGTTCGCGTAGTATAAAATCTGGCGGCTGAGGAATTTGGTCATCGCGAACGCGTGAAGCAGTATCGCGTTCGCAAAGGGTTAGTCGGGCAGTGCATTGCAGACGCGTGGAGTGTCACGCGAACGCGTAGTGTTAATTGGCCAGGCAGTGAATTTAATTACAGAACACAGACCACTCGCGGGTTTAGACATAAAACCTCCATTTTTGAGTTCTAGAGAGAGAAACTCACGGGAGATTGCTGGGAATGCATCGGGTATTCATCGGTGGTAAGTTTTATGACCTAATTACACTATTTTATCATAAAATATTTGGGTATTTCACTGTTAATGAAAGATTAAAGGGGGATTTTAGCCCTAGGCCTAAACTATGGAAAATCACTAATTTGAGTGGGCAAATGGAGTCCGATATTGGTAAATTTTATATGCCTAGACTTGTGTTGAGACGAGGGTTCCGAATATGTGACTTTAGTAATTTTTCGAGAAGCGTACCGAAAGTCGGATTTTGGCAACTTTGTAGTTTTTGGTGTAAATTTCATTGTTTTGAATGGGTTTCATTCCAATGGCCTATTTTGATGTATTTCCACTATATTTGATCAGATTCTACGCCTGCGGAGCTTGATTCTCGTGGAAAGGGTATCGCGGATTAGTCGTCGAGCCGAATTGAGGTGAGTAATGGATGTGCGTGATGACCAGCGGGTTCGAAACCCCAGTATAACACTTTGTGATGATGTATAGCGGCGAGACACATACTCTCTTGTGAGTGTGGGATCGATTGTGATTGGGGACAATGGCTTAGTCTGATCTGTTGATATTATATTGTGATGTTGGCTATTCTTGAGCCGGTGAACCTTCTTCTCGAATGGTTGTATACATTTATGGGCTGTGAGCCAGTTGTTGGGATCCTGCGAGGATCGTTATCATTATCTCTGTGATATTGTCATGCTAGTTTTACTACCAGTCCGGAGCTATTACTGTTATTATGATTTTCCAATCTCTGGAACTTTGACATACTGTTTTCAGCTGAAAAATGATAAAAGATTTTCAAAACTACTTTTGAGCCTGCGAGGCTGCATTTGCACATTAGCTGACTGGAAGTGGATCGGGCTGCGTGCCGCAGTGTATCTTCATGATATTGTGCTTGGGCTGTAGGAGCTCCTCCGGAGTCTGAACCCCCACAGTGAGCATGGGTACCCAAATTGGATCAGGCTACGCGCCGTAGCGGTCATTTCATGCATTGCATTGCATTTAGCTACATCTGATAGTTGTTATACTGTGTTGTTGATACTTGTTGGTACAGTTACTGTTGATATTGAGACTGTTACAGGGTACTTGATTAGAGCTTTACATAGTTCTATATTGTGATTTCTTATATACGATGTCTTACCCATATTCATTACCACTGAGTCTGGAAGTACTCACTTTACTCCCTGCACCTTGTGTGCAGATCCAGGTACCTCTCAGTAGTCCTGATCCTGTAGCCGTTCAGAGGCATTTCTGCGGGATAGTCAAGGTAGTTTTCGCGTCCGCGGGACCTGACTTCCCTTCCATTTGTCTTTTCTTTTCGTATTACTATATCTTTCCGTACTAAGTATCGTTGTAAACACTATTGCACTTATGTTATCTTTAGAGGCTTTGACTCTTGACCCCTCGGTCTTTGGGGAGTTGTTACAGTTATTGGGACTTGATCCCCGTATTGGTATTTCTATCATTATTGACTTATTTCTATTATGCTTAAATTGGATAAAGTGAGCTCATAGCTCCGTGAATATTGCAAATTGGTCGGGCTGGCCTAGCAATATGCTGGGTGCCATCAAGATCGGGTTTGGGGTCGTGACAAGTTGGTATCAGAGCCTAGGTTTGAGCAGGTTAGTAGAGTCTTGTGGATCAGTACGGGGATGCCTGTACTTATCTTCGGGAAGCTGCGAACCTTTAGGAAACACTTCACATTTCTTGAACTTTGTCGTACGATCTTGCGGTTCTGAGAACTGAACTTCTATACTCTATTATCTCGCAGATGGCGAGAACTCGTGCTTCAGGATAAGGTGGACGACCTCCATTGCCACCTGCTAGAGGCCGTGGGTGCGGCCGTGGTAGAGGTAGAGGTAGGGTAGGTGAGGCAGTACTAGCTGACCCGCCTGTTGTACCTATTTAGGGGCAACCCCCAGTGGTTGATGCTCCGGCAGCCCCAGCTCAGGCCCAGACGGTGTCAATTGCTATCCCTGGTCTTCATGAGACTCTGGCCCAAATATTATCGGTGTGTTCCGGATTGGCTCAGGTAGTATCAGCTACCGCTACAGCAACGACATCCCAGACGAGGGTGGTCAGCAGACCCCTGCTGCTCGCACACCTGAGCAGGTGGTTCAGGGACTTCAGATGCCGGAGGCGGTCCCCGCTCAGGTGGTTGCACCAGTTATTCCTCCAGCTGCACCAGCTCTAGAGCATATGGTTCAGGTTATTCCTGACGACGAGCAGCATCGTCTAGAGAGATTTGGTAGACTCCAGCCACCTCATTTCAGTGGTGCTGAGGGCGAGGATGCCCAGGGTTTCTTAGATAAGTGCTAGAGGATGCTACGTACAACTAGTATTCTTGAGTCCAACAAAGTTTCATTCACTACTTTTCAGTTTACCAGTCTAGCGTTCGATTGGTGGGAGGAGTTTGAGAGGCGTAGGCCTACGGGAGCAGCACCTCTCACCTGGAAGCACTTTTCTACTCTCTTCCTAGAGAAGTATGTACCTTAGTCCCGTCGTGAGGAGCTTCGTCGCCGGTTTGAGTGGTTGGTTCAGGGTGACATGTCAGTGACCCAGTATGAGCTGAGATTCACACAGTTGGCTAGGCATGCCACATGGATGATTCCTACTGATAGGGAGAGGATTAGGAGGTTCATTAATGGCCTCAACTACTCCATTCGCATTCTTATGACCAGAGAGAGAGTTTTATCATCATCTTTTGAGAAGGTTGTGGATATGGAACGCTCCATTGAGGATGATCGTCCCCGAGAGAGGGAGGAGCGGGAGGCCAAGAGGCCTCGTGGTTCTGGTAGCTTCAGTGGTGCTCCATCTAGAGGGCATTTTCAGCAGGGCAGAGGTCGCTCATCTAGACCTTCTCATTCACGCCACCCTGAGCAGAGCGGAGTTTCTTCTGGTAGTGGTCGACAGGGATTCCAACAGGGCCAGTCTTCACTTAGTGCCCTCCATCCCAGAGTGCAGCACCTACTTCTTCAGCCCAGGGTTCTTCTGCAGCGAGGGGTTCCTTTCAGTCCCCTTCTCTAGCACTAGGTAGCTTTTTTGAGTGTGGTGAGTTTGGCCACATGAGGAGGAAGTGCCCTCGACTTCGTAGGGACAGGGCTCAGCAGAGGGATCAGCCCTCCTCTTCGGCACCATCTCAGGCTAGTAGAGGTAGAGGTCAGTCTTCTCGTAGTCGCCCCAGGGGCGAGGAGCGATCCAGTGAAGGCCAGGCACAATTATATGCACTTCCTAACAGGCGTGATGTAGTTGCCTCTGATGCAGTAATTACATGTATCATTTATGTCTGTCACAGAGATGCCTCTGTTCTATTTGATTCAAGGTCCATATATTCATACGTGTCGTCTGATTTTGCACATCATTTGGGTGCAACCCATAGTAGTCTTGATTTACCTGTTCATGTATCCACCCTCGTAGGTGATACGATTGTTGTGGATTATGTCTATAGATCCTGTGTTATTTCTATTGGGGGTCTGGAGACCGAGGCGGATTTGTTATTGTTAGGTATGGTGGACTTTGATGTTATATTGGGTATGGACTTGTTGTCTCCGTACCATGATATATTGGACCGTCATGCTAAGATAGTTACGTTGGCTATTCTTGGTATTTCTCAGATTGAGTGGCGGGGTTCGACTGATTTCGTCCCTAGCCGTGTTATTTTGTTCTTAAAGGCTCAGAAAATGGTTGAAAATGGGTGTTTGTCGTACTTAGTATTTGTGAGAGATGTGGAAGCTAAGTCTCCTAGCATTGATTCTGTACCTGTTGTGAGGGACTTTCCAGACGTATTCCCCTCAGACCTGCCGGGCATGCCGCTGGACAGGGATATTGATTTTGGCATTGATTTGGTGTCGGGCACTCAGCCCATTTCCATTCCTCCTTATCGGATGGCACCAGCTGAGTTGAAGGAATTGAAAGAACAGCTTCAGGAGCTTCTGGATAAGGGGTTCATTTGCCCTAGTGTGTCCCCGTGGGGTGCACCGGTGTTATTTGTTAAGAAGAAAGATGGTTCCATGCGGATGTGTATTGATTATAGGCAATTGAACAAGGTAACAGTGAAGAACAAGTATCCTATACCGCGCATTGATAATCTGTTTGATCAGTTACAGGGTGCGAGAGTATTTTCTAAGATTGATCTTCGTTCAGGCTATCATCAGCTGAAGACCAGGGACATTCAGGACCAAATATGGCCAATATGAGGTCCTTATGATGTCTTTTGGGCTGACCAACACCCCAGCAGCGTTCATGCATCTGATGAACAGTGTGTTTAGGCCCTATTTGGATTCATTTGTGATTGTATTCATTGACGACATTCTAGTTTACTCCCGTAGTCAGGAGGAGCATGCTCAGCATTTGAGTATTGTGTTGCAAAGGTTGAGGGAGGAGAAGATGTATGCTAAATTCTCCAAGTGTGAGTTTTGGCTCGAGTTAGTAGCATTTCTGGGTCATGTGGTGTTCCGTGATGGTATTCGGGTTGATCCGAAGAAGATAGAGGCGGTGCAGAGTTGGCCTAGACCGTCCTCAGCTACAGAGATCAGGAGTTTTCTTGGCTTGGTGGGATATTATCGTCGGTTTGTTCGGGGATTTTCATCCATTGCCTCTTCTTTGACTAGATTGACTCAGAAGGGTGCACCATTCATGTGGTCGGATGAGTGCGAGAAGAGCTTTCAGAAGCTCAATACAGCTTTGACCACAGTCTAGTATTAATGTTGCCATCAGCTTCAGGTTCATATAGTGTATATTGTGATGCCTCGAGAGTGGGGATATGTTTTGTATTAATGCAGGAAGGTAAGGTGATTGTTTATGCTTCTCAGCAGTTAAAGCCACATGAGAAGAACTACCCTGTTCATCATTTGGAGCTAGCTTCCATAGTTCATGCCGTGAAGATTTGGAGGCACTATTTGTACGGCGTGTCCTATGAGGTGTATACCGATCATCGTAGTCTCCAGCACTTGTTCAAACAGAAGGATCTTAATTTGAGACAGCGAAGATGGCTTGAGTTGCTGAAGGATTATGACATTACTATATTATATCATCCGGGGAAGGCCAATGTGGTGGCCGATGCTTTGAGCCGGAAGGCGGTCGGTATGGGGAGCTTGGCATATATTCCGGCTGAGGAGAGGCCATTTGCTCATGATGTTCAGGTGCTAGCCAATCGGCTAGTGAGGTTAGATATTTCGGAGCCCAGCCGGGTATTGGCTTGTGTTGTATCTCGGTCATCTCTATATGATCGTATTCGTGAGCGCCAGTATGATGATCCACATTTGGCTGTCCTTAGGGACAGAGTTCAGCATGATGATGCTAGAGATGTCAT
>JASVEL010003289.1:0-23211 GCA_032618575.1 Nicotiana noctiflora
GCCTCGAGGTCGAACATGATGAGCGAATTTTAACGGTCGAGGAGTAAACCCTTTTCGGGCGACAAAGGGAATGGCAACTGCTCATGGCGAGTTGATGGCGTCTCCTCACTTCTTCCTCTCATTTAATGAGGGCCCGATCTCGTATACGAGTATTGCTGGCGAAGGAAAATAGTCGGTATGCCGCAATCGTGAATTGGGGTACGTTCTGTCCATACGGACTTTGAGGGCATTTGATCTAATCGCCCTGGGTGGTAAGTCATCCATTTTTTCGTAGTGACTGAGGCAGCGTTCGTGACTGAACAAATGCGTTATGGCCTTAATCGTGGTGGCGGTCGTTTCGGTAGAATCGAACCGTTTTTTAATAGTTGGATTATTCATTTAATAGCACATGTCGGTTTTCCCGAAAAATGATTTCGTTGCCTATAAGACGATTTGGGATACTTGATTCTTGACATTCCCTGGTTCATTTGCAGCTCTTATTTCCTGTGAACTTTAAAGATTCTTTCTTCTCTGCGAAAAGTTCTTACCCGTTCTTAGTTGAATCCAACACCTTTCTTTTAATCTTTAAGCAACTTCGATCAATGGCTGGTTCTTCCTCCCGTGAAGTTCTTCTGACGGTGGCACCGGTTAATCCTCCGGTGATTGAAGGCTTGTCTCTGGTGCTCGGGGATGACGGGAAAAATGAAATTGAGAGGGCTCCGCTGGTAGATGAAATTGTTCCCGCAACTGGGAGCTTGGCGGAGTATTTCACTATCGACGGTGGGGATGACCCAGTGGATGAAGCCCTGTTAATGGGGGAAGTGGGTATGACCCAATTACGGGAATAAGGGCTCGTACCTTCTCGTGCTGATATCATGCTCACCCGGCCAGAGGAGAGGGTCCATACCGACCATGTCGGGTACTGTGTTTTTTACTCATACCCTCTCAGGCTGGGGTTCAGGGTCCCGCTCTCTAATTTGGTAATCGACTTTTGTCGATACTACAACGTGTGTTGGGGGCAACTCACCCCGCCTCTATACAAACATTTGGCAATGTTTCTAAAATTTGCTGAGATAGCTAGAAGGACTGTCACGCTGCAACATGTGCTTGCTCTATACACCCCCCAGCGAGTGCGGGTGAGTATGCTCCGGATGAGCCCATGCGATTTGAAAGGATTGATGGCTGCTCTAGATGACGAGGTCGAACCTCGCCCGTTTGAAAAAAAAAATTATATTCGGACCGAGCATTTGGTAGCGCCCTCTCTATGATTCCCAGAGACTTGGAATTACAGACGTAAGTTGTACTTTTTGATCAATAGGATTGACTCTCTTCCTCTTCTTATTTTTGGATAATCACTATTTTTGTTATTGTTTCTGTAGCTGATAGGTCACCTCCGTCTCTATTCACCGGTTTGTTTTGGTGGCTCGAAGTCGTTGTCCCGCATACCGAGGGGTTCCGTTCGTGGCCATCTTTTTGGAGGAAATATGGCCGGAGGCCAGCTGTAGGTAGGAGGTTTGCACTCTTTGTATATGATTTATTCAAATTTTCAATACAACTTGGGATTGACCCAGTCCTTTGTTTGCAGGAAGGGTGTACCGAGGTAGAGCCCCTCAATTGGCGTTTTGGCGGCCTGGTGCGATTGCCAGGTTTTTTGCTGTACCAGTGCCAAGCCAGGTGCCTAAGGCCGCATCGGTCGAGTCTTTCGCGGCGCCGTCTCCTTCACATCCCTTAATTTGTGGCAGAGGTCCGTCGGGGACCGTTTGCCCACGAGACAGCTTATTTTCTTGTGATGAGGAGGATAGGCCTTTGGTCAGGCACAGGATTATTTCTCCCCCGGCTCAGTCAGCAACAGCTCGACCCATTCCTCGCATTGTGATAAAGATGGATTCCCCCACTTCCGGGGCGAGGGAGGATGCGGATGTAGCGCATGCTCCAGACGACGGGCCAGGAGGGGATGAGGCTCAGGCTCGAGAGGATCGAGAGGGAAGTGCTGCCCCTACTATTCAATTTTCTACTCATATGGTTGAGTTTGGGGAACCTTCTCGGGTTGTCGTGGACATTGTCGGTTCGAGCACTCCTTCGACGGAGTGGCGGCAGTGGGAGAGGGTTCTACGTCTGACTCTAACATGGACTCTGAAGATGTCCGCATGTTTCATGACGGGATCACAAATGCAGCGGTCCATCCGGACGGGAGTCAACATGTAGTTGAAATTATTGAGAATGAGAATTTTTTGTTGCTGGACTCTGCTTAGGTGTCGTAGCTTGGTTAGTTGTGTTTTGTAGTTGAGAACGAGTCGTTGAGGGGGGTGCCAGATGTTAGTCTGATGAACGAGGTAGCAGTGATAGGGATGAGGGTACGTATTCCGGGGTGGCTGCTTGCTTGATTGCTATTTATTTCCCTTTTTTGCAAGCTTCCGTACCCTTGTCTGACTCCTCGTTTTTCATTTTGCAGGCATTTTTGTTGCAGGTAGAGAGCCTTCATCGGGCCATTATTCGGTCTGGGGTGCTTTTATGTGTACTTGAAATGTGTCGTCATTACCGGAACAAGTGTAGGACGCTTAGCGAGCGTATAAGGAGTGATCCCCGTAATCGAGCGTTAGTTGAAGAGTTGGCGAGGAGGGAGCTGCAGACGAACCAGGCACTTGGTCGTATAGGGGCCCTAGAGGATCAGTTGCGTCGGATGAGTGACGAACTTGAGGCTGGGCGGAGGGCTTTAGAGGGTGAGCACTTATGCTTGACCAAGGTGACGGAGGTTACCTCAGAATGGAGTGGGAAGGTTGCTGTGCTGGAAGGAGAAGTGGTCGCTTTGAAGCGAAGGTTGGCCGAAGCCTTGGCCCGGGCGAACGAATTGCTAGGGGATATCCATGCTAACGATTCCCAGTTGTCGTTGGTGAGAGATGCTGCCGCCTTTTGGGAGAGCAGCCTTGAGGAGCGAATTAGGGTTCTAGAGCGGGACGCTCAGGACGCGGCGGGGCAAATCGCGCTCCTGGAGGAAGAGAACAAGCATATCCAAGAGCAATCTGCCTTTATGGGTGGCTCCCGTGAGGTTTGGGTTTATGCTGAGGCCCAATGGGATGTATACAAGAACCTGTTCGAAGCCGGCATCATTTCCGAAGTGGTTTTCTAAGGGGTGCGCCAGAAGGCACGGGAGGCTCGTATGGAATACGATTTTGATGCTTCAACGTCCGGTATTGACAATGGTGCTGGTGGGAGTCTGGCGGGAGCTGGCAATGGTATGGGAACTATGGGTGGTGGCGAAAGCGGAACGGGTGACGCGGCGGCGAGAGCAGGAGACGGTGCGACTGGCTCGAGCGAAGGTGCTGATGTTCCCGAGTGAAAAAGAGTGATTGATTGATTTTTTTTCTGACGGTTGTTGCTGTATATTATTGTTCCTCTTTTATTTGGTTTTTTTTGTTGTTTTCTTTTGGATAATGTTTGGTTTGGTGTGGACGGGCCTGGCCCGTGATTGTCCCTTTGAATCAAGGGGGAGCTTCCCTTTTCGTGTGGCTCGATTACTGCTTGTTTCATTTGTGCTTCCCCCCAGTTCAACTGTCATTAAGGATTTACTGAATAACTTGAGTCGAGGGCTCGTGGACCGAGTACCGATTCAACTATGGTTGAATTAATTCGGCGAAGGCTCATGGCCTGAGTCCCAGTTCAACTGTTGTTGAACATTCATTGAGTAATTTGAGTCGAGGGCTTATAGCCCGAGTACTGATTCAAATATCGTTGAATTAATTCGGTGAAGGCTCATGGACTGAGTCCCAGTTCAACTATTGTTGAACATTCGTTGAGTAATTTGAGTCGAGGGCTCAGAGCCCGAGTACTTATTCAACTATAGTTGAATTAATTCGGCGAAGGCTCATGGCCTGAGTCCCAATTCAACTGTTGTTGAACATTCGTTGTGTAATTTGAGTCGAGGGCTCATAGCCCGAGTGCAGATTCAACTATGGTTGAATTAATTCGGCGAAGGCTCGTGGCCTGAGTCCCAGTACAACTTTTGTAGAAAATTCGTTGAGTAATTTGAGTCGAGGGCTCGTAGCCCGAGTGCCGATTCAACTATGGTTGAATTAATTCGGCGAAGGCTCATAGCCTGAGCCCCAGTTCAACTGTCGTTGAACATTCGTTGAGTAATTTGAGTCGAGGACTCGTAGCCCGAGTGTTGATTCAACTATGGTTGAATTAATTCGGCGAAGGCTCATGGCCTGAGTCCCAATTCAACTGTTATTGAACATTCGTTGAGTAATTTGAATCGAGGGCTCGTAGCCTCAGTGCTGATTCAACTATGGTTGAATTAATTCGGCAAAGGCTCATGGCCTAAGTCCCAATTCAACTGTTGTTGAACATTCGTTGAGTAATTTGAGTCGAGGGCACGTAGCCCGAGTGCTGATTCAACTATGTTTGAATTAATTTGGCGAATGCTCATGGCCTGAGTCCCAGTTAAACTGTTGCTGAACATTCGTTGAGTAATTTGAGTCGAGGGCTCGTAGCCCGAGTGCTGATTCAACTATGGTTGAATTAATTTGGCGAAGGCTCGTGGCCTGAGTCCCAGTTCAACTGTTGTTGAACATTCATTGAGTAATTTGAGTCGAGGGCTCGTAGCCCGAGTGCTGATTCAACTATGGTTGAATTAATACGGCGAAGGCTTATGGCCTGAGTCCCAGTTCAACTGTAGTTGAACATTCGTTGAGTAATTTGAGTCGAGGGCTCGTAGCCCGAGTGCTGATTCAACTATGGTTGAATTAATTTGGCGAAGGCTCATGGCCTGAGTCCCAATTCAACTGTTATTGAACATTCGTTGAGAAATTTGAGTCGAGGGCTCGTAGCCCGAGTGCTGATTCAACTATGGTTGAATTAATTCGGCGAAGGCTCATGGCCTGAGTCCCAGTTCAACTGTTGTTGAACATTCATTGAGTTTTTTCAGTCGAGGGCTCACAGCCCGAGTACTGATTCAACTATGGTTAAATTAATTCGGCAAAGGCTCATGGCCTGATTGCCAATTCAACTGTTGTTGAAAATTCGTTGAGTAATTTGAGTCGAGGGCTCATAGCCTGAGTGCTGATTCAACTATGGTTGAATTAATTCGGCAAAGGCTCATGGCCTGAGTCCTAGTTCAACTGTTGTTGAACACTCGTTGAGTAATTTGAGTCGAGGGCTCATAGCTCGAGTACTGATTCAACTATGGTTGAATTAATTCGGCGAAGGGTCATCGCCTGAGTCCCAGTTCAACTGTTATTGAACATTCGTTGAGTAATTTGAGTCGAGGGCTCATAGCCCGGGTGCTGATTCAACTATGGTTGAATTAATTCGGCGAAGGCTCATAGTGTGAGTCCCAGTTCAACTGTTGTTGAACATTCGTTGAGTAATTTGAGTCGAGGGCTCATTGCCCGAGTACTGATTCAACTATGGTTGAATTTTGGCGAAGGCTCATGGCCTGAGTCCCAGTTCAACTATTATTGTACATTCGTTGAATAATTTGAGTCGAGGGTTCATAGCCTTCATACTTATGTGCAGACGAGATGAATTAGGCTTTCTCTGATTAGGTTATTTTCCCTTTTCCTGGTGATTTCCTTTTGTTTCTGATTTCAGGAAGGGCTACGCAAAAATCCCCACACACAGCGCCAAATTGTTTGTCTCAAAATATTAACGAGCATTTATGAATTCAAAACAGTCAATTTAAATGAAGGGCCAATCATAGCAAGTCGTAGCATATCTAAAATTTAACAAGGGAAAAAGATAATGGAAATACTCGTATTGGTAACAGAAAATATCGGTGATCTTTATTCATGATAATAAAGTAGTCTGCCTCTCCATGAATAGGTTCATATCTTTACAATCATATTTCTTTCAATCTACCTTCATTTTGTTTTTTGTCTTGGTTCTCACTCTATGTTTAATTTTGTATTTTTTTGAGTCCCCATGGGGAGAGAGTAGAACCCTTTTTTCTGATTCTTCCTTTGGTATTTATGTCACACCTCCTTTTGGCGCGCCCGCTACCCGGGGGTAGGAGCGCAAGGGAGTTTTTTCCAATTTAAGTGACAATGTTCGAAACGGGATTATTTTATTTATTTCAGAGTCGCCACTTGGAATAAATTAAGGTGTCCCAAGTCACCGATTTATTTAAATCCCGAATCGAGGAAATTTTGACTTTTCAAATGAAGTCTGCGAACCAGAGATTCTAAGTAAGGAATTCTGTTGACCCGAGGGAAGGTGTTAGGCACCCCCGGATCCCGTGGTTCTAGCACGGTCGCTTCAACTATTATAAATGGCTAAAAATATCTGATTTTATACATGTTTATAAATTAATGCTCTGATTATAATTTTAAACCGCTTTATTAATTTTGAAGAAGAGTACCTGACTTAAAAAAAGTATTTAAACTATTAGTAAATAAATAATAAATAAAAATTATTTGCTATAAATAAAATCAAAATTTGTCCCCTTTCATTCCATTTAGTACCCTATATAAATGAACATTTTAATCTCTAAGTTTTACTTCTATTAACCCGACTCCGGCATATATCTCTTAATAAATAGGTTAAACTACAAATGTCGTTCTTTTAGAGAAAACTGGTCCAGTTTATTGAAATACTAATGATAACACAACGATTTCATCACTAAAAAATGAGTTCAAATTTTAGAAATGAATCAATTCAATCCATTCAAACTAGACATATTATATCATTTTAATGTGAAAACCTATCATACTTAATTACAACTCTAACACTGAGTTTGTTTTAGAATTATACTAGCTGACTGTACTTGATCACAAACTATAGCTATAAACATTTCGGCATTAACTATAAACACTTCAATACTATAACTATAAATGATTCAATACTAACGGTTGTAAGCAATACCACCCTATACCAAACTATAACTATAATCACAAATCGAACTACAATCAAGACATGATCCAACAGTCAAGTTATACATTTATGATTTATAGCCTACTACATATGAGTTGACATGAATTTATTCAGAATAAAAACATTATTTTGATCTTAGGAAATAAATAGCAGAAAAATGGAAATTCAACAGATCTTCAAATTTCCATTGATTTCCATTTCACCAATATAACATCTACATGAGTTCGATTGTATACCTGGAATTCAAAGAGCAAAAGAGGAAATCAGTGGCAGAAACCCAACAGTAACAGCTACGGAACAACAACACCAGCAGCAAAGAAAATCCCAATAAAAGCCCAGTAGAAACAGTAGCAAAACAGTAGAAAAATTCCAGGGAATGATTTAACTCCAAACAGGAAAAGCTCAGGAACTTTCAAACCAACAGAAAACCAAGACACTCAATTGAAACAGTATTCAAAACCCAACAAAAACAAAACCCAGCAGCAAGTATCACCACCAAATGCAACCACAGACAAAACAGAAGAGAGGCTATATGTGCTTCCTAACTCTGAAACCTCAATGTAAGTTTCAGCCTCTGTTTTGCATTTAACACTGTCCTCTGTTTCACTCTTAAACTCTCAATCTATCCTTCTATCTGTTGAAAACTTTCTCCCAGATTCTATCTCTCTGTATGTGTTTGTTTCCGGTGAATATCTGGGTGAGTGTGTGTTTTCCAGATTTTTCAGAAAATCTTAAGCTTTCTCTCTGATTGTTTCTTTCCAGTGAATATTTGTATGTATTCTCAGTGTTCTGCTAGTTCTGAAATGTGAGTATTCTCTGTGTGTGTTTGTGAAAATAGTGTGTGTATCTCAGAGTGTTCACTATCAGTGGTCTATGTATACTGCCAGTGTCTTTTCCAGAGAGTCTCCTCTTCATTTTATAGCCTTCAAAACTCAAATCATCAACATATTTAATTACTCCAGATCTGTCGAGCACATATTATTCTCTCCTTTTTTGCACTTTTCAGCTGTATAAACATGCCTCTACCCCTTTAAACAGCCCTAAAGTGCAGAAACTATATGGGATACCTGCTGTCCAGCAGGTTCCACCGCCTAAACATGTGCCTTGCACCCTCAAATTTCTATCCTAAGCTAAACAACTATATCCAATCAGTTTTTTTATTAACTAACAGCTAGTTAAACTCTATGATTCAAACAGCTATAACCAATTCCAATCCTATAACAAACTAAAAGCTTACAACCAAACACAGTTTACAACCAAACATAGTGTTGAATCAAAAATAGCAAAAAATCTGAAATTCATTCCAATGTTCTAACAAACAAACTAACGAAACTAATCGACAAACTTCAATCAGTCGAATACAACAACCACAATCAATAACACACAATCGATGAACAAGTTCTCATTTTTTAGCACTTAGGCCGAGAGAAAAAAAAATGAAAGAAGCAAGAATGTTATTCGACTTCAATAATCGACTCGAATACACACACTTATCAACAAACAACAATCAATCGATTACGATACGTACAATCGATAAACAAACAATCTCGAAACAGTGAATCAAGGAAATTCTCGGCCAAACCAACAAAAAATGTAGAACACAATCATTTGACGATATGAATCGAAGGGAATATGCATTCCAACATTCAAATAACGATCAATCGATTATGATACGTACAATCGATAAACAAACAATCTCAAAACAGTGAATCAAAGGATTTCGGCCAAAACAGTCCAAAATGAAGAATTGGCTATTTGACGAAATATCGAATCGAGTCGAATTCTTATCTTCTAACAACACACTTATAACAAACAAATTAGAAAGCCAATCAAATCGACCAAATTAAAGGTCCCAAGTAGATGAAGAAAAATCAGAAAATTTTTGGGAATATTCGTGAAAAATCTAACAACAAACGAATAACTAAACTAAACGTCGGACATAATTAAACAAGAAATGAAACGAAAAGGAAAAGAAAATACCTTCGAAACAGAGAAATTGGGCTCGGCCGACTTGGGCTTTGGTATTCAAGGTCTAAAGGACCTTAATTGAAATGTTTTCCAAGTGAAAACACGTCAATTAAGGTCTATTAGACCTCAATCTCCGAAAAAATCCCGTGAAGAAATCCCTAATCTGAATTTAAGGTTCTTGGACTTCGATTTTGGGGTTCTTTGATTTCCGGTTAGATTTGAGCCGAAATAGCCATGGTTAGCTTGTGAGGGAGGTGAGGTGAAGGTGTGGTATTGATTTGGGGTGGTTTGGCATGGGTTGAAATTTAATTCGAATCTTTGATTGAAAATTCGAGAGATTGTGGCGAGATTCGAAGTAAACCGAGCCGCGGATTAGATTGAGGAGGTCTTGTGGAGTTTGGGGTGTAAATTTGGGGAGGTTTGGAGGTTGTCCGCCGGCGGAAGCGATTTCCGGCCGGCGGCGTGCGGCGGGGGACGGTGGAGCCGGCTGGTTTTTTTAGAGAGATGAAAAGAGTGAATGTGAATTAGGGTTTAGGGGGTTTTGGGTAATTAAAATATACAAATTAATCCCAGCCGTTCGATCTAACAATATGAACGGCTTAGATTAAATGATGGATATGGGCTGAACGGGTCAGGGGTTAATTTTTGGGCCTGGTCTTGGGTTTAATGGTGTGGCCCAGTTCCGATTTCCTTCTCTTTTTTATTTGATTTTATTTTTCCTTAATCTCTTTAATTTAATTTTCTAATTAAAACAAAATTTCTAATTACACTACAAAATTAATTAAATTATAAGAAATACTAATTAAGTTATATTAACAATTAACACACTCGATTTAAACATCAATTAAATATAAATCACACAATTGGGATATTAAATACTAGAAAAGCAAAAATACATATTTTTGTGATTTTTTTTTATTTTGTAAAATAAACTTAAACTACCCCTAATTGCAAAGTTAGATAAAAAATGTAAATATGACCTATTTTTTGTATTTTTATTAATTTAAACACATATAATAATGCATATACAAATGCAAACAATTACCAAAAAATAACACGAAAATTCACAAAAAATACACAACGTAAAAAATAGACAATTTTTGTTTTGATTTTGTGGGAGTAATTCATGTTAGGCAAAAATCACGTGCTCACAGCTGCCTCTCTTTGCGTGTAAACTCGAAGAGTTTTCGTGCAAAGATAATTGAGCAAATACGAGCGATTTTTGCCCGTTTGAATACTCCGTGTGAAGCATTTTGAAAAGATCTTGACCGAGCCTTTGCTTCGGGAGGCCTCCTACATATCCCTGGGCTAAACAGGAATCAGGTCAATGTAGTTCGGGAAGTTTTGGTAGCTGGGACTACCGTGGACCGACACTTTGTTGTTACTGTTGCTACCGTTGCTGTTGTTGCTGCTTACTGCTTACTGACCTCCTTATTACACCAAGAGAAATTAAAGCTGAACTAGCTATGCTATCAAACTACGAGTTACAAGATTCCTATCTATGATTCTCTTGAAAACTTGATCTTGAAGCTTAGCTGATTTGCTGTAGACCTCGATCTGAATCTTGATGCTCCGCAAGCTGTACGTGCTTGTTTATTTCTGTAACATTGAGTGAAACGGAGTCGGCGGAGCTTGTTACTTCAATCATCTTCTGAGAAATCGCGCCTTTGTTTACTCCAACATTTGAACTCTTTTCTTTTGGTTCTTTTCTTCTTTTCTTCACTCTGGATTGGTGTTCCATTTGTAGGTTATCTCGATCCTTGCGTCTCGAGGTCAAACCTATTTAGACAACAAAACAAACAAACGAACGAAATTTTTCTGCCCCAGTTTTGCTAGGAAAATCTCGTGAGTTAACTGTGACACAGAAAGTGATTAAAAAGACTCTTCGGTATTGGGTAAGAAAATCATGGTTTCACAAACGTTCAACGGCTTTCCGGCCGGGATTTTGTAGAAAGGTTTCACGGCTTTCTGGCCGGAATTCAAACAATATCTAACGATTTTTGGCCGTCGGATCCTCGGTTTTTTGGCCGGGGTAAAAATAAATGGCTCCGCAGTTTTCTGACTGGGAGATCCTCGGTTTTCTGACCGGGAATAAAAGTTTCACGGCTTTCTGGCCGGAATTCAAACAATATCTAACGGTTTTTTGGCCGTCAGATCCTCGGTTTTTTGGCCGGGGTAAAAGTAAATGGCTCCGCGGTTTTCGACCGGGGAGATCCTCCGTTTTCGACCGGGATAAAAGTTTCGCGGCTTTCGGCGGAATTCAAACAATATCTAACGAGTTTTTGGCCGTCAGATCCTCGGTTTTTGGCCGGGTAAAAGTAAATGGCTCCGCAGTTTTCTGACTGGGAGATCCTCGGTTTTCCGACCGGGATAAAAGTTTCACGGCTTTCTGGCCGGAATTCAAACAATATCTAACGGTTTTTTGGCCGTCGAGATCCTCGGTTTTCTGACCGGGAAGAAAAGTTTCACGGCTTTCTAGCCGAAATTCAAACAATATCTAACGGTTTTTGGCCGTCGGATCCTCGGTTTTTTGGCCGGGGTAAAAATAAATGGCTCCGCAGTTTTCTGACTGGGAGATCCTCGGTTTTCTGACCGGGGATAAAAGTTTCACGGCTTTCTGGTCGGAATTCAAACAATATCTAACGGTTTTTTGGCCGTCAGATCCTCGGTTTTTGGTCGGGGTAAAAATAAATGGCTCCGCAGTTTTCTGACTGGGAGATCCTCGGTTTTCTGACCGGAAGAAAAGTTTCACGGCTTTCTGGCCGGAATTCAAACAATATCTAACGGTTTTTTGGCCGTCGGATCCTCGGTTTTTTGGCCGGGGTAAAAATAAATGGCTCCGCAGTTTTCTGACTGGGAGATCCTCGGTTTTCTGACCGGGAAGAAAAGTTTCACGGCTTTCTAGCCGAAATTCAAACAATATCTAACGATTTTGGCCGTCAGATCCTCGGTTTTTTGGCCGGGGTAAAAATAAATGGCTCCGCGGTTTTCTGACTGGGAGATCCTCGGTTTTCTGACCGGGAAGAAAAGTTTCACGGCTTTCTAGCCGGAATTCAAACAATATCTAACGGTTTTTGGCCGTCGGATCCTCGATTTTTTGGCCGGGGTAAAAGTAAATAGCTCCACAGTTTTCTGACTGGGAGATCCTCGGTTTTCTTACCGGGGAAAAAAAAGTTTCACGGCTTTCTGGCCGGAATTCAAACAATGTCCCGCAGTTTTCTGACTGGGAGATTCTCGGTTTTTGGCCGGGGTAAAAATAAATGGCTCCGTAGTCTTCTGACTGGGAGATCCTCGGTTTTCTGACCGGGAAGAAAAGTTTCACGGCTTTCCGGCCGGAATTCAAATAATATCTAACGGTTTTTTGACCGTCAGATCCTCGGTTTTTTGGCCGGGGTAAAAATAAATGGCTCCACAGTTTTCTGACTGGGAGATCCTCGGTTTTCTGACCGGGGATAAGAGTTTCACGGCTTTCTGGCCGAAAAGACCCTCTAACGGTTTTTTGGCCGTCAGATCCTCGGTTTTTTGGCCGGGGTAAAAGTAAATGGCTCCGCAGTTTTCTGACTGGGAGATCCTCGGTTTTCTGACCGGGGATAAAAGTTTCGCGGCTTTCCGGCCGGAATTCAAACAATATCTAACGGTTTTTGGCCGTCAGATCCTCGGTTTTTTGGCCGGGGTAAAAATAAATGGCTCCGCAGTTTTCTGACTGGGAGATCCTCGGTTTTCGACCAGGGATAAAAGTTTCACGGCTTTCTGGCTGGAAAGACCCTCGGTTTTTCTGACCGGGGTCCAAACAGATATTGGACTGATATGATTTGATTCTCTTTTTCGGAGTTTTCATTTTCTTTTCATTCTTTTTTTGGCCTTCTTTTAGGCGTTCTTTTTAACCATCAACAAATGCATAGGATAAATCTCTAAAAAGAAACTTACCTTTTTATGTGTTTTCCTTGTTCCAAAGCCATTTCAAAGCTTGCGTATTTCACTTATTTGAGTGGTACCTTCTTCTTGCACAATTAAACAGACCTGCTTTCAACAAAGAACATTTTATCAGTTGAAAAAGTGGTTGGCTTTGCGGCCTTGGTTATCTTCATTGCTTGATCGTTTCCCCATTTCCATTGAGAAGTTTGCTACCAATTGTCTTTGGGGTGACTTCCTTTCGAACTGACCGGGTTCATTCCCGGAATTCCATGGGGATTTTCCGTGTGGGTTCCATCCTTCTGCCTTATTCCGTCTCTTCTAAGACCTTAACCTTTGATTTTCGTTTCCTTTCTAAACTCTTTTTCTTTGGAAACAATCGATCATTACGATCCAATCGTGGATTGTAACAATACACCATTGAGGCTGTTTTTCTTTTCTTCTTTACCAGGCGGAGTCCTGTAAAACCGGTCCTGTCACCTTCCTTTGTAATAGTTTCAGAATTAAAATTAAACCGAAAGGGATTCAAAGAAGAAGAATGAATCAAAGAATGGAAAAACGTATCAAAGATAGAGGAGTCCCTTTCGAGGGAGAAAAGAAGGACTTATCTGAGGTATATGTTGACTTTAACCAACATGACATGCTCCTTGGATTAGATGCTTGATCGTCACAAAACTCCCATTTTCTTATGAACCAAAACGGGTCTACATTTCCGAGCTAAGGAGCCGTGCCAGGACCTCTCGTGGTGAAACAAACTTTTCGGTTGATAGCGCCCTTTTGCGGGTTTTCGCTAATCGACCTCTCTCATTTCTCTTCTTACCATCGCCAGATAGCACTCTTTGCGAGTTTTTACCAACAGGCTCTCTCATTTTGTATTCTTTACTTCCATCGTCTTATGGTGCCCGAAGGTTTTCACCAATAAGACTCTCTCATTTTATTTCTTTTCATTCCAGGAACTTCGGATCGCAATAATAATGTTTTCACAACTTCCAATCGATCTTGAAGGACTTGTACTCGGTTTGGGTAACAAGAATTGTAGACAAAATTACAACTTTGGAATCATCTTGACGGATCTTAAACCGAATCAACAATATCATCCGCCCCAGTTTCATTTTTTGGGGAAACTGGGATTTTTGGTTTGGTGTGACTGAACCTCAGGGAGAGGTTGCCTACATATCCTTTCGGAATCAAGTCAGAACGTAGTTCAGGAACTTTGTTTTGTTTTGTTTTGTTTGGTTTTTTTTTTTTTGGTTTGGTTTGGATTCCAAAGAGGGTAGCCAAAGAAAGGTAACCGACTCAAAGGGTTTACAAAAAGGGTTGGTAGTGTTTGGGTAGCGGGAATAAAAGCCTTCAATCATTTCGACTTGTGAGGACCTCATTGAAGCAAATTCAGACATAATACCTTTTCACAGCATCCGCATTCACAGCCGTTTCAGGATCTTTTCCTTCCATGTCTCCCAAGTATAATGCTCCTCTTGGCAGTATCTTCCTGATGATGTATGGTCCTTTCCAATTAGGAGCGAATTTTCCTTTCGCTTCCTCATGATGTGGAAGAATGCGTCTTAAAACCAACTGACCTACTTCGAAATTTCTCGGTCGTACTTTCTTGTTGTAAGCACGAGCCATTCTTTGTTGGTACAGTTGTCCATGACAGACCGCAACCATTCGCTTTTCATCGATCAAAGTTAATTGTTCCAAACGAGTCTTAACCCACTCGCTATCTTCAATCTCTGCTTCAACAATTGTACGAAGCGAAGGAATTTCTACCTCTGCCGGTATCACAGCCTCAGTTCCATAGACTAGCAGGTATGGAGTTGCTCCCACCGATGTGCGTACTGTAGTACGGTATCCCAATAAAGCGAACGGTAATTGTTCATGCCATTGTCTAGAACTTTGGATTGTTTTTCTCAAAATTTCTTAATGTTTTTGTTCGTTGCTTCCACGGCACCGTTGGCTTTGGGCCGATAAGGGGTGGAGTTCCTATGCGTTATTTTGAATTGCTCGCATATTTCTTCCATCAAATGACTGTTCAAATTCGCAGCATTGTCTGTGATGATAGTTGCGGGTATACCAAAACGACAGATAAGATTTGAGTGTACAAAATCCACCACAGCTTTCTTAGTGACTGATTTGAGAGTGATGGCTTCAACCCATTTCGTGAAGTAATCGATAGCCACTAGTATGAATCGGTGTCCATTCGAGGCTTTCGGCTCAATCGGGCCGATGACATCCATTCCCCAAGCGACAAATGGCCACGGCGCTGACATAGGATGCAGCTCAGTTGGAGGTGCATGAATCAGATCTCCATGTACCTAACATTGATGGCATTTTCGGACAAAACCGAAACAATATTTCTCCATGGTCATCCAATAATAACCTGCTCGAAGGATTTTCTTGGCTAAGACATAACCATTCATATGAGGCCCGCATACTCCTGCATGTACTTCGTGCATGATTCTTCCTGCTTCTTCGGCATCAACACACCTTAAAAGGTTAAGATCCGGGGTTCTTTTGTACATGACCTCGCCGCTCAAAAAGAAACCACCTGCATGTCTCCTAATGGTCCTCTTTTGATCTCCGGTAGCATGTTCTGGGTATTCTTGCGTTTTCAGAAATCTCCTGATATCGTAATACCATGGCTTGACGCTCGGTCCTTCTTCGATTGCATTGCAATAACCGTGGCTTTCCCTGATTTGAATTTCCAAGGGATTGACATGGGCGTTGCCCGGATAAGGTAGCATTGAAGCTAAAGTGGCAAGTGCATCGGCTAGTTCATTGTGACATCGTGGGATATACCTGAACTCTATCGATGCAAATCGCTTGCCAAGAATGTTCACGTGTTGTCGGTAAGGGAGGAGTTTAACGTCTCGAGTTTCCCATTCACCTTGAGATTGTTTGATAATTAGATCTGAATCTCCCATGATCAACAAATCTTCGACACCCTGATCAATTGCCATGTTCATGCCCATGATACAAGCTTCATACTCAGCCGTATTGTTCGTGCAGAAGAAACGGAGCCTAGCCGTGGCCGGATAATGCTGACCAGCAAGAGAGATCAAGATTGCCCCAATCCCTACACCTTTAGCGTTTACCGCCCCATCGAAAAACATTTTCCAAGCATGATTGTCTTCCGAAACAACTTCTGTCGTATTTACCTCTTCATCAGGAAAGTAGGTATTCAATGGTTGATACTCTTCGTCGATCGGGTTCTCGGCCAAATGGTCCGCCAATGCTTGGGCCTTCATTGCCGTGCGAGTGACATAGACTATGTCAAACTCAGTGAGCAGGATATTCCACTTTGCCAATCTTCCGGTGGGCATCGGTTTCTGGAATATATACTTCAAAGAATCCAACCGAGTAATGAGGTGAGTCGTATGGGCTTGGAGGTAGTGTCTCAATTTATGAGCGACCCAAGTTAAAGCACAACACGTTCTTTCCAGCAAAGTGTACTTGACCTCATAACTAGTGAATTTCTTGCTCAGGTAGTAAATCGCATGCTCTTTCTTCTCTGCCGCATCACGTTGTCCGAGAACACAACCAAAAGAGTTTTCCAAGACTGTTAAATACAAGAAAAGAGGTCTCCCTGGCCCTGGCGGGACTAAGACTGGAGGGTTTGACAAATATTCTTTGATCTTGTCAAAAGCCTCTTGGCATTCGGTTGTCCATTTGATTGCAGCGTCTTTCTTCAACAACTTGAATATGGGTTCACATGTGGAAGTCAACTGAGCGATGAACCTACTGATGTAGTTCAGTCGGCCTAGAAGACTCATTACATCTTTCTTTGTTCTGGGAGGAGGTAAATCCCGGATGGATTTTATCTTTGTGGGATCTAATTCAATACCTCTTCTACTGACTATGAAACCCAAAAGTTTACCTGACGGGACTCCAAAAGCGCATTTGGCTGGATTCAACTTCAAATCGTACTTCCGCAACCTCTCAAAGAATTTCCTCAAGTCTCGCACATGATCGCCCTGAGTTCTGGATTTGATGATCACATCGTCCACGTACACCTCTATTTCCTGATGCATCATGTCGTGGAAAATGGCGGTCATAGCTCTCATGTATGTTGCTCCAGCATTTTTCAAACCGAACGGCATGACTCTGTAACAGTAAGTCCCCCAAGGTGTGGTAAAAGCGGTCTTCTCGGCGTCCTCTTCATCCATCAACACTTGATGATATCCCGCATAACAATCCACAAATGACTGTATCTCATGTTTGGCACAGTTATCAACAAGGATGTGGATGTTCGGTAAAGGAAAGTTATCTTTAGGACTCGCTTTATTCAAATCTCGGTAGTCAACACATACTCGAGTTTTTCCGTCTTTCTTTGGCACGGGCACAACATTAGCCAACCACGTGGTGTATTGTACCACTCGGATTACCCCCGTTTTCAACTGCTTAGTGATTTCTTCTTTGATTTTATCACTGATGTCAGTCTTGAACTTTCTTTGCTTCTGTTGCACTGGGCGACAATCAGGGTAGATTGGTAATTTGTGCACCACTAGATCAGCTCCTAATCCTGGCATATCATCGTAAGACCAAGCAAACACGTCTTTAAATTCAAACAAGAGTTGGATTATTGCATCTCGTGTTTTCTCATCTGTGTGGATGCTTATCTTGGTCTCTCGGACCTCTTCATCAATTCCCAAATTAACCGGTTCGGTGTCATTCAAGTTTGGCTTAGGTTTATTCTCGAAATGTTCCAATTCTCGATTTATTTCCCTAAAAGCCTCATCTTCATCGTATTCCGGTTCTTGGTTCATTATTTCCAGATTAGGTGGCGTGTTCGGATTTGAGCATGAGTTCCGCAAGCATGTCATGTTATTTAAAGCCGCATTATTAGGACTGAAAAGGAAGAATAGATAACAAAATTAGAAAGAGTGCAAAAGTAAGGAAATATTTATTTTATTTTCTTGGAATTTTCTGAAAACAAACAAATTACATTGGGGAAACCAAAAATACAAGAAAACAAAGAAAAACATCCAAGCTACATCCTGAAGTAACTTGTGATGAAGGAAAAACGACAGGACAAATCTACCGGAACTCCCGCCTGATTGGGAAGGGTGTGGCTTTCCAATTTTGCAATTTAGCTTCAGGGCCCACATACAGCACCTCAGCGGTGCTTGTTCCTTCTCCCGATTGGACCATATTAACATCATAGAGCATTTGCCTCATGGCCCCACATATGTCTTCAATTTCCTCCATTGTAAAGACCTCGTCTTCTTCTTCTTCACTGTACCTTGGTCGGACAAAAGTTTGGTACAGATGCGGCAATGGTTGCGGCAGAACCCATCCTTTCTCCTTTCTCTTGTTGGCCCATCTTTCATCTTCAGGGGTTGGGCGAAAGCCCACTCCGAAAAACTTTTCAGCTACAGGTAAAGTTATCAGCTTCGGCACTCCTTGTAGGGACTTTCCCAAACCTTTTCCTGGCTGGAAGCCATGTTTAATCATTTCTTTCGCCACCATGATGGAGGCATTAGACAAAAAAGGTTGGGGAGAGGGTTCCCTTCTTCGTGTTGATCTGCCAACACAATCTCGAAAGCTTGATAGACAATGTTTTCGCTCCCCGCCTCCGCTTCCAAGCAAGGGATGGATGGATCTCGATAAATTGATTGCTCATCTTCCCCGTGGACCACGATCTCTTGTCCCTTATGCTCAAATTTCAACATCTGATGGAGGGTAGAGGGCACAGCTCCGGCCGCATGAATCCATGGTCTCCCTAGAAGAAAATTGTAAGAAGTGTCCATATCCAAGACTTGGAATGTCACTTCGAAGTCCACCGGGCCGATGGTCATAATTACATCAATCTCTCCGACAGTATCTCTTTTCACACCGTCAAAAGCTCGCACACATATATTGTTAGGCCGAATCCTTTCAGCTCCGATTCCTATGCGGCCTAAAGTGGAAAGCGGGCATATGTCTACCCCCGAACCCCCATCAACCATGACCCTCTTCATATAGTAGCCTTCGATTTTGACAGTCAAATGCAAAGCTTTGTTGTGAGCGGCACCCTCCAAAGGCAAATCAGCTTTACTGAAGGAAATCTGATTGATCGCGAAGAATATTTCTGTCATTCTTTCAAGTTGTTCGGATGAAGTCTCAATAGGCACGTATGCCTCATTCAAGGCTTTTAGCAAAACCTTTTGATGTTCAGTAGACTTCATTAGAAGGGACAACATCGACACCTGCTCTGGGCATTTACGCAGTTGGTCTATCACCTCATAATCAGGCATTTGCATCTTTTGAAAAAAGACCTCTGCCTCTTCAGCACTTACGGGTTTCTTTGACGGGAAACGCCTTTGTGTGGCGTTATTTACCTCCTGTGTGTTTAAGTACTTCTGTCCTAGGACACTCTCAGATGAATTTCCCACAATCTCTTTCCCTTTGCGCGTAACAAGTGTTCGTTGGTAGCTCCAGGGTACTGCGGATGGATCTGTCATTGGTTTTTGTTGCACGCGTGCAATAACCACGAGTTCATCTGGTTTTCGGGCCACATAAGTTCCCTTTGGTACATACATTGATGTTTCTCTCTTTAAATGGAACTTCTTGGGGGCACCTATGGACAATGGTTTTTCCACTCTACCTCGTGGGAGGTAAAGGACTCCGCCCTTCCGAGACGATGCTTTCAATTCAATCGTCTTTTCGGATTTGGTTTCAAGAGCTTCAACCTTTTTCCCCATTTTCTCTTGTTTCGGGGTAGCCTCAGGACGCTTCTCTATGTTGGCGATGGCGATTATTGCTTTCAAAGCTGGGTCAAATTCTTTGTCGTCACAAATCATCCCAATCACCGGTCCGTTGTTGTGGGCCGGTAATGGGTTGTTTGTCACATTTGGGATGTCTTCATCTGCGAAGACGATCCTCCCTTGATTGATCAATTCTTGCACTGCCTTCTTTAACGTCCAACAATTGTCAGTACTGTGTCCTTCAACACCTGAATGATATGCACAGTATATCCCCCTCTGGTAGGCAGGAGAGTCTGGATTCTGCCTGTTCTGCGGAACAGGCTGCAATAGGTTTTCTTGCTTGAGTTTTGGGAAAAGAGTGGAATACGGCTCCCCAATCGGTGTAAAGCTCGTTTTGGGTTGCTCACGGTGGCGAGCGTTATTTGGCCGTGGATTATACTGGTTTGGGTAAGGAGGTTGGTTTCTCTGGAATGGAGGTGGATTCCTGTTGGCTGGTGGCTGTGGCCGTGCCTGAGGTTGAATGTTCATGACTGCATAGGGTGGAGGCGGAGGAGCATAAGCCATGCCGTGATGTGGATAGTAATGTTGGGGGGCCCAGTCGGAGAATACCTGCCTTGAGGTTCGATATCTCCTGTCTTCTACCGCTGCCATAGCAGATTCTTCTTTCTTCTTGCTTCGGGGCATCCCTCCAGACCCGCCTTGAATGGCTTGGGAAGTTGCCCGAATGGCCGCTTGGCTCAAAATTCGCCCCGTTTTCAAGCCATTTTCTACCATTTCTCCGATCTTGATAGCTTCGGCGAAAGGTTTTCCCATCGCCGACATCATATTTTGAAAGTAATCGGGCTCTTGAGCTTGGAGAAAAGTCGTGACCATTTCGATTTCGTCCATGGGGGGTTTCACCCTGGACGCTTGCTCTCGCCACTTGATGGCATATTCTCTGAAGCTTTCTGAGGGCTTCTTTTTTAAGTTCGATAGAGAATTCCTGTCCGGCGCAATATCGATGTTGTATTGGAATTGTTTTACAAAATCTCTAGCCAGATCATCCCAGATGTGCCATCGAGATATGTCTTGATCCATATACCATTCGGATGCTATTCCGACCAAACTTTCTCCGAAGTACGCCATCAACAATTCTTCCCTGCCGCCGGCACCCCTCAATTGATTGCAGTATTTCTTCAAATGAGCAATGGGGTCGCCATGTCCGTCGTACTTTTCGAACTTTGGTGTCTTAAAACCCGATGGCAAATGGACGTGCGGGAACATGCACAGATCGGCGTAAGATACACTCTTCTGTCCACTCAGACCTTGCATGTTCTTAAAGCTTTGTTCCAAACTCCTCATTCTTTTTGCCATCTCATCCTGCTCGGGGGTCTTTGGATTTTGGCTCGGTAGAAACTCATATCGAGGCGGCTGAGAATATGTGTTGGCTGCAACCTGGGTATGGTCCCGTGTAAGCGGTGGTGCTGGGAATGTAAAGGATGAGGAGTCGAAGAAAGGAGCATGTGCGGTGGGGTGCGTTGTGATTGGAACTGGCAACTCAACCGACGTTCTTGCGGATGTATCATGTGGTGTCACCCGAGGATGGGATGTGGAGGGTGATTCAGAGAGGTTTGTAGCATTGGAATACCCGAACAGAGTAGGCGGGTAATTGATGGGGGTATTTGAAATACCGCTTGACCTGAGAAGAATTTCAGGGAACCCAGGGATCAGACTCGGGGCTCTTTCCCGTTGTTCCAATCGTCCAACATCTCGAGCATGCGGCAACGCGGCATTCTATTCTCTTCCAAAGCTGCCGACTCAGTAGCCGGGATGGTTGTCAATGAGCTTTCCTCTGAAACGGGAATGGTTGCTAAAGGCATTTCTGAAGACATGTCGGCACCCTTTTTTGATCTAGTGAAATAGGAATGAGTACTCTCAGGCTGCCGAACTTTTCCTTTGGACCTTGTGAAGTACGAATGTGGTGCCAGATTACCGCAAAGTCAACCACTTTTACTAAAACCTGGAGTTTGGCAAACAAACGGTTAGTCTGAAACAACATAACAGATAAGTAATCTCACGTTGGGTGTGATGCACTTATACAGGTGATAATGTTGCTACATGTATTCGTTTGCGATGCGTCATTCCGGTTTGTATTTTCCTTTACTTTCGCTTTCATCCCTCATCGATCTTCTTTTTCTCTTAACTTCTCCCCCTCCCCCCTTTTTTATTTTTATTTTTTTTATTTTTATTTTTTTATTTATTTATTTTTTAGTGATGGTCGAATCTTATGTGGATTGCCTACGTATCATGTCCCCGCATGAATCAGACCGGGCGTAGTTCGGAAACAATAGACATAAGATGAAGTGTTCATGAATTTTATTTCAACAAACTTCAAACTTGAAACACTTGCAAAAATATACAACAATGGAGAAAAACTTGTAAAAGGACAAACAGACTCTAAAACAAAAGACTCTCCTAAGCATGTTCCAACGCCTCGAATCTTTGCGCCGGGGGGGCGCTATTTGGCCTTGCTGCAGTTCTTGGGGTGAGATCTTTCTGTATACTTTCCAATTCTGCCATGACTTGGTGGACACATTCCATGATTGAAGAAAAGAGGGCGGGCCGAGGTACTCGTTCGCAGTTCAAACACCTCATAGTAATGTAGTGCCCGATCTCATTGATCCTGGTTCTGATTATGTCCTTTTCTCTGAGCAGTTGCCCTATGTGCCTGTTCTTTGCCCCTAATACTTGAGAGTTGCCGGAGACATGGTCCAAGAGCCTATCTATTTGTCTTTCCATCCGTGCCATCAAGTTGTGACAACGGTCTCTATCTGCTTTAGCATCCTGGACTTGCCCTGAGAGTTCGCTCTTTAAGAGTGGCATTTGCTTTTCTCAAATCAACGATGATCGCATCATAGTCTTTCTCTACTTGTTGTAGACGGAGTGCTTCTTGGTGGGCCGCTCTCTTCCATTTTGTTCGGATTGCAACCAAAGCCGCTTTTGCCTTCTCCAAGTCTTCTTGGTGTTCAAAGGCTTTCCTTTCCAAATCGTTTATCAGCATCTGATCCCTCCGACTCCTCCTTGACCTTTCTGCGGCCGATTGCATCTCTTGAATTTGGGTTTGGAGTGCTTCTCTTTCCTGCTCCCAACCGGCCCTTTCCCGATCGAAGTCAGCCTGTTGTATGTCCATGGCTGCTTCCAGGATTCCTTTGTCTTCTTTTAAAGTGTTGATGCAAGATTGGAAATTTTGTGTCGTCTCATGCTCAACCTCCCTAACTCTGGCTTCTATTTCTCTCTCCCAATCGACGGCATACTTCACTGACCTTTCTGACCTTTGCTCTGGTATTGGTTGGTTGTGGAACCATTCAAGATAAGCGAGACTCACTTCTCCCCGTTCCCGATCGGCAACCATTTCGTTGATGTCGGAGAGTCGACTACCGAACCATACCTTCTGTGCATAAGTCTCCCTCGGGGTCTCTTCTGTCACAAATTCCCATACAAATGATCGCATATCCTCGATTGGGGCCCTTTTCTGTTCTCTTCCCAACTGTCGCATGACACGTAGCGGGGCATATGGTTGGAAACCCCTGAAACCCATTAGTATGTAGAATGGGCGGTATGTCGACATATGCATGATTTTGGCGGAAGGGAACCAATAATAATTCCAGGTAAGTCGATCTGCTCTCAAAGAGTTGAGAAGTTCTTGCCAAGTCCTCGAATCTTCTGGAAGGTTACAACGGGCGGCTCTGTTTGTATGACAGCGAATATAATTCAGCCAATCCGCGTTGAAGTCTATCACAATTGGGTGATGATAGAGATGTTC
>JASVEL010003290.1:0-86965 GCA_032618575.1 Nicotiana noctiflora
GCCTCGAGGTCGAACCTGATGAGCGAATTTTAACGGTCGAGGAGTAAACCCTTTTCGGGCGACAAGGGGAATGGCAACTGCTCACGACGAGTTCATGGCGTCTCCTCACTTCTTCCTCTCGTATAATGAGGGCCCGATCTCGTATACGAGTATTGCTGGCGAAGGGAAATAGTCGGTATGCCGCAATCGTGAATTGGGGTACGTTCTGTCCATACGGACTTTGAGGGCATAGGATATAATCGCCCTGGGTGGTAAGTCATCCATTTTTTCGTAGTGACTGAGGCAGCGATCGTGACTGAACAAATGCGTTATGGCCTTAATCGTGGTGGCGGTCGTTTCGGTAGAATCGAACCGTTTTTTGATAGTTGGATTATTCATTTAATGGCACCTGTCGGTTTTCCCGAGAAATGATTTTGTTGCCTATAAGACGATTTGGGATACTTGATTCTTGACATTCCCTGGTTCATTTGCAGCTCTTATTTCCTGTGAACTTTAAAGATTCTTTCTTCTCTGCGAAAAGTTCTTACCCGTTCTTAGTTGAATCCAACACCCTTCTTTTAATCTTTAAGCAACTTCGATCAATGGATGGTTCTTCCTCCCGTGAAGTTCTTCCGACGGTGGCACCGGTTAATCCTCCGGTCAATTGAAGGCTTGTCTCTAGTGCTCGGGGATGACGGGCAAAATAAAATTGAGAGGGCTCCGCTGGTAGATGAAATTGTTCCCGCAACTGGGAGCTTGGCAGAGTATTTCACTATCGACGGTGGGGATAACCCAGTGGATGAAGCCCCGTTAATGGGGGAAGTGGATATCACCCAATTACGGGAATAAGGGCTCGTACCTTCTCATGGTGACATCATGCTCGCCCAGCCAGAGGATAGGGTCCATACCGACCATGTCGGGTACTGTATTTTTTACTCATACCCTCTCAGGCTGGGGTTCAGGGTCCCACTCTCCAATTTGGTAGTCGACTTTTGTCGATACTACAACGTGTGTTCGGGGCAACTCACCCCGCCTCTATATAAACTTTTGGCAATGTTTCTATAATTTGCGGAGTTAGCTGGAAGGACTATCACGCTGCAACATGTGCTTGCTCTATACACCCCCCAGCGAGTGCGGGTGAGTATGCTCCGGATGAGCCCACACGGTTTGAAGGGATTGATGGCTGCTCTAGACGGCAAGGTCGAACCTCGCCCGTTTGAAAAAAAATTATATATTCGGACCGAGCATTTGGTAGCGCCCTCTCTATGATTCCCAGAGACTTGGAATTACAGACATAAGTTGTACTTTTTTATCAATAGGATTGACTCTCTTCCTCTTCTTATTTTTGGATAATCATTATTTTTGTTATTGTTTCTGTAGCTGACAGGTCACCTCCGTCTCTATTCACCGGTTTGTTTTGGTGGCTCTAAGTCGTTGTCCCGCATACCGAGGGGTTCCGTTTGTGGCCGTCTTTTTGGAGGAAATATGGCCGGAGGCCAGCTGTAGGTAGGAGGTTTGCACTCTCTGTGTATGATTTATTCAAATTTTCAATACAACTTGGGATTGACCCAGTCCTTTGTTTGCAGGAAGGGTGTACCGAGGTAGAGCCCCTCAATTGGCGTTACGGCGGCCTGGTGCGATTGCCAGGTTTTTTGCTGTACCAGTGCCAAACCAGGTGCCCAAGGCCGCATCGGTCGAGTCTTCTGCGGCGCCGTCTCCTTCACGTCCCTTAATTTGTGGTAGAGGTCCGTCGGGGACCGTTTGCCCACGAGACGGCTTGTTTTCTTGTGATGAGGAGGATAGGCCTTTGGTCAGGCGCAGGATTATTTCTCCCCCGGCTCAGTCAGCAACAGCTCGACCCATTCCTCGCATTGTGATAAACATGGATTCCCCCCCTTCCGGGGCGAGGGAGGATGCGGATGCGGCGCATGCTCCAGACGACGGGCAAGGAGGGGATGAGGCTCGGGCTCGAGAGGATCGAGAGGGAAGTGCTGCCCCTACTGTTCAATCTTCTACTTATATGGTTGAGTTGGGGGAACCTTCTCGGGTTGTCGTGGACATTGTCGGTTCGAGCACTCCTTCGACGGAGTGGCGGCAGTGGGAGAGGGTTCTACGTCTGACTCTAACATGGACTCTGAAGATGTCCGCATGTTTCATGACGGGATCACAAATGTAGTGGTCCATCCGGACGGGAGTCAACATGTAGTTGAAATTATTGTGAACGAGAATTTGTTGTTGCTGGACTCTGCTTAGGTGTCGCAGCTTGGTCAGTTGTGTTCTGTAGTTGAGAACGAGTCGTTGAGGGGGGTGCCAGATGTTAGTCTGATGAACGAGGTAGCAGTGATGGGGATGAGGGTACGTATTCCGGGGTGGCTGCTTGCTTGATTGCTATTTATTTCCCTTTTTTTACAAGCTTCTGTACCCCTGTCTGACTCCTCGTTTTTCATTTTGCAGGCATTTTTGTTGCAGGTAGAGAGCCTTTATCGGGCCATTATTCGGTCTAGGGTGCTTTTATGTGTACTTGAAATGTGTCGTCGTTACCGGAACAAGTGTAGGGCGCTTAGCGAGCGTATAAGGACTGATCCCCGTAATCGAGCGTTAGTTGAAGAGTTGGCGAGGAGGGAGCTGCAGACGAACCAGGCACTTGGTCGTATAGGGGACTTAGAGGATCAATTGCATCGGATGAGTGACGAACTTGAGGCTGGGCGGAGGGCTTTAGAGGGTGAGCATTTATGCTTGACCAAGGTGACGGAGTGTAACGACCCGGCCCGTCGTTACGAGAATTTACCACCCCGTCATGTTGCAATTATATGTTTTATACTTTTATATCAGTGTTAGAGCCTATCGGGTGAGTTAGGAGTGAATTGAATTGAAAATGAGGCAAATAGCATTTTTGAAGGAAACTTGAATAAGGAAAGTCAACCCGGAGTTGACTATTTGGTTAGAGGGCTCGAAATCGGATTCTGATGATTCGGTTAGTTCTAGGAGGTGATTTGTGACTTAGGGGAGCGATCGGAATTGAATTTGGAGGCCCGGTGTAGAAATAGGCTTGAATTGGCTAAGGTTTAATTTTGGCGAAATCCGAACGGTAGGTGAGATTTTGATCTGGGGGTCGGAATGGAATTCCGACAGTTGCAGTAGCTCCGTTAGGTGATTTTGGATGTGCCTGCAAAATTTCAGGTCATTCGGACGTCGTTTAGTCGGGTTTTTGATTAATTTTGTAATTCGGAATGTTTTAAGGAATTTAGGCTTGAATTCGATGTGAATTATGGGTTTTGATGTTATTAGACGTGTTTTGAGGATTGGAGCAAGTTCGAATAAGGTATTAAGATGTGTTGGTGTGTTTGGATGATGTCCCGGGGGCCTCGGGGTGTTTTCGGATGGTTAAACGGAAGAAAACATGGAAATTGCAGGTTGAAGTATTCTAGTTCTGTCATTTTCGCCCCTGCGGAAATATGGGCGCGGAGGCGAGTCCGCGAGAGCGGACTGAGGAGCGCAGAAGCGCTTGTGTTCGCCGAAGCGGGTATTGTTTCGCTGAGGCGGTGTCGCTGGTGCGAACGGTGTTACGCAGAAGCGGACTTGATGAAAAACGGGAAGGTCCGCAGAAGCGGATTCTTGACCGCCTGGGCGAGTCCGCAGGAGCGGACTCTGGTGCGCAGGAGCGGGAGTTTTCGCAGAAGCGGAGGATCAATCGCGGAAGCGGACGCGCACAAGCGGTCCTTTTCTCACAGAAGCGGAATTGGCCAGCTAGGCTTGGAATCGCTGAAGCGACCCTCTGGTCGCGGACACGGACTCGTAGGAGCGGAATTTTATCCGCAGAAGCGAAAATCGCAGTGAGTTAAGTGTATCAGAAGTTAGAAAATTTCAGAAATATTTTAACATTTGGGGTCTCGGCTTAAGGGCGATTTTGGGCGATTTTGAGGAGAAAATCAAGGGAAATCATCAGGTAATCAACTATGGACTTAAGCTATGATTAGTATTGGTAATATTATGCAATTATATCATGAAAATGGAGGAATTTGGGGTAATTTATGGAGGATTTAGCCCTAGGCTTGAACTTTAGAAAATCAAGGTTTTGAATGGGCAAATGGAGTCCGAATTTGGTAAAATTGATATGCTTAGACTCGTATCGAGATGAGGGTTCCGAATATGTGACTTTTGTAATTTTTCGAGAAGCGTACCGAAAGTCGGGTTTTGACAACTTTGGGGATTTTGATGTAAATTGAGTTGTAATGATTTGGGTGTCATCCCATTGGCCTAATTTGTTGTGTTTCTACTGTATTTGATCAGATTCTACGCGTGAGGAGCTTGATTCTCGTGGCAAGGGCATTGCGGAGTAGTCGTCGCGCTGTATTGAGGTGAGTAATAGATGTGGGTGATGACCAGCGGGTTCGAAACCCCGGTATACCACTTTGTGACGCTGTATAGCGGCGAGACACGCACACTCTTGAGAGTGCGGGGTCGATTATGAATTGGAGACTATAGTTTAGTCCGACCTGTTGATACTGTGATATTGGCTATTCTCGAGCCGTTGAACCTCCTTCTTGGACGGTTGAGTATATTTGTGGGCTGTGAGCCAGTTATTAGATCCCGCGAGGATCGTTATCATTGTCTTATCATATAGACATGCTAGTTTACTACTAGTCCGCAGCTATTTTTGTTATTATGCAAATTCCAATCTCTGGAACTTGATATTACTGTTTTCCAACCGAAAAATGATAAAAGAGTTTTCAAAAACTACTTTTGAGCCTGCGAGGCTGTATCTGCATATTAGCTGACTAGTAGTGGATCGGGCTGCGCGCCGCAGCGATATATATGTTGGATCGGACTGCACGCCGCAGTGTATCTCTCTGAGATGTGCTTGGGCTGTAGGAGCCCCTCCGGAGTCTGAACCCCCACAGTGAGCACGGGTACCCAAAATTGGAGTCGAGCTACGCGCCGTAGCGGTCATATCATGCATTGCATTGCATTTAGCTACATCTGCTAGCTGTTATGCTATTTATTGGTATTTGTTGGTACAGGTACAGTCGATATTGATTCTGTGACAGGGTATTTGATTACAGCTTTACATAGTGCTTTATTGCGGATTTCTTATCTGTGACAGGGTCTTACCCTTGTTTATTGCCACTGAGTCCGGCAGTACTCATTTTACTCCCTGCACCTTGTGTGCAGATCCAGGTACCTCTCAGCAGTGATCCAGTAGCTGTGCGAGGCGACATTTGTGGATATTCGAGGTAGCTGCAGAGTCCGCAGGACCCGATATTCCTTCTCACTGTCTCTTGACTTTGTATTGACTTTTCTTTCCGCACTTGGTATCTTGTAAACCTTTGTACACTCATGTTCAGTAGAGGCTCATGACTCTTGACCCTTGGTCTATGGGAGTTGATGTATTATGGGACATGGTTCCCCATTTTCGTTATATGTATCGCTATTGCTTCGTGATTTGTTATGCTTAAATGGGCTAAAGAGAGCTTCTAGCTCCGTTATTGTTATTGATTGGTGAGGTTGGCTTAGCAATGTGCTGGGCGCCATCATGACCGGATTTGGGGTCGTGACACGGAGGTTACCTCGGAATGAAGTGGGAAGGTTGCTGCGCTGGAAGGAGAAGTGGCCGCTTTGAAGCGAAGGTTGGCCGAAGCCTCGGCCCGGGCGAACGAATTGCTGGGGGATATCCATGCTAACGATTCCCAGTTGTCGTTGGTGAGAGCTGCTGTCGCCTTTTGGGAGAGCAGCCTTGAGGAGCGAATTAGGGTTCTAGAGCGGGACGCTCAGGACGCGGCGGGGCAAATCGCGCTCTTGGAGGAAGAGAACAAGCACATCCAAGAGCAATCTGCCTTTATGGGTGGCTCCCGTGAGGTTTGGGTTTATGCTGAGGCCCAGTGGGATGTATACAAGAACCTGTTCGAAGCCGGCATCATTTCCGAAGCGGTTTTCGAAGGGGCGCGCCAGAAGGCACGGGAGGCTCGTATGGAATACGATTTTGATGCTTCGACGTCCGGTATTGACAATGGTGCTGGTGGGAGTCTGGCGGGAGCTGGCAATGGTATGGGAACTATGGGTGGTGGCGAAAGCGGAACGGGTGACGCGGCGGCGAGAGCAGGAGACGGTGCGACTGGCTCGAGCGAAGGTGCTGATGTTCCCGAGTGAAAAAGAGTGATTGACTGATTTTTTTTTCTAACGGTTGTTGTCGTATATTGTTGTTCCTCTTTTATTTAGTTTTGTTTTGTTGTTTTTTTTTGGATAATGTTTGGTTTGGTGTGGACGGGCCTGGCCCGTGATTGTCCCTTTGAATCAAGGGGGAGCTTCCCTTTTCGTGCGGCTTAATTACTGCTTGTTTCATTTGTGCTTCCCTCCAGTTCAACTATCGTTAAGGATTTACTGAATAACTTGAGTCGAGGGCTCGTGGACCGAGTACCGATTTAACTATGGTTGAATTAATTCGGCGAAGGCTCATGGCCTGTGTCCCAGTTCAACTGTTGTTGAACATTCGTTGAGTAATTTGAGTCGAGGGCTTATAGCCCGAGTACTGATTCAAATATGGTTGACTTAATTCGGCGAAGGCTCATGGACTGAGTCCCAGTTCAACTATTGTTGAACATTCGTTGAGTAATTTGAGTCGAGGGTTTAGAGCCCGGGTACTTTTTCAACTATAGTTGAATTAATTCGGCAAAGGCTCATGGCCTGAGTCCCAATTCAACTATTGTTGAATATTCGTTGTGTAATTTGAGTCGAGGGCTCATAGCCCGAGTGCAGATTCAACTATGGTTGAATTAATTCGGCGAAGGCTCGTGGCCTTGAGTCCCAATTCAACTATTGTTGAACATTCGTTGAGTAATTTGAGTCGAGGGCTCGTAGCCCGAGTGCCGATTCAACTATGGTTGACTTAATTTGGTGAAGGATCATGGCATGAGTCCCAGTTCAACTGTTGTTAAACATTCATTGAGTAATTTGAGTCGAGGGCTCGTAGCCCGAGTGTTGATTCAACTATGGTTGAATTAATTCAGCGAAGGCTCATGGCCTGAGTCCCAATTCAACTGTCGTTGAACATTCGTTGAGTAATTTGAATCGAGGGCTCGTAGCCTGAGTGCTGATTCAACTATGGTTGAATTAATTCGGCAAAGGCTCATGGCCTAAGTCCCAATTCAACTGTTGTTGAACATTCGTTGAGTAATTTGAGTCGAGGGCACGTAGCCCGAGTGCTGATTCAACTATGGTTGAATTAATTCGGCGAATGCTCATGGCCTAAGTCCCAGTTAAACTGTTGTTGAACATTCGTTGAGTAACTTGAGTCGAGGGCTTGTAGCCTGAATGCTGATTCAACTATGGTTGAATTAATTCAGCGAAGGCTCATGGCCTGAGTCCCGGTTCAACTGTTGTTGAACATTCGTTGAGTAATTTGAGTCGAGGGCTCGTAGCCCGAGTGCTGATTCAACTATGGTTGAATTAATTCGGCGAAGGCTTATGGCCTGAGTCCCAGTTCAACTGTTGTTGAACATTCGTTGAGTAATTGGAGTCGAGTGCTCGTCGGTTGGCCGGAAACCTCTCCGCCTCCACTCAACCCCAAACTCACCCCAAACATTCCCCTAGCGTCCTTAGTCACCAAATCAACCTTGTTTTGGTTCAAAGCAAGCACAAACCATTGGAACCCCAACCTAAGGCCCCAAGAACCTAAGAAAGGTTTCGAGCCTATTTGAAGATTTTTTGAGGATTCAATTGGTTTTAATTGAAGTGTTCTCATTTGAGAACACTCGATTAAACCCCGTTTGGCCTCAAAAGTTTCGAGTCCGAGTTGGTCACAAGTTTGTTGGATTTTTTATTTCTCTTCTAAAAGGTACTTCCTCTTTCTTTCTTTTATCTTTCTTTGTTTAATTGTTAGTCTAAGTTTCATTAGCGTTTTTATCTTTTAGTTATCAATTTTTCTGATCTCCTCCTCAAAGACCTTTTATTTGGTCAATGTTTTCTTTTGTTTATGTGCGTGAATGTGTTTGTTATAGAATACATATTCAATTCGATTTAATAATTGTCGAATATTCAGTTCCTCGTTTCCCTGTCTTGACCTAAGTACTATGAATCACTGACTTGTTCTTCGATTATTTGTTATCGATCATACGTGTTGTGATCAATTAGATGAATGTCATCAATTAAATTCATAGGTCTGTCCGTTAGAACATTGGACAGTGATTAAGACTGCTAATTTGGTCCAAAGTCACTGTTGGTGATTGTAAATTTGGGTTGGAATTGGATATAGCTATTTAATTTTAAGGGCATCCGATCTCTCTTTTATGGGATGTTTCCCTCGTATCTGACCTATCCGGTTTAGAAATCAGAAACCAACAGCTAAGGTTTAAAAGTGCACTACACATGAAAATAGGATGGTGGAACCTGTTGGACAGCAGGGTGTTCCACCAGTTTCTGCCTTCAGAGATTATTTAATAAATAGAGCCATACTTAGACACTTTAGAGTGGAAAATCAGATAATAACATAGGGGAAAGCGTTTTCTTAATTAAGAAGAATGCTCCTAAGAGCTGAAAAGAAAAGATCACATGGAGGACAATTCAGAAAAGCTAAAAGACATAGGTGTAGAGAAAAAAAGAGGGAATAACTTGGCTGGTCAGTTTTAAAAAATTTTAAAATAGGCTGAAAGATTTTTAGTTTTGTTATATAAGACATACAGTCTGAAATAGGATAGAGATAAACATTGATAGAGAGAAAAAAAATACAAGAGGGAGATAGATACATACAAACATAAAAAGATTCAGTATTTTGGAGTGTTTATTGTTTCATTGAGTTTCAGAGTTCTTCTGGTTTGATTTTTTTTGAATAGTTTTGGGATCCGAAATTCTATGGTTAATTTTTTGGTAAAAGTTGGTTGTCGAGCTGTTCTTGTTCATTTCTGGTTTGAATTATTGTTGATCCTGTTGTTTGTTTCTGTTGTTGGGCCCTTAATTAGTTTGATGTTGTCATCTTCACATTTTCAGGTATTCTTCTTAACTATTGAGTGGCCATTGAAGCTTTGAAAGTGATTTGTGGTGAATAGACGATAAAAGATTCTCTAAAGTGTAATGAGATTGTTCTTTACTTGAAGTTTGAGTTTTACTTAAGCTTATATGAGTTATTCAGATTTGTACAGCCTTCTTCTTGTTTAAATAGCTTATATGGATAATAATAGACGTGTAGCAAGTCTCGCTTTAAATTATTTAAATTGTGTATTAAGTTATGAAGAAAGACTCTGATGTGCAAGAGATGCTCTACATGTAATTCTTAAACTGTATATGTTATTGTAGGCCTTCTTTGCTAGTATTATTGTGAGAATTAGTTTTGAAGTTACTGTGGCTCTCAAAGTGCATCTAGTTAAGTTGATCAGATCATGTTATATGTATAATGACTACTAGTTAAATAAATATTACAGGTCTTTAATGTATAATACTACTAATTGTATGAGAATCTGTATTGGAAAATTTACAAGAGGGTCCAAGTATGCCAAACTATATGTTTTTGTTTTCAAACTTCTAACTGAAAGAGTGATTTTGAACGTGACATTGTGGTAAAGTAAGCAATTGCATAATTAAATACAGCATCTAAAGAGATTATTTCACTAAAGTACTAAAATTGGTATATTTCTTCAATTAAAGTAAGTTTTGAATTTTGAGGATTTGAGATTACTTTGAATTTAGAAAAATGAAAGCCCCAGAGTTTAGTTATGTTAAAAAGAATTTGAAGTTCAAACTAGCATAAAGAGGCTCGCTGATGTACCCAAAAATTAGTTGAAAATTAGTTTTCTAGTTCAGAATTTAGATGAATATTGTGAAATTAAATAAGGGTGTGATGATCAGTAGAGATTAGTTTTTTTTTAACAATGTTTGCACTCTGATATTGTCTAGAGTCTACAAAACAAAATCAGTTTTGTTATGAAACAATAAAATAAGAAGAACAATATTGTAGAGAAAGAGAGAGAGCGAATTCTTATTGAAGTCTGGGATAAATTACAATAGAATAGAACCCTCTATTTATAGGGAGAGTTTGACTTAGCCACCAACTAATAAACCCTAGAATCTCTCTAAATATGGACATTCACCATAAATAGAATTCTATTTATAACACTACCCCTTGAATGTCTATTGAATAGATAATGTGCCTCGTTAAACCCTTAACTAAAAGAAAACCCAACGAGAAAAAAAATCTAGAGAAGGAAAAAGAGTACACATATCTACAATACGCCTTTTGTTTGCCTCGTTAAAAACCTTGCAAGGAAAACCTGGTGGGACAAAACCTTATAAGGGAAAAAGAGTGCAATGCCGCGGATTAACTCCCCCTGATGAGAGCATATCTACACATATGTACAATACGCCTTTTGTTTGCCTCGTTTAAAACCTTGCAAGGAAAACCTAGTGGGACAAAACCTTGTAAGGGAAAAAGAGTGCAACGCCGCGGATTAACTCCCCCTGATGAGAGCAACAATTCACATCCTTAAGCATTCACATCCCAATCTTGTACACTAGCTTCTTGAATATTGATGTCGATAAAGATTTTATATCAGTTTCAATATATTTTCATAATGACATAACATAGAGATCTCTTCATTCGTATATTCAGGTACCTGAATCTCTCATAAGATATTATGGAGTGTTATGTCATGTGATCTTCTAGACATGTTTCCTTTATTATGATCAATTTTTATTATTTGCTCATCTTCTTTGTCAAAAAGTGTATTTGAAACTGATTTGTCTATATGCTTTAAGCGTACTATAGACTTTGTCCTTCTAGGACTTAATATGAGCATTTGCATTGAGAATATAGTTACATTCTTTGGGTCAGCAAATGCGTCTGGCATGCTTTGCAATAAATTGCACATGAATTATCCTTTTTATGAACTTCAAATTCATATTATTTTATTCGAGGATCTAGATGTATAAATGATAATTCATTCCATATAACTTTTTGCTCAACTGTTGTATGTTGTCTCCCCCTCATGTTAGAAAAACTAACTTGTTTCCTCAACTTTGAGAACCCATCTTTGTGTGTTATGGTGTTAATCAAAATATATACCGCTATTATAATAATAATAATAATAATAATAATAATAATAATAATAATAATAATAATAATAATAATAATAATAATAATAATAATAATAATAATAATAATAATAATAATAATAAAAGTAAAACTATTGATAGGTTTGAGCAAGATAATCAAAAGTAGTCTGACCCTGAACCACTTGTGAGGGGAGAAAATAATATACTTTCGTATATAATGTATATCAAACTGATATATATAACTTTATTCTCATAAGAAATAGTTTAATTATTAAGTAGAGGCACTTAATAAATTATTTTGCTAAACCAACTGTGATATAAACCAACTTATCAAGATGAACTATCTTGAATAGAAAATTTGGAATATGCTCTAAATTAAATTATTGAGCAAGTTATCTGGCAAACACCATGTTGCAGGTTAATAATAATCGCACATGTAACCATCTCATAGATGCATCTTATGTGGTATACATTGTAGGTGAATGGGCCCATATTCACCTTTGATATTTCCAGCATTCATGGGATTCAATCTCAATTTTAGTTGGTATATTAATTAATGAGAACAGACACATAAAAGAATTCGTAAAGAACTTTCTAGTTCTTTAATATTTACCCATGTGAATTCTCTTTATTTTTTGCACGTCATGCTTAAATTGATATGGCAAACCAATTATGCCTACTGGATAAATTATCAGTATTGATAAACTTCAGATTTACACCATGATGTGTGCAATTATTAATAAACTCCAAGTTTATTATGATATGAGGTTTTATATCAACAAAATATCCACTTTATTGTGGTATTCTTTTATTTGTGCAGTACAAATTAGAGAATAAAGCGGGTAGCTTTTCACATACATATTACCTAGCTACAATAAGTTGTACTAATAGAAGATATTAAATATTTTATTTATTTATAGTCTCAATATAATCAACCGCTTTCGCGTATACTTTGGAAACTGAATAAGTTTCTTTGAGACTTACTACAACACAATACATTATTGGTAATCAATTGTGTTTCTCCAAAATAGTAATAATTGGCTCTTCTAGAGCTCTCAATTAATTTGGTACTACCACATATTCATCAATATCCATAAGGTGAATATCTCTTTTAGGGACAAAGTTATACCATTATGGTAATGGTCAAAATTATAGGCAAGATCTATTTCTTGCATTAGTGTTATTCTTTAATAATCACATTACCCAAATATTTGGGCGCACAATGAGTATGTGCAATGACCATTCATGCCATATTAATGATATTATTTTCGTATATCATATCAAACCTCCGTCTAGAGGTGAGTGTGGTATATTTACTACCACTAGCACGTTCATATTCTTCCAAGAATGAATATGTATTTATAAATCAGATGTTGTCACATTCACATCATGAATGCACCATAATCATCTATATGTGCTTAATAAAATCTTATAATCAAATTGATGACAAATATTACTTTCACATAGTGAAGGATTATTTTGAGAATCCTTATTATTCTCATTATCATAATGATGATGATTATAATTTTATCTATTGCCACGTCCACATCCATTGATACCTTCATGGTGATAATTTTATCTTCTTTCAGACTTATCACATACTACTATCACATTCTCTAAAGGGAATGAGAATGGAGAAAATTCAATGGGACGGGTTTTCAATTCTTTGCCCACAATCATACATGAATTTAATCATGGGAAGGCATAGAAACTTTCACTTTGGGTGGTTATAATTTCTTTCAAACTCCATTAGAGTTGCACTCAAAATTTATCGTATTTGCTTGTATTTAAAATCAAATAGTAGAATGTCAAGAATTTGAAAGAGAAAAGTAAAGTACTTACCTTAAATCTTAAATTTAATCATGAAGGAAGTTCATGGAGCAATTGACAATCATTGTGCTCAATTCCAAAGCTTCTACTCAATTGGTTAGAGTCCCGTGCTGATAACGTGTTATGAAACAATAAAAGAAGAAGAACAATATTGTAGAGAAAGAGAGAGAGGGAATTCTTATTGAAGTCTGGGATAAATTACAATGGACTAGAACCCTCTATTTATAGAGGAGAGTTTGACTTAGCCACCAAGTAAAAAGCCTAGAATCTCTCTAAATATGGACATTCAGCATAAATAGAATTCTATTTATAACAAAAAAAAAATTTACATAAGCATTATCCTGTTGATTGGCATAACAAGTCCAAGTTTAATCAAATACATGTGTGCTTTAGGCGTAAGCTGCTAGAACATGGGTACTCTATTAAATTCTTGCCTCATTCATTATTAGGCATGAAGAACGTGAGTTTGAAATCCTTCTTTTTTGTAAGTATTCCACAATACCTGAACCTTGCAAGAATCCCAAATTTTAGAATAATGGAAATTATGACAATTCTAGTTTGCTTTAGGACCAATTTAGGCTAATATAGTGATTTTGTATACGTTCGCGTAACAAAATTACAAATTTAATTCTTAAAAGACTCTAGGTACGCGTTTGCACAAATTTATCTAATTTTCCTTAATAAAATAAAATAAAGCGTTATTAATTATGGACACGTTTGCGTGACATGATTTTCGACGCACCAAACAAATGGGTATACGTACACGTAACCCGTTGCAAGATAATTGTTTAATAAAAAAACGATAAAAGAAGCATAAGTACATAGATTCTAAAATCAGTAATAATTTAATGAGCTAAGTAGGATCAAAGCAACCGTGGTAGAATCATGGAACTCGGGAGGGCCTAACACCTTCTCCCGGGTTAACAGAATTCCTTACCTGAATTTCTGTGTTCGCAGACATAAAGAGTCAAATCTTTTCCTCGATTCGGGATTTAAATCGGTGATTTGGGACATCATTAATTATCCCAAGTGGAGACTTTGATTTTAATTAATAATCCCATTTCGATTGTCACTTCAAGTTGGAAATAACTCTCTTTATTGTACCCTTTTGGGGGTATAGTAAGTAAAAAGGAGGTGTGACAGTCCTATCCTTGTTAATGAACATTGTCTTCATCACGAGAAGGAACCAAAGATTTTACTTTGACAATATGAACTGGTCAATCACAACTTTGTTTGAGCTCACTGAACCTAGATGTCAGAACATCCAAAATTCTAGGTAGAGTTACCGCCATGTTGACTTGTCCTCGGCCATAGTCTCATTCCCTTAGATGATTTCTCAACTCCCTCTCTAGTTAAGCCTTTTGTAAGCGGATCTGCCACATTATCCTTTGATCCTACATAATCAATAGTGATAATTCCACTAGAAAGTAGTTATCTAATGGTGCTATGTCTTCATCGTCTATGATGAGACTTTCCGTTATACATAACGCTCCCTGCCCGTCCTATTGCAGCCTCACTATCGTAATGCATGCAAATGGGAGCCAAAGATTTTGGCCAGAACGGAATGTCTTCTAAGAAATTTCAAAGCCATTCAGCTTCTTCACCGGCTTTATCCAAAGCTATAAACTATATTTCCATTGTAGAGCCAGCGATGCACGTTTTTTTGGAAGACTTCCAAGGTACTGCTCCTCCACCAATAGTAAAAACATATCCACTTGTGGACTTTGTTTCTGTTGAGTTGGTTATCCAATTTGCATCAATATATCCTTCGATAACCACAATATATTTATTGTAGTGCAAAGCATAGTCTTGGGTATATTCTAAATATCCTAGAACTCGTTTCATTGCCACCCAGTGATATTTGTTTGGATTACTTATGAATTGACTAAGTTTACTTATTGCACAAACTATATCAAGTCATGCACAGTTCATAATGTATATTAAGCTTCCCAACACACGGTCATACTCCAATTGAGATGTACTTTCACCTTTATTCTTTATAAGATGATGATTTAAGTCAATTAGAGTTCTTGCACTTCTAAATTCCAAGTGTTTGAATTTTTCAAGTACCATTTTCACGTAATGTGATTGAGACAAAGCTAGACCCTGAGGAGTCCTCTGGATTTTAATTCTTAGAATTACATCAGCAACTCCAAAGTCTTTCATTTCAAACTTACTAGCAAGCATACGCTTAGTAGCTTGAATGTCGGCAATATCTTTGCTTATTATTAGCATATCATCAACATATAAGCAAACAATGACTATATGATTTGGAACATTCTTAATGTAAAAATATTTATCACATTCATTAATCTTAAAGCCATTTAACAATATTATTTGTTCAAATTTCACATGCCATTGCTTGGGTGCTTGTTTTAGTCCATAAAGAGATTTACAAGACGACACACCTTTTTTTCTTTTTCCGGAATCACAAACCCTTCAGGTTGGTCCATGTAAATTTCTTCCTCTAAATCACCATTTAAGAAGGGCTGTTTTTATATCCATTTAATGAATTTGAAGATCACACAAGGCGGCTAATTCTATTATCATCCGAAAGGATGTAATTCTTGTTACCGGCGAGTATGTGTCTAAATAATCAAGACCTTCTCGCTGTCTAAATCCTTTGACAACAAGTCTTGCCTTATATTTGTCAATAGTACCATCGTCTTTCATTTTCTTTGTCACGACCCAAACCCCGGCCGTGATAGCGCCCAACACATTGCTAGGCAAGCCCGACCATCTTCCAGATAACCAGCCAGTTATTAATTAATGTTGATCAATTAAAGTTAATAGCTTGTTGTCATAATAGAAACAACAAGTGCCGAAACAAAATACATGAAATACAGCCCAACGAATCCGGTGTCACAAGTCTGAGCCTCTACAGAAGGAAATATCCTATACAATCCAAGTCTAGACAGATAGTACTAGACATAAATGAAAGGAAGGAGAGAGATCGGGTCATGCGGACGCCGGCAGCTACCTCGATGTCTTTTCGGATAATAGTAAAATAGCAGCTGCGGATAGCTCAACTGCCCTCCTGAACACATGTATCTGAACATAAAGTGTAGGGAGTGGGGTGAGTATCCTTCAACTCAGTGAGTAACAATAATAAGTAATGAAAGTAAGAACATTTGTACTATCACTAAACAGTTCTAAGAATAACCGTACAGGTAAATCATCTCCACAATGGTAAGTCCAATTCCAGTCCACTACTGTCTCACACTAATCCATCACTGATCTAATCCTGTTGCGGCGTGCAGTTCGATCCTCACTCATACTGCTGCGACGTGCAGCCCGATCCAATATATATGTATATATATATATATATATATAATGACGCGGCGTGCAACCCGATCTAATATATATATATATATATATATATAATGACGCGGCGTGCAACCCGATCCAATATATATAGAGCTTCGGCGTGCAGCCCGATCCAATATATACATATACTGTTGCGGCGCACAGCCCGATCCAATATATATAGTGCGCTCACTGGGGGTGTGTGCAGACTCCGGAGGGACTCCTTCAGCCCAAGCGCAATAATATTGCGGCGTGCAGTCTGATCCACATATATATATTATTGTGGCGTGAACTCCGATCCATATATTTATATATTACTACGGCGTGCAGTCCGATCCATATATTCATATATCATATATATGTTACTGTGGCGTGTAGTCCGATCCATATATTTATATATCATATATATTATTGCGGCGTGCAGTCCGATCCAATACATGTATATGTATATACTGCTGCGGCGTGCAGCCCGATCCGGTATATATATCAATACCTCACAATGGGTCCTCGACCCCTGTCAGTCAATATAGATTCGGCCTCTCGGACCCACTCAGCTAGAGCAGGGTATTCAACCCTAGGTATTCTCACTTAGAGTACACATCTAGTACAGGTTCATATCATTCTATAGAGCTATGAATTTGGCTGAGAGTATGTGTTCAACATGATATAAAGGTCATATAGCTCTACAGGCTTCCCTAATATTCTATAGATCGACATAAGGCCCCAAACATGGCTACTAGCTCAAAATATACAGATATAAGCCCAATCTCAGTCATTGTGCATAGTAAACCATCAATCGGGAAGGACCTAGTCCAAATCCCCAGTCACAATACCACCACGCTCGTCACATGACGCGTGTTTCATCTCAGCATAACACTGTATAGTGCAAGTACGGGGTTTCAAACCCTCGGTACATCATTTATTACCACCACTCACCTCGAATCGACAAAAGTCCTACCTCGCCTTGCACTTGCCTCGCAAAAAAACCTTCTCGGATGCCAAATCTGATCAAAACCAATAAGAATACATCAAAATAGGCTAAATGAACATAACCCAATCGAAATAACTCGAATTATATCAAAAATCACGAAGTTGCCAAAATCTGACCCTTGGGCCCGCTTCTCGAAAATTACAAAAGTTACATTTTCAGAATCATTATCTCGACACGAGTCCATACATATAAAGTTTATCAAAATTGGACTCCGTTTGCCCATTCAAATCAGTGATTTACCATAACCCAAGCTTAGAGCAAAAATCCTGCATTAATACACCTCCAATCCTCCATTTTCAAGTGTTAACTCCAAAATTTAACAATATAATAACATAAATTGAGTCCATAAATGCTTACCTGATGAATCTTCTCAATTTTCTCTTCAAAATCGCTTAAATCGCCTATTATAACAAAGCCCCAAATGAGATATAACTTCTGAAATTCAAACCCTTCTGTTTCTTTAATCACTGACGATTTTCCACTTCTGCGGATCCTTCATCGCTTAAGCGACACCGCTTATGTGGTTAAATGGTCTCTTCTGCGACTTTTCAATAAATGGCGAGTACCGCTTCTGTGGTCAACTGCTCGCACCCGTGAGACCGCTTCTGCGGAGTCCTCTCTGCTTCTGCGATAATCCCCTAGATGCCCACATCCGCTTCTGCGTACCTGGGCTCGCTTCTGCGAGCCCGCACCTGCGATAAATCTTTGGCTTCTGCGGAATTGCCCGGACTGGCCCCTGATCGCTTCTGCAATTTCTTGGTCGCTTCTGCGGGGCCGCTTCTGCGGTTCCCCATCCGCAGAAGCGAAAATACCTGTTGCAGCAGACCAACAGTCCAAAAACTTCAAAAATTCTTTCGTAGACCCTCCGAAAACATCCCAAGGCCCCCGGCACCTCAACCAAAAATACAAATCCACTCTAAATCATCACACAAACTTGTTCCAATCATAAAAACATACCCTCAAACACACAAATCATCAAATTAAGGCCGGTTCAAGTCTAAGATTCAACCAAAACTTCCGAAACCTACATCCTATCAAAAACCCGACCAAACGATGTCCGAATGACCTAAAAATTTGCAGACATATCCAAAATCACCTAACGAAGCTACTGAAGCTTCCGAAATTCCATTTCGACTCCCGGATCAAAATCTCACCTATCGATCGGATTTCGCCAAAATTCCAACTTAGCCAATTCAAGCCTATTTCTACATCGGACCTCCAAATTCAATTTCGATCACTCTCCTAAGCCAAAAATGACCTCCCGAAGCTAACCAAATCATCAGAATTTGATTTTGAGCCCTCTAACTCACAAGTCAACATCAAGTTGACTTTTCCCACCTATCTCTTCTTCAAAAAGACTAATTGTCTCATTTTCCTACCAAACTCGATCCGAATTTACTCAAACTCGCCAAACACATATATTGAAACATGAACAAGCATATAACGGGGGGGGGGGGAATGGTAACTCACGTGATGACAGACCGGGTCATCATATTTTCCCCAACTTAAACCAACGCTCGTCCTCGAGCGGACCTAGAGTTGTATTAGAGGCAACCCAATAGCTGAATGACCTTACCAAGCATATACTCGGGTTGATCCCACGTCACCCTATCTCACCTAAGCCAGATAACACAATATAGCTGAAATTTCACAGTCCATCCAAACCATAAACCACAGTGCATTTCCCGAAATCATATACCAAATCTGAATCCTACATCTATACTCACAATATGCCCAAACCAACTGTAATAACCCATATTGGCCACTCCTGGTGAGACCATACGATATGCTTCACCACCCAAACACTCGAGGCGATGGCATCTACCCATAGAAATTGCCCGCAATAACCAAATACCAACAGAAGAACCTTTTTCATTAGCTAAAGTGTTATTCCAACACATTCATATACTATCCACGGCAACCGAAACATGCGATATATCGAATCCAAATATCAAGTCAAACATTCATGAATCCATTTCCCTTTTGAATGATACAACAACAGTTCTCGGAGCTAAACCTCAATATTACCTTTCTAACCAGCTAAAATCGCATATGCTCGCACTCAATAATGACTCCAGCGGTCCTTTCGATTGTAGTACACTGCACTGGTGATATGATACCTCAACACCGGCCTAAGCCACGATGAGCACAACACAGTCTCTAATAAGAAACATCTGAAAATACTCAAATCATAACAATTGACTCAAACAAAAGAGTTATAATTCAATTCGTCCATACCATCATAACATAAAACTGAGATCTTGTCTCACATCATGGAGTACCTAAATCCTCCTCGAAATGTCATAACATCACGTGGCCTTGCCACGACTCATGATTCTATCCAAACACTATTACTCATGAAGCACCTCAAGTCACCATGTTCAAAATGGTCAGCCACGTACATATTTAGGTATGAACTCAAGCAATCAATCACACCCGCGGTGATACAATTAATATACGCTATAAATTCCTGAAAGGACACAACTGATGTGTTATTCGCCGAGTTGTACCTAATACGGAATTTTCCTTAGAAGCTAGGAAGTATTATATACAAGGTAACATATAGGAAACTATTCTCCACATCACACTGTTGCGGCGTGCAACCCGCTCCAATAACATACCCGTGGCGGCGTGCCACCCGATCTAGATAACATACCTATGGTGGCGTGCCACCCGATCTAGATACCATACCTGTGGCGGCGTGCCACCCGATCCAGATACCATACATGTGGTGGCGTGCCACCCGATCCAAATAATCTGTGGCGGCATGCCACCCGACCCACGCATAAATCTCGCAAAAGGAAATGCACATCGAGTCAAGTTTCTCATTACAATAGACATATATAGCCTCAAGTTCGGCCACAAGAAACACATCCGACAAAGTTCCTCAATACCGGAACTGAATCAATGGCAGAGACCTCTGCATTGACATCCGCCACGAAGGCCCAACTGATAGAGCAATACCTACCAGTCGTCCGCTGGTCCTGGGGTACATCTACCTTGCTGGAACATAATCTGATGCACTCTACTGCGTAATTTGTGACATTTTCCGACATATTCCATATCACATTAGTCTAGACAACCGACTTATGACAACCAGTCTGCAATCAAATATCATAACCCAAATTCATCATATCAAGTAAAGAGAGAGCCACTAGGGCTTCCAATTTCCAATAACCGCTAAACGGTGCCGATACACACGATATACCACCACATCATAAGCGGATTACGAGAACTTCCAGTCTCCAGCACATATATAGCACATGAATCACTATGCCTGATTCCACACTCCACCGTACGAATACATAACACACATCAAGCATCCACTCATACCACGAAAGTCATTCCAAAATTTCCTTATGCCATCAACAACTCAATCACTATAGTCGATCCAACAAGAGAATATCGCAATACCACCGGATATTATCAGCTTACATTACCTTGCCGCTTTTTTGAACATTACTCCGTTCGCTCACTAAAATAGTAGTACCATTTTCCTTAATCGCCAGAAAGAATGATTCTCAGATTATCTGCAGTTGCCCGCGATGCTTGAGAACTTTAATGATTTCCCATATAATAACTGATCTCAAAACCTTGAACATGCCATTATCAACTTTCCATAACACATCGCATATACCCTACCATACTAAGATACATGGAAATTTATATCCCTTTCCTACGCCGCAAACATCGACGCACTCAACTAGTCAAGGACCTTCATGATCCCATATAGAATAAAAATCGTTACACATTCCATGCTTCGCATACCAACATGAAATATACTCATTTTCAAACCACGGTAAAACACATCACGAATTCTTTCTCCCAATTCCATTACACAACTAAACTGCCAGGACTGAGTCTTTCTACCCACATCGAGCTAGGCAACTGCCAACACTCAAGAGCTTTGCTGCACAATACCTGCAAGACTCATTACTTCAAACACATACCAGGAATTACTTGTGTCTTTATCATAATGTTTCGGTTTATTATCAAGCTATTCCATTTATCCTAATTTTCTTTCTGATTCATCTTTAATTTAATATTCTTCTTTAATGAAGTATCACAATACCTCAACTCAGGTTACCACACGAGACTCATACACAAGACCACATGGTCTAAGACTCACAGGCCACTAAATACTCTCTCAAATATTTCCCAGAAGTACCACCTTCTACAATACTTTATTTTGAAGAACTTCCTGCGATTCTGAATTCGTTATCATTACTTTCCAATACGGATGCCTAGAATCCCATGATTAACATAACATATCACAAGTCTTGATAGCTTCTAATGAAACCACAGTCTCTAGCCACATACAAAACCTTAAGACACCTTACTGTTACAAGCAAAATCTTGAACACCGCAAGACCATTCTTGGGCGTCATTCACCCTTATTCAGTTAATTCAGCTGTCTTATTGACAGATCCACTCGTGCCTTGTTAGAACATGATTACATACAGACACAAATAGATATCTTTTTTACTATACACCGAGCATTCTTTATCAACATCAGCTCCAAACATCTTAATATTTCTTCACATCTACGACGCACCATGTAACCTTTACCAAAATTTCCTACGTACTTAGAGACAGAATCAACATAGCACACAACAGTGCAATCAGCTAGTCAATAGCAACCTCCCCAACTTGGCTCGAAGAAATATATCAAGGCATTTTTAACCACTCATGGTATTCTTACTCAAATGATGCCACACTGTTATAGTGAGATTAAACTCGAGTCATATACAAGTCTTATGGAGGCTCGAGTCATTAGAAATCTTAACTCTTTTGTAATCTTGTTTTTTTACCACACACAACAATTAAGCCTACTATTTAGGTGACAGAAAATATTTTTCTAAAAGGTCTACAGCCTCCCGAGGATAAGTACAGACGTCTTCGTACCGATATGCGGGACACTACTAAATCGGCTCATGACTCGCGAGACCTAGTAACCATGGCTATGATACTAACTTGTCACGACCCAAACCCCGGTCGTGATGGCGCCTAACACATTGCTAGGAAAGCCCAATCATCTTCCAGATAACCAGCCAGTTATTAATTAATGATGATCAATTAAAGTTAATTGCGTGTTTTCATAATAGAAACAACAAGTGCAAAAACAAATTACACGAAATACAGCCCAACAAATCCGGTGTCACAAGTATGAGCCTCTATAAAAGGAAAATATCCTATACAATCCAAGTCTAGATAGAATAGTACTAGACATAAATGAAAGGAAGGAGAGAGATCGGGTCCTGCGGATGCCGACAGCTACCTCGATGTCTCCTCGGATAATAGTAAAATCGTAGCTGCGGATAGCTCAATTGCCCTCCTAAACACCTATATCTGCACATAAAGCGCAGGGAGTGGGGTGAGTATCTTTCACCTGTACTGTCACTAAATAGTTCTAAGAATAACCGTACAGGTAAATCATCTCCACAATGGTAAGTCCAACTCCAGTCCACTACTGTCCCACACTGATCCATCACAGATCTAATCCTGCTGCGGCGTGCAGCCCGATCCTCACTTATACTGCTGCGGCGTGTAGCCCGATCCAATATGTATGTATATATATATAATGTTGCGGTGTGCAGCCTGATCCAATATATATAGTGCTGCGGCGTGCAGCCCGATCCAATATATAGATATACTGTTGCGGCGCGCAGCCCGATCCAATATATACAGTGCGCTCACTAGGGTGTGTGCAAACTCCGGAGGGGCTCCTTCAGCCCAAGCGCTATAAAACTGCGACGTGTAGTCCGATCCACATATATATTACTGCGGCGTGCAATCCGATCCATATATTTATATATTACTGCGGCGTGCAGTCCGATCCATACATATATCGTATATATAATATTGCGACGTGCAGTCCGATCCAATAAATGTATATGTATATACTGCTGCGGCGTGCAGTGCCACGCCCCAAATCGAGGGACATGACCGGCGCCGTGCAGCCCGATCAGGTATATATATCAATACCTCACAATGGGTCCTCGACCCCTCTTAGTCAATATAGACTCGGCCTCTCGAGCCCACTCAACTAAAGCACGGTATTCAACCCTAGGTATTCTCACTTAGAGTACACATCTAGTACTGGTTCATGTCATGCTATACAGCTGTGAATTTGGCTGAGAGTATGTGTTCAACATGATATAGGGGTCATTTAGCTCTACAAGCTTCCCTAATATTCTACAGATTGGCACAAGGCCCCAAACATGGCTACTAGCCCAAATATAAAGATATAAGCCTAGTCTCAGCCATTATGCACAGTAACTATCAATCGGGAAGGATCAAGTCCAAATCCCTAATCACAATACCACCACGCTCGTCACATGACGCGTGTTTCATCTAAGCATAGCACTGTATAGTGCAAGTACGGGGTTTCAAACCCTCAGTACATCATATATTACCACCACTCACCTCGAATCGGCAAAAGTCATAGCTTGCCTTGCGGTTTCCTCGCAAATCAACCTCCTCGAATGCCAAATCTGATCAAAACCAATAAGAATACATCAAAATAGGCTAAATGAACATAACCCAATAGAAATAACTCGAATTACATCGAAAATCATGAAGTTGCAAAAATTTGACCCTCAGGCCCGCTTCTCAAAAAATTACAAATACATTTTCAGAATCCTTATCTCGACACGAGTCCATACATATAAAGTTTATCAAAATTGGACTCTGTTTGCCCATTCAAATCAGTGATTCACCATAACCCAGGCTTAGAGCAAAAATCCTCCATTAATACACCTCTAATCCTCCATTTTCAAGTGTTAACTCCATAATTTGACAATATAATAACATAAATTGAATCCATAAATGCTTACCTGATGAATCCTCTCGATTTTCTCCTCAAAATCATCTAAATCGCCTCTTAAAACAAATCCCCAAATGAGATATAACTTCTAAAATTCTAACCCTTATGTTTCTTTAATCACTGACGATTTTCCGCTTCTGTGGATCCTTCATTGCTTAAGCGATACCGCTTCTGCGGTTAAATGGTTGCTTCTGCAACTTTTTAATAAATGGCGAGCACCACTTCTACGGTCAACTGCTCGCACCCGCGAGACCGCTTCTGCGGAGTCCTCTCCGCTTCTGTGATAATCCCCTAGATGCACACATCCGCTTCTGTGTACCTGGGCTCGCTTCTGCGAGCCCACACCTGCGATAAATCTTTTGCTTCTGCAGAATTGCTCGAACTGGCCCCTGATCACTTCTGCGACCTCTTGGTCGCTTCTGCGGGGCCGCTTCTGCTGTTCCCCATCCGCAGAAGTGAAAATACCTGCTGCAGCACACCAGCAGTCCAAAAACTTCAAAAATTCTTCCGTAGACCCTCCGAAAACATCCCAAGGCCCACGGGACCTCAACCAAAATACAAATCCACTCTAAATCATCACACGAACTTGTTCTAATCATAAAAACATACCCACAAACACACGAATCATCAAATTAAGGACGGTTCAAGCCTAAGATTCAACCAAAACTTCCGAAACCTACAACCTATCAAAAACCCGACCAAACGATGTCCGAATGACCTGAACATTTGCAGACATATCCAAAATAACCTAACGAAGCTACTGCAACTGTCGGAATTCCATTCTGACTCCCTGATCAAAATCTCACCTATTGATCGGATTTTGCCAAAATTCCAACTTAGCCAATTTAAGCCTATTTCTACACCAGACCTCCAAATTCAATTCTGGTCACTCTCCTAAGCCACAAATGACCTCCCGAAGCTAACCAAATCCTTAAAATTAGATTTCGAGCCCTTTAACTCACAAGTCAACATCCAGTTGACTTTTTCCAACTATCTCTTCTTCAAAGAGACTAATTGTCTCATTTTCCTACCAAACTCGATCCGAATTGACTCAAACTCGCCAAAAATATATATTGAAACATGAACAAGCATATAATGTGGGGGAACGGGATGGTAACTCACGTGATGACGGACCGGGTCATCACAGTCTTCTTGAAAATCCATTTAGAACCCAATGTTTTATTACTTGGAGGAACATCAACCAATTTCCATGTATGGTTGCTCAATATGGATTCTATTTCACTATTGACATCTTCTTTCTAATATTGTTCTTCTGAGGAAGAAATTGCTTCTTTGAAGGTACGAAGCTCATTTTCTAGCAGGAAAGTCAGAACATCTAGACCGAATGAAGTAGATGTCCGTTGATGTTTACTTCTTCTCGGATTTTCCTCATTAGGCATACCATCTGTTATTTCCTCCCGAGGTCGTTTTGACTTTTGGTAGGTCACTTCAATTTCCTTTTTATATGGATAAATAGTTTCAAAGAAGTTAGCATTATCTGATTCTATTATCATATTAACGTGAATCTCGGGATTTTCTGACTTATGAACCAGAAAATGATATGCCTTGCTATTTGTTACATATCCAATAAATACATAATCAACCGTTTTTGGACCTATCTTAACACTTTTAGGTTTAGGAACTTGTACCTTAGCTAAACACCCCACACTTTGAAGTATTTCAAGCTAGGCTTCCTTTCTTTCCATTTTTCATAGGGAATGGACTGTATTTTATTATGAGGTACACGGTTGATTATTCAGTTAGCCGTAAGTATAGTTTCCCCCCACAAGTTCTGTGGTAAACCAGAACTTATCAACAACGCATTCATCATCTCTTTCAACATTCGATTCTTTCTCTCCACAATTCCATCAGATTGTGGAGAGTAAGGGGCAGTTGTTTGGTGAATAATGTCATTTTCCAAATATACTTCTTCAAAAGGAGATTCATATTCTCCACCCCTTTCACATTTTATCATTTTTATCTTTTTATTTAGTTGTGTTTTAACTTTACTCTTGTATTACTTAAAAGCATCAATTGCCTCATCTTTACTAATAAGTAAATAAACATAGTAATTGTAACGACCCGACCCATCGTCATAGGAGTTACCGCCACATTTTCCCCGTTTTATGCTTCTATAGGTTGCATTATATGTGTTTGGAGAATTTGAAGTAATTCGGATAGAGTTTGGGTAGAAATGAGACAATAAGTCTCTTTAAGAGAAGGATAGTTTGGAAAAGTCAATCGAATGTTGACTTATGAGTTAGAAGGCTCGAAATGGATTTTCAATGATTCGACTGGTTTTGGGGGATGAATTGTGACTTAGGGGCACAATCATAGCTGAATTTGGAGGTCCGGTGTGGAATTAGGCTTGAATTGGCTAAGGTAAGATTTTGACGAATTCCGGTTGATAGGTGAGATTTTGATACGAGGGTCGAAATGGAATTCTGAGAGTTGATGTAGCTTTGATATGTGATTTTTGATGTGTGTGCAAAATTTTAGTTCATTCGGACGTCGTTTGGTTGGGTTTTTGATTGAATACGTGTTTCGGAAGTTTTTGAAGAACTTAGGCTTGAATCCGATGTGAATTGATGATTTCAGTGTTGTTGGGTGTGTTTTGATGATTGGAACAAGTTTGGATGATATTTTTGTGCCTTTGGTAGTGGTCCCGGGGGCCTCGGGTGTGTTTCGGGTTGTAATCACGCTCTTATTTGATATTTCAACATCGTATCTTTGGACATAAAGGGTACTATATTGAACAAATATGCTCCAATTATTGTTTTGAATGAAGAATTAGATTTATATCGTTATTACGGACCCGTAGCAAAATGAATCGTCAAATTTGGACATCTTATGAGGATTTTATGGTCATTTTACTTAGGTTGTCCAAATTTTTAGGTTAATGACGAAACTGCCCCTGACGGCGTATTAAAAACCTGCACTATTTGCAAATCTTAAAACCTACATATCTCCTTCATTATAAGGTCAAATGGAGTGATTCAAAAGCCTAAATTCATTAGAATTTCACAAGGAATCCATTGGGAGCAGTAGAATGCGTGAACGGTATACCTATAATTAGAAGGTCGAGTTTTCTTCTAATTTTGGAACGGGAAGAAGCTTCTGAGGCGATTTTTAAGAGAGAATCCGTGGGATTTCATCCGGTAAGAATTCTTTGACTCGTATTTTGTTGTTATGATGTAAAAATATAGATTAAACACTGAAAAACCAAAGATTTAAGGGGTATAAATGGAGGTTAGGGCTTGAAACCTAAGAAGGTGTAAAATTGGAATTTGAGGTGTCAAACGGACTCCGATTTTGGTGTTCTTTATATGTACGGACTTGTAGCAAGACGAAGAATTTGTTGGTGTTATATTCATATTTTTTTGAGAAGTGGGACCTGGGCTCGGGTTTTACCAACTTCGTGAATTATTGCATTTTTCGAATAATTTTGATTGGGTTACGTTTCTTTGACCCATATTTAAGTAATAGCTGTGGTTTTGACTAGATTCGACGCACGAGGGGGCAAATTAGAAGGGAAAAGGCATCGCAGATGAATCCATGGCCGGTTAGAGGTGAGTAGTTGGTATATATGATGGCTTGAGGGTTTGAAACCCCGGCTTATCACATTGTGATGCTATTTAGGGTGTGACTTGCATCCCATGCCAGGTGCAGGATTGGTTATGACTGGGGATTGTGACTTGGTCCATCCCGAACCAGAATAATACTATATTGGCGATTGAAACGCACTCTGTGGTGTATATATATGTGTGGGCTATATGCCATGTTTGGGGCCTTGTGCTGACCTGTAGTATCCTTAGGGGATAGATGTCTATGTGAAAGCATGATTTGTAAAATCATTGATCTCAATCCTGGGTTGAAATCACTATTATGAAATACTAAGTCACATGTTCTTGGAAAATTAAATAAACTAAAGTATTTTTCCTTGTTAATGAATTGGAAATTGGAAGATAAATAAATTGAACTATTGTGTGACTCAAATGCATGTTGTGGACTGAGGATGGATCAGGCTGCACGCCGAACCGGATGATATGAATATTGCGCTTGGGCTGAAGGAGCCCCTCCGGAGTCTGTAAACACCCCCAGTGAGCGTCGTCGATGTTAAACGGATAGGGCTATGTGTCGTAGCAGTCATGTGCATTGCATTGCATACTTGTTTGTAAATTACCTGTGAAAATTGTAATTTGCTTTTGTTGTTAGTTCGTGGTAGGTATCGGACTGTAGTTCTAGCTTTGCTCTGTGGTATTCTGTGGATTTCCTGCTTTCAGCTATTTTATATACTTTTTACTCACTGAGTACTTAGTACTCACCGCTACTCCCTACACCTTTGTGTGCAGATTCAGGTACGCATGAGGGTTAGACAAGCAGTCCAGTTTATTTCAGAGCACTCGAGTTGCTGAGGTAGCTGCTGGCGTTCGTAGGACCTAGCTTCTCTCTTTATCTCAGTTTATTATATATATACTTCCGGACTTGAGTATTTTGTTCAGTATTCCTATTACTATTCCGTTTTGCTTAGAGACTCTAGACTCGTGACCCCAGATTTTTTGGGAGTGTTATTTTTCGGTGTTCGCACTTCTCAGTATTTTTACTCTACTATTATCGTTGGAGTATTATTATTAACTCACATATTCTTCTTGAATTTGTCCTTTTGGGACTTGTCATTAAATGTAGAAACAATTGTTGGTCTGGCTTGCCTAGCTTTGGGGTTGGGCGCCATCACGACCGGGTTTGGGTCGTGACAAGTTGGTATCAGAGCCTAGGTTACTAGGCTTTGCGAGTCATGAGCCGGTTTAGTAGGCTCTCACGAATTGGTACGTAGACGTCCGTGTCTATCCTCGGGAGGCTACAGAACTTTAAGGAAATACTTCACTTTCTTAGAATTCTAATCGTGCGTATTTGATTCATCTTGAGATATAACTCTTGAAATTCCTTCCACACGTCTGTATGCGCACGCGAGCGCTCAATAATATATTTGCCTTGATGGCTGGTGATTCCCCGATCGAGGGGAGAGATGTAATCTCCGTGAGTTCATGTTGGGCTAGTCTGGAGGACTTGAGGCCGAATCTTCGCCTATGGCTTGAGCACCGAGGTGCTAATTTTGCGAGCTGGTATTATGAACTTATATGTTCAGTAATGTCCCTAATTGTGGGAATGTCGGCTAGACAGCTATGTGATGAGTATATTGGTGTTGTGTGGTGTGTCGAAGAAGGACCGCTAGATGATAGATGTACTATTAAGTGTTTGATTTACTTGTGATTGGATGTGTTACCCCGAGTTGCGGGTGCATGGTGAATCTTTTCAATTCCCCTAGTTGGGAGCAAAGTACATAGCATGTTGCGGGTTGAGTTCAGACACAGGAAGATTATATAACCGTGTAACGTATATGATGGTGGAAGGCATACTAAAATATTGAATTGAGGCGAAGCAGGTAGGATATCGCCTACGGGGTGTCCTTAAGTGGTATGATCCTCATGTGTAATTGAAAGGTAATTTCTATGTGTCATGGTTTGAATAGGTGCAGCGCATGTCCATGTATCAATTTTGATAATATAATACAGGTAGTATTGAGTAATGTTGTTGATATACATTTTGATGTTTTGTTGAGTTGTAGCTGTGTTGTTAGGATGATTTTGGTGATTCTCTGGCAGGTGGATAGGCCCAATTACAAAGGAAATTCTGCCGAAATTTTTGAAAAACTTGGGACTTAGTAAAAATTTGGACACCTAGAGAATAGGCTTAACTGTTATGTGAGTGAATGTAAGAAAATGCAGAAGAGTTAAAATTCCAGATGATTTTGGGTTTCCACAAGCTTATTAAAGAGTGAGTATAATCTCACCATGGTATTATGACAGCAATGGAGCATATGCATTATGAATATAATGTGTTGTGATATATGGCTTCGAGCTAAGTTGGGGAGGTTGTCGTTGATTAGTTGATTGTACTATTATGTGTTATGTTGGTTCTGTCTTAAAGTATACTAGCGAACAAGTTCTGGTTGCAGAAATTGAGCCGAGAACGGCACGAGTGAAGGAGAAGTTTTGACAATATGTCAAGAGATCGGATGAGCAGGAAAGGTGTTTTGATGGTTAAGATAAATTAGTATTGTCTTCAACGTCACCTGAGAGCGGTGTTGTGTCCTGGTTAATGATTCTTGATCGCTCTGCAGCGTTAGCGCGATCAATGGTTTGGAGGTGCGTTCTAGATATTGTTGTGGTAGGTTGTGGGAGTGTCCAAGCAACGGTCGTAGTCAATATAACCTGGTCTAATAAGTCCAGAATCAATCACACAGGGAATTAACCTACCAATCATAACTTTCACAACCCAAGAGTACTTCCGAATCAAGTTCCCAAAAATGCGAGTATATGTTTATGTGAATTTCGAACTACTACTTTTGCAAGAATTAAAAAGGCTTAAAAGAAAGAATTGAATATTGGGTAAAATAATATGGAGAAGGACTAAGGTATTGATTTCCCCTATTGATGGAATCCCTTATCGTTATGCTCATACAAATTGTTAATATATTATATCAATCATGAACGTTATTTGTATCGTAACCCTCTCCCGAGCAATTATAATAATTTACTAGTGCACTCTCCTGAGCTACCCTAGCTAGCTTTAATTTGAATAGTTCACTTAAGATTGCACCCAATATTCCTAACCTCGTCTTTACGCCTAAAGTTATAGATTCCTCCAATAACCTAGTTGTGGTGTTGTTCAACAATATACCTAAATATGCACTCTTTTCCAAGTTATGCACACTAAATAGGCACAGCTAATTGGGACGCCTACCAATTAACTACAATAAGAACGAAGTTGAACAAATAGAAATCTAGCTAACAATTTGTAATCACATAAACGATAAGTTCATCACTCAATAGGTTCCATCAAAACCTTATAAAAGGATTTGGCTACTCATGCTCAAATAAACAAGAATAATAATTGAATTCATAAATAAATACTTGATATAAAATAAAGGAATGAGTTGAGAGGATTCTCTCTTACTAATAATCCAGCAAAAGTAGTGAAAAATAGACAACATGCCTCTATTGGGCGAACTAGGAGTTTATATAGAGGCTTTAGGGCTAAAAAACTAAACTTGTACGCACTTAGGATTGCTGCTGCGGTGCCTTCCGCGGTTCGTCCGCGGTCACGGATGGACCGCAAACAGTAAACTTCAGAGAGCCTGTTTTTTTTGCGATTCATCCGCGGTCGCGAGTGAACCGCGGATGAACAGTCCGTCTGATTTTTCTCTGATTCTTCAAGCTCACTTCACTTCAACTCTTCTCTTGGCCTTTTCATCAACATGTGACTCCAAAATAGCTCTTTTTAGCATCCAATGTATCATATGTACCTATAACACACCAATAAACACTAATCAAAGCATTTTGTCATCATAAACAACATTAATTCAACAACAAAGTGTGATTATTTAGGGCATAATTATAGTCAAATTCACCTATTATCAATATTAGTGTTCCACTGGAAGATTATATAAGTGTGGCATGCAGCCACTTGACTGGTTGAAGATGTAAACCAAGTATGAAGGTTGTGATAGTGTCGTTAAATTGAGGAATTCATGCCTGGATGGCACTTAGCCTATTGGGTTGCAAACTACGGACGATTACACCGATTATGATGGTTGTTCTTGTGTTCTATGAAGAAAATGAAAGTTATTATGGACCTTTGAAAGGTTATCAGGCCAGTACAGTGTGATCAGGATCGGCTTGAAGTCGGTGGATAGATTTAATATGAATAATGGCTCTATATCAGGACAGATGTGTACATTTTGTAATGCGGACCTCGTGGAGGAGTAGTTAGTTGAATTTTCTTTGTCGGATATTTCGCGTAGTGATGCATTGCACTGTGCGAGTTATGAGGCGGCTTGAGAAAATTTTCTATATGTTAAGAATCCGCGTAGGAAAGGTGTTATATGAGCATCTTATCTTTTGAAATTCCAATTGTACATTGTACCTCAGTTGTGCTTGAGTTTTGTAGTTTATAACGTTAAATATCCCTCAGGGATGATATCATGCACTTAGCATGCGTACGACCGATACTTGGTATTATGTTGTAATGAGAAAATTTGGCTCGATGAGCATGTTCTTATGTGATAGTTATGTGTGGATCGGGTGGCACGCCGCCATGGGTATGCTATCTGGAGCGGGTTGCATGCCGCAATAGTGTGGTATCGAGTATAGTTTTCTATATGTTGTCTTTGTATGCCTTGCTTCCTGTTTTCCAAGGAAAGTCTGTGTTAGTGCGTAGGATTTGATAATTTCTTTAAAAGCTCATTTTCTTTAGTACCGCATTCGTATTGGTAGCTTATTATCACATTCGGGCATCAAATGTGACATTTAATTATGTTTGGAGTGGCTTATTGCCCGAGCAGTTCGTACTGGGTGAGACAAGATCATTGAAATCGAGATCGATGCAATCTGAGTATATGGAGTAAAGTAAAGAGCTAAGACCATTGTTTGGTTCAGAATAAGGTGATAGTTCTTGCCAAGATTATAGAACTAATGATTGTTATTTCGACAGTGGCTAAAAATGTTTAGAGATCCCATCCGCCGTGTTATTATTGTAAGAATTTGTACAAGACCTGTGTATGTCATGCAGAGCATGGGATGTGTAGTGATTCCTCCTAAGTGATTAGATAAATGATCTTCGGATGATTAGGGAAAATGATATGACTAAGTGGAAGTAATTTGATGAGAGTATATGTCTCAGAAAAATGTAAGGTGATTAAACTGATTATTTTTCAGTAGTATTGCGGTATGTTCTTTTTGGGTCCACTAGTGGGATTCGGGTTTGCTTGGTAGCACAAGTAAATATTGATTATCTATCGTGGAATGATTAGGTATCAAATGGGTGCAGGTATTCGCACGGTGGAAACTGGGATCAGGTATGATGATTTGTGTGTTATATGGAGTTCTGATGTACATGCTATGTTGTGGTGGTGGATCATTATTCGCTGGTGTGTTATATTATAGATGTGATGTTGGAAGTCGAACTGATTACTGTAGTGTTGGGCGATTTGAAACTATTTCATTTGGGGCTACGCTAGGAATGCCACGGGTTAAGTGGTGAAGGGCGTTATAATATATTTTAGCAGAGTGATTATATTTCAAAGAATCAGCAAACAGCTGGGAATGAGTACTTTCTTAATTGGGCATGTGTGATAGATGTTAGTGCAGAGGTTGCTACCATTGATTCCGTTCCATTATTGTGGGACTTTTCGAATGCGTTTTGTGTGGTCGGGCATGTAACTGGGTGAGATTGTGGAGTTGGTATTTATTTGGTGACTTCGGTAGGAGTTATAGAAGTGGGAGAAACATTTTCAGGCTTCTTGGTACCGAGTTCGTTGGCAGGCTGATATGGCTACGCATTTAGCTTGAGTTAGCTTGGTTGACCTTGAGTTGTTTTTCGATGTTGTGAGACATTGTGATTTGTTATTTATGGGCATATGTGGTGCGGTTCTATTGAGAATTCATAGAGAAAGTCGAGCAGGAAGAGAAATTGAGTGTTGCTCGGTGTATAGAGAATTGGTTATGGTCTACCGGGTTGTGTGTTGTGTGTTCTCTGTTTCACCGTGGGTATAATGAACTGCATTGGTTTCAGACATCAAATGTGCATGGTTGTTGATTTTGAACATAGAAGCTTGAGGTGCTTCAGGTGTAACGGTGTTGGGATATGATCGCGCATTGTAGCGAGGCTACGGGAGTTATGACCTTTCGGAGTAGATTTAGGCATTCTATTTCTATGATGTGAGATGGGGTCTCAGTTTTGTATTGTAATGGCATTGATGAGCTTGAGGTACATCTCTTTCGATTGAGTCATTTGTAATGATTTGAGTGTGTTCAGATCATTTCTTACCGGTGCATGTATTAAGCAAGATGTGGTTTAGACTTGTATTGAGGTATCATATCATCAGAGTGGTGTTGGATTCGAGGTGATCGTTGGGATCATTAATGAATATTGACAGATTTGATCTCAGCTTGTCAGGAAGATAATATCGAGGTTTGACCCGTAAATCTATTGTGATATCAGTCAAGGGAAGTGGTGTGACGACCCGGCCCGTCGTCACGGGAATTACCACCCCGTTGTGTTGTAATTACATAATTCATGCTTTTATATCAGTGTTAGAGTCTATCGGGGGAGTTAGGAGTGAATTGGATTCGAAATGAGGCATATAGCCTTTTTGGAGGAAACTTGAATAAGGAAAGTCAACCCAAAGTTGACTATTTAGTTAGAGAGCTCGGAATCGAATTTTGATGATTCGGTCAGCTCCGGGAGGTCATTTATGAGCTAGAAGAGCGATCGGAAGTGAATTTGGAGGTCCGGTGTAGTTTTAGGCTTGAATTGGCTAAAGTTGAATTTTGGCGATATTCGATCGATAGGCGAGATTTTGGTCCGGGAGTCAGAATGGAATTCCGACAGTTCCTGTAGCTTCGTTATGTGATTTGGATATGTCTGCAAATTTTCAGGTCATTCGGACGTCGTTTGATCGGGTTTTGGATTGGATGTTAGTTTCGGAAGTTTGAATGAAAATTAGGCTTAAATTTGCTTGGATTCGACGTTTTCCGTGTTTGAGTGCGTGTTTTTATGATTGGAACAAGTTTGAATCGTGTTGTGGAGTATGTTGGTGGTTTTCTTTGGGGTCCCGGGGGCCTCGGGATGAATTCGGGGGTCCAAACGGACCATTTTTGGCCTAAGACAGCAGCTGAATTGCTGCTGTATCTGCAGAAGAAATTCCTTCATCGCGTTCGCGATGAAGGGCACGCGTCCGCGAAGGGTATCAAAGTTGTTCATCGCGTTCGCGATGGGCTGGATGCAAACGCGTAAGTCCAGGACCAGAGGCATCGCGTTCGCGGGAGGTTTGCACGCGTCCGCGTAGGGTCAGGCTTGGGAAGCATCGCGATCGCGAAGGAGTGCACGCATTCGCGTAGGTCTGAGCGGTTGGTCATCGCGAACGCGGCTGGAAGCCACGCATTCGCGTAGAGTAAATTCGGAGGCTGCTAATTTTGTTCATCGCGAACGCGTGGGTAGTGTCGCGTTCGCGAAGGGTTAAATGACTGGGTAGGTCCTTAAATTGCAGAACATTTCATTTACGGGTTTCACTCCTAGAAACCCCCATTATTGAGCTCTAGAGTGAGAAAGTGACGGGAATTGCTGGGAGATCATCGGGATATTGTCGGAGGTAAGTTTTGTGGTTTAATTACGCGCTTTTATCATGAAATCATTGATTATTTCTATGAAAATGGAAGATTAAAGGTGGGTTTTAGCCCTAGGCCTAAAATTGTAGAAAAACACTGATTTGAGTAGGCAATTGGAATCCGAATTTGGTAAATTTGATATGCCTAGACTCGTATTGAGACGAGGGTTCCGAATATGTAACTTTTATAATTTTTCGAGAAGCGCACCAAAAGTCGGGTTTTGACAACTTGTGGGTTTGGATGTAATTTGGGTTATTTCGAATGAATTACGTGAAATTAGCATATATTGATGCATTCTCTATGATTTTGAGCAGATTTGGCACCCGAGGAGATTGATTTGCGAGCCAAGCGCAAGGCGGATTGAAGCTTCTACCGGTTCGAGGTGAGTGGTGGTAGTAAACAATGTACTGAGGGTTTGAAACCCCGTACTAGCACTTCACAGTGCTATGTTGAGATGAGACACACGTCTTGAGACGAGTGTGGTGACATTGTGAATGGGGACTTGGACTTGGTCCTTCCCGGCTAATAGAATACTTTGTTGTATGACTGCTAATGAGATTATAACTGTACAATTGGGCTAATAGCCATGTTTGGGGCCTTGTGCCGATCTGCAGAGCATTAGGGAACCTATAGAGCTAGGTGACCCTTATATCATGTTGGAAACATACACTCAGCCGTAGCTCTAGCTGTATAGCATAATATGAGCCCGTACTAGATGTGTACATTGAGAGAGATTATCTAGGGTGGAATTCCCTGTTCTAGGCTGAGCAGACCTGAAAGGCCAAGTCTATACCGATTGAGATGAGATAGGGTCAAGGACCCACTATGAGATGTTATATTGGGCCTGAAAGGCCAAGTCTATATTGACTGAGACAGGGTCTGGGGTATTATATATATATACCTATATTGGATCGGGCTGCACGCCGCAGCAGTATATATATTGGATCGGACTGCACGCCGCAGTAATATACATGTAATATACATGTAATATACATGTGGGACGGACTGCACGCCGCAGTATTATTGCGCTTGGGCTGTAGGAGCCCCTTCGGTGTCTGAGTCTGCACACATTCTCAGTGAGCGCTGTATATATTATGGGATCGGGCTGTGCGCCGCAGCAATATAAATATATATTCATACATATATTGGATCGGACCGCACGCCGCAGTAATACATGTGTGGATCGGGCTGCACGCCGCAGTATAATAGTGCTTGGGCCTAGGGAGCCCCTCCGAAGTCTGTATACACCCCCAGTGAGAGCCGTCGACGTTAAATGGAGCGGGCCGCGCGCCGCAACGGTATATGTATTGGAGCGGGCTGCACGCTGCAGCATTATATTTAATCATATCCTACTATCTACTTAAATACTTATACATTATAGACATAAGTATGTGTCTTTATATGTTGAGATGGCCGTACACCGTAGGGGTACGAGTGAGGGTTGGTTCGGGGTGGAATCTTGTAGAGATAAACGTAGATTGGAGGTTAGAGTACTACTATAGTGATGACGTACCTGTGAGGGTTGCCTTAGAACTGCTAAGTGATAGCACAGGAGTTCTTACCTTCGGTTATTATTTATTATTGTTACTCACTGAGTTGAAATATACTCACCCCACTCCCTGCACTTTCTGTGCAGATCCACAGGTGCCCGAGAGCAGTTGAGACATTGTAGCTGCTGATCCTTGTCTACTTTTGCGGAGATTACGAGGTAGCTGCCAGCGTCCGCAGAGCTTGTCTTCTCCTTCTTTATCAACTTGTTGATTTCCTATTTGCCTAGACTTGATTGTATTAGGATGCTATTCTGTAGAGGCTCAGTCTCGTGATACCACGATATAGTTGGGACCGTATTTTGTATGTTTTACATTTCGGTTATCACCTGATATGATCATTTACTGTGTTTAAGTTTAATTTGATTAATAACTGGCTGGTTTAAGGGATAATATGGTCGGGCTTGCCTAGCATTGTGTTGGGCGCCATCACGTCCAGGGTTTGGGTCGTGACAAGTTGGTATCAGAGCCTAGGTTAACAGGTCTCGCGAGTCATGAGCCGGTTGGTAGAGTCTCGTGGATCGGTGCGGGGACGCCTGTACTTATCCTCGGGAGGCTGCAAACCTTTTCAGGAAAAGTTTCAATTCTTGGAATTCTTGTCGTGCGATTACTTTTGACTTGATCTGAACTTTGACATTCTATTCTCTCGCAGATGGCGAGAACTCGATCATCCGGACGTGGAGGACGACCACCACTACCACCTGCTAGAGGCCGTGGACGCGGTCGTGGTCGTGGCGGAGTTAGGGCAGCTGAGGCAGTGCCAGCTGACCCACAACTCCCAGTTGCAGAGGTGCCAGTAGCACCAGTTCAGGCACCAGCTGTGCCCATTGTCATTCGGGGTCTACAGGAGACCCTGGCTCAAATACTAGCAGTTTGCACTGGCCTGGCACAGGCGATTTCAGTTACTACTGCGGCAGCTGCATCAGGGACTGGGGGTGGTCATCAGACCCCGCAGCACGCACTCCAGAGCCAGCAGTGCAGGGCTTGCAAACACCAGAGGCACCTCTAGTTCAGCCTGTGGTTCCGGTTCAGCCAGCAGATCAGGTTCAGGGGGACATGTCAGTGTCAGTGTGTGAGATCAGGTTTACAGAGTTGTCTAGGTATGCACCATGGTTGGTTCCTTTTGACAGAGAGAGGATTGGACCAAGGTTGTCTGGATAAGTGTCGTCCGATGCTTCGTTCGGCAGGGATCTTGGAGTCCAGTGGGGTATCATTCACTACCTTTCAGTTTCAGGGGCCAGCCTTTGCTTGGTGGGAGGCTTATGAGCGCCGCAGGCCGGCAGGGGCAGCACCACTATAATGGTCGGAGTTCTCCACTATGTTCTTGGAGAAATGGGTGCCTCGATCTCAGAGAGAGGAGATGCGTAGGCAGTTTGAGGGTCTCTGTCAGGGGGACATGTCAGTGTCAGAGTATGAGATCAGGTTTACAGAGTTGTCCGGATATGCACCGTGGTTGGTTCATTCCGACAGAGAGAGGATTGGGCGCTTCGTGGACGGCCTCATTTATCCCATTCGTATTCTGATGACTCGGGAGAGGGTTTTGAGTCGTACATTTGAGGATGCTGTGGATATTGCTCGCGACATAGAGACAGATCGTCGCAGGGAGCGGGATGAGAGGGAGGCCAAGAGGCCTCGAGGAGCAGCTAGTTCCAGTGGCACTCGGACCAGAGGCCAGAGTCGGTAGAGCCGAGGTCGCTCTTTCGGGTCTTCACGGTCGGGTTGCTCGGATCGTCGCGGATGGTCTCCTAGACGAGGGTTATCAAGGTTCGCACCGCAGCCGGCTATCTCTCAGTGCCATGCCAGCTCAGAGTTCTTCACAGGCCCCATCCGCTCAGGGTTCATCTCGGCCTAGTTCATCAGCTGGCCACTCCAGCGCCAGAGGTCCTTATCAGTCTCAGTACCCAGCACCGGGGAGTTGCTACGAGTGCGGAGAGTTTGGGCACCACCGTAAGGAGTGTCCCCGTCTTGTTTCCAGATCTTATCAGCAGAGGGGGCAGCCCTCATCATCTGGTCCTTCTACTTCAGCACCCGCCCCGCCGGCTAGGGGTGAGGGTCAGACAGCTAGGGGTCGCTCTCGAGGGGGAGGCCGATCAGGCGGACAGGCTAGATGCTATGCTTTTCAGGGCCGATCTGAGGTCGTTGCTTCGGATGCTGTCATTACAGGTATTATTTCAGTCTGCCACAGAGATGCCTCAGTATTGTTTGATCCCGGTTCTACTTATTCTTATGTGTCTACATATTTTGCTCCTTATTTGGGCACGACCCGAGGGAGTCTTGAGCTGCCAGTGTACGTATCTACCCCGGTAGGGGATACTATTGTTGTGGACCACGTATACCGGTCCTATTTGGTCACTATTGGAGGTCTGGAGACCCGAGTAGACCTGTTGCTTCTCAGCATGATTGATTTTGATGTTATATTGGGCATGGACTGGTTATCTCCATGTCATGCTATTCTGGACTGTCATGCTAAGATAGTCACTTTGGCTATGCCGGGCATTCAGAGGATCGAGTGGCGAGGCACAACTGAGTATGTACCTAGCAGGGTAATGTCTTTCCTCAAGGCCCAATGAATGGTTGGGAAGGGATGTCTCTCTTATTTAGCATTTGTGCGGGAGGTCGAAGCCCGGACTCCCTGTATTGATTCTATTCCCATTGTGCAAGACTTTCCTGATGTGTTTCCCTCAAACCTGCCGGGCATGCCGCCGGACATGGATATTGATTTTGGGATCGATTTGGTACCAGGCACTCAGCTTATTTCTATTCCTCCATATCGGATGGCACCAGCTGAGTTGAAGGAATTGAAGGAGCAGCTCTAGGAACTCCTAGATAAGGGGTTCATTCGGCCGAGTGTGTCGTCGTGGGGTGCACCGGTCCTGTTTGTTAAGAAGAAGGATGGATCCATAAGGATGTGTATTGACTATAGGCAGCTAAACAAAGTAACAGTGAAGAATAAGTATCCTCTGCCTCGTATTGATGATTTATTTGATCAGCTCCGGGGAGCTAGGGTGTTCTCGAAGATTGATCTTCGTTCAGGCTACCATCAGCTGAAGATTAGAGAGTCTGACATTATGAAGACCGCATTCCGGACCCGATATGGTCATTATGAGTTCCTTGTGATGTCGTTTGGGCTGACCAACGCCCCAGCAGCATTTATGCATCTGATGAACAGTGTGTTCAGGCCTTATTTGGATTCATTTGTGATTGTGTTCATTGATGACATTCTAGTCTACTCCCGTAGTCAGGAGGAGCATGCTCAACATTTGAGTATTGTGTTGCAGAGATTGAGGGAGGAGAAGCTATATGCTAAGTTCTCCAAATGTGAGTTCTGGCTTGAGTCCGTGGCATTCTTAGGGCACGTGGTGTCCTGTGATGGTATTCGGGTAGATCCGAGGAAGGTCGAGGCAGTGCAGAGTTGGCCCAGACCGACCTCAATTACTGAGATCTGTAGCTTTCTAGGATTGGCGAGGTATTATCGCCGATTCTTTCAGGGATTCTCTTCTATTGCTTCACCCTTGACTAAATTGACTCAAAAGGGTGTTCCTTTCATATGGTCCGAGGAGTGCTATCAGAAGCTCAAGACAGCACTGACCACACCACCAATCTTGATTCTGCCGTCAGCTTCAGATCCTTATACTGTATATTGTGATGCCTCAGGAGTGGGCATTGGTTGTGTGTTGATGCAAGAGGGTAGGGTCATTGCTTATGCTTCTCGTCAGTTGAAGCCCCACGAGAAGAACTACCCTGTTCATGATTTGGAGCTAGCACCATAGTTCATGCTTTGAAGATTTGGAGGCATTACCTGTATGGTGTCTCTTGTGAGGTGTTCACGGATCATCGCAGCCTTCAGCACTTATTCAGACAGAAGGACCTTAATTTGAGACAGCGGAGGTGGTTGGAGTTGCTTAAGGATTATGACATCACTATTTTGTATCATCCGGGGAAGGCCAATGTGGTGGCCGATGCCTTGAGTCGGAAGGCGGTTAGCATGGGCAGCCTAGCTTTCATCCCAGTTGAGGAGAGGCCATTTGCTTATGATGTTCAGCCCCTAGCCAATCGGCTAGTGAGATTAGATATTTCGGAGCCGAGTCGGGTGTTGGCTTGTGTCGTTTCTCGGTCTTCCTTATATGATCGCATCAGGGAGCGATAGTATGATGACCCACATTTGCTTGTCCTTAAGGACAGAGTGCAGCATAATGATGCTAGAGATGTGATTATCGACAGTGATGGTGTTCTGAGGATGCGGGGCCATATATGCGTGCCCAATGTTGATGGTTTGCGGGAGTTGATACTTGAGGAGGCACACAGTTCGCGGTACTCTATTCACCCAGGTGCCGCAAAGATGTACCAATACTTGAGACAGCACTACTGGTGGAGGAGAATGAAGATGGATATTGTTAGGCATGTAGCTAAGTGCCTCAATTGCCAGCAGGTCAAATATGAGCATCAGAGACCGGGCGGTGTTCTTCAGCGTATGGTTATTCCCGAGTGGAAATGGGAGAGGATCACCATGGATTTTGTTACTGGGCTCCCTCGGACAGCGAGGAAGTTTGATTCTGTATGGGTGATTGTTGATCGGCTGACTAAGTCCGCACATTTCATCCCAGTTAGTACTACTTACTCATTGGAGCGGTTGGCATCGATCTTTATTCGGGAGATTGTCAGGTTGCATGGGGTCCCAGTGTCTATTATATCTGACAGAGGCACTCAGTTCACTTCTCAGTTTTGGAGAGCGTTTTAGCGAGAGATGGGTACGCGGGTTGAGTTGAGCACCGCATTTCACCCCCAGACAGACGGACAGTCTGAGCGCACTATTCAGATCCTGGAGGATATGTTGCGGGCATGTGTGATTGACTTTGGTGGTTCATGGGATGAGTTTTTGCCACTTGCCGAGTTTGCCTACAACAACAGCTACCAGTCGAGTATTCAGATGGCCCCGTACGAGGCATTGTATGGCAGACGGTGTAGATCTCCCGTCGGATGGTTTGAGCCTGGTGAGGATAGATTGATAGGGACCGAGTTAGTTCAGGATGCTCTGGATAGAGCAAAGTTGATCCAGGAGAGGCTTCGCACAGCACAGTCTCGCCAGAAGAGTTATGAAGACCGTAGGGTTCGAGAGTTGTCTTTCATGGTTGGTGATAGAGTATTGCTGAAGGTTTCACCCATGAAGGGTGTCATGAGGTTCGGGAGGAAAGGGAAGTTGAGTCCCAGGTACATTGGTCCTTTTGAGATACTCAGGAGAGTTGGAGATGTGGCATATGAGTTAGCCTTGCCACCCAGCTTATCCAGCGTTCATCCAGTATTCCATGTGTCTATGCTCCGGAAGTACGTTGGGGATCCGTCTCATGTATTAGACTTCAGTACCATTCAGCTTGATGGGGATCTATCATATGACGTGGAGCCTATTGCTATTTTGGGTCGCCAAGTAAGAAAGTTGTGGTCGAAGGAGGTTGCATCAGTTAAGGTTCAGTGGAGAGGTCGACCCGTAGAGGAGGCTACTTGGGAGGTTGAGCGGGAGATGCGGAGCAGATACCCTCAGCTATTTGAGACTTCAGGTATGTTTCTTGACCCGCTCGAGGACGAGCGTTTGTTTAAGTTGGGGAAAATGTGACGACCCGGCCCGTCGTCACGGGAATTTCCACCCCGTTATGTTGTAATTATATAATTCATGCTTTTATATCAGTGTTAGAGTCTATCGGGGGAGTTAGGAGTGAATTGGATTGGAAATGAGGCATATAGCCTTTTTGGAGGAAACTTGAATAAGGAAAGTCAACCCGGAGTTGACTATTTAGTTAGAGAGCTCGGAATCGCATTTTGATGATTCGGTCAGCTCTGGGAGGTCATTTATGAGCTAGAAGAGCGATCAGAAGTGAATTTGGAGGTCCGATGTAGTTTTAGGCTTGAATTGCCTAAAGTTGAATTTTGGCGATATCTGATCGATAGGCGAGATTTTGGTTCGGGAGTCGGAATGGAATTCCGACAGTTCCTGTAGCTTCGTTATGTGATTTTGGATATGTCTGCAAATTTTCAGGTCATTCGGACGTTGTTTGATCGGGTTTTGGATTGGATGTTAGTTTCGGAAGTTTGAATGAAAACTTAGGCTTGAATTTGCTTGGATTCGACGTTTTCCGTGTTTGAGTGCGTGTTTTTATGATTGGAACAAGTTTGAATCGTGTTGTGGAGTATGTTGGTGGTTTTCGTTGGGGTCCCGGGGGCCTCGGGATGAATTCGGGGGTCCAAACGGACCATTTTTGGCCTAAGACAGCAGCTGAATTGCTGCTGTATCTGCAGAGGAAATTCCTTCATCGCGTTTGCGATGAAAGGCACGCGTCCGCGAAGGGTATCAAAGTTGTTCATCGCGTTCGCGATGGGCTGGACGCGAACGCGTAAGTCCAGGACCGGAGGCATCACGTTCGCGGGAGGTTTGCACGCGTCCGCGTAGGGTCAGGCTTGGGAAGCATCGCGATCGCGAAGGAGTGCACGCGTTCGCGTAGGTCTGAGCGGTTGGTCATCGCGAACGCGGCTGGAAGCCACGCGTTCGCGTAGAGTAAATTCGGAGGCTGCTAATTTTGTTCATCGCGAACGCGTGGGTAGTGTCGCGTTCGCGAAGGGTTAAATGACTGGGCAGGTCCTTAAATTGCAGAACATTTCATTTACGGGTTTCACTCCTAGAAACCCCCATTGTTGAGCTCTAGAGTGAGAAAGTGACGGGAATTGCTGGGAGATCATCGGGATATTGTCGGAGGTAAGTTTTGTGGTTTAATTACGCGCTTTTATCATGAAATCATTGATTATTTCTATGAAAATGGAAGATTAAAGGTGGGTTTTAGCCCTAGGCCTAAAATTGTAGAAAAACACTAATTTGAGTAGGCAATTGGAATCCGAATTTGGTAAATTTGATATGCCTAGACTCGTATTGAGACGAGGGTTTCGAATATGTAACTTTTATAATTTTTCGAGAAGCGCACCAAAAGTCGGGTTTTGACAACTTGTGGGTTTGGATGTAATTTGGGTTATTTCGAATGAATTACGTGAAATTAGCATATATTGATGCATTCTCTATGATTTTGAGCAGATTTGGCACCCGAGGAGATTGATTTGCGAGGCAAGCGCAAGGCGGATTGAAGCTTCTACCGGTTCGAGGTGAGTGGTGGTAGTAAACAATGTACCGAGGGTTTGAAACCCCGTACTAGCACTTCACAGTGCTATATTGAGATGAGACACACGTCTTGAGACGAGTGTGGTGACATTGTGAATGGGGACTTGGACTTGGTCCTTCCCGGCTAATAGAATACTGTGTTGTATGACTGCTAATGAGATTATAAACTGTACAATTGGGCTAATAGCCATGTTTGGGGCCTTGTGCCGATCTGTAGAGCATTAGGGAACCTATAGAGCTAGGTGACCCTTATATCATGTTGGAAACATACACTCGGCCGTAGCTCTAGCTGTATAGCATAATATGAGCCCGTACTAGATGTGTACATTGAGAGAGATTATCTAGGGTGGAATTCCTGTTCTAGCTGAGTGGGCCTGGAAGGCCAAGTCTATATTGACTGAGACAGGATCCAGGACCCACTGTGATACATTATATTGGGCCTGAGAGGCCAAGCACATATTGACTGGGATAGGATCGAGGACCCATTATGGGGTATTATATATATATGCCTATATTGGAGTGGGCTGCACGCCGCAGCAGTATATATATTGGATCGGACTGCACGCCGCAGTAATATACATGTAATATACATGTGGGACGGACTGCACGCCGCAGTATTATTGCGCTTGGGCTGTAGGAGCCCCTTCGGAGTCTGAGTCTGCACACATTCTCAGTGAGCACTGGTGTATATTAGGGGATCGGGCTGTGCGCCGCAGCAATATAAATATATATTCATACATATATTGGATCGGACCGCACGCCGCAGTAATACATGTGTGGATCGGGCTGCACGCCGCAGTATAATAGTGCTTGGGCCTAGGGAGCCCCTCCGAAGTCTGTATACACCCCCAGTGAGCGCCGTCGACGTTAAATGGAGCGGGCTACGCGCCGCAGCGGTATATGTATTGGAGCGGGCTGCACGCCGCAACATTATACTTAATCATATCCTACTATCTACTTAAATACTTATACATTATAGACATAAGTATGTGTCTTTATATGTTGAGATGGCCGTACACCGTAGGGGTACGAGTGAGGGTTGGTTCAGTGTGGAATCTTGTAGAGATAAACGTAGATTGGAGGTTAGACTACTACTATAGTGATGACGTACCTGTGAGGGTTGCCTTAGAACTGCTAAGTGATAGCACAGGAGTTCTTACCTTCAGTTATTATTTATTATTGTTACTCACTGAGTTGAAATATACTCACCCCACTCCCCTGCACTTTCTGTGCAGATCCACAGGTGCCCGAGAGCAGTTGAGACATTGTAGCTGCTGATCTTTGTCTACTTTTGCGGAGATTACGAGGTAGCTGCCAGCGTCCGCAGAGCTTGTCTTCTCCTTCTTTATCATTTTGTTGATTTCCTACTTGCCTAGACTTGATTGTATTAGGATGCTATTCTGTAGAGGCTCGGTCTCGTGACACCACGATATGTTTGGGACCGTATTTTGTATGTTTTACGTTTCGGTTATCACCTGATATGATCATTTACTGTTTAAGTTTAATTTGATTAATAATTGGTTGGTTTAAGGGATAATATGGTCGGGCTTGCCTAGCATTGTATTGGGCGCCATCACGACCAGGGTTTGGGTCGTGACAAGTGGTTTCATAAATGGTTGATCTGAGAGATGATTACGGTTTATAGCGTGTTTCCTTCATCATTGGCAGTATAAGAAAGTGTGGGAATAAGGATTTAGCTAATAAAAGGTTCTCTGCCGGTAATTGGTTGATGGGGACAACTGTTGTTAATAGAAGTTATTATTCCAAGTGTTTGGTTTAGGCGGTATATCATATGTTTTCACCTGAGGGTACAAGCTTGGGTTATTACAACTGGTTCGGGCTTACTCTGAGTTCAGATGTGAATTTTTGATCCTGTGAATGATTTTTGAAAAGTATGATGTGGTTTTATGGTTTGGTTTATGGATTAAATGGACTATAAAAGTTCGGTTGTATTGTGTTATCGGGTGATGCGAGATAGGGTGAAGAGGGATCACCCCGGGTATATGGTTGGTAAGATCATTCAGCTACTGGTTAGCTTCTAGAATAACTCTTGATGCGCTCGACGATGAGTGTGTGTTTAAGTTGGGGAGGATGTAACGACCCAACCCATCATCACGGGAGTTACCGCCACATTTTTCCTGTTTTATGCTTATGGTTTCATTATATGTGTTTGGAGAATTTGAAGTAATTCAGATAGAGTTTGGGTAGAAATGAGACAATAAGTCTCTTTATGAGAATGATAGTTTGGAAAAGTCAGTCGAATGTTGACTTTTGAGTTAGAAGGCTCAAAATGGATTTTTGATGATTCAACTAGTTTTGGGAGATGATTTGTGACTTAGGATCACAATCAGAGTTGAATTTGGAGGTCCGATGTAGAATTAGGCTTGAATTGGCTAAGGTTAGATATTGCCAAACTCCGGTTGATAGGTGAGATTTTGATCCAAGGGTCAGAATGGAATTCCGAGAGTTGTTGTAGCTTTGATATGTGATTTTTGATGTGTGTGCAAAATTTCAGGTCATCCGGACGTTGTTTGGCTGGGTTTTTGATTGAATGCGTGTTTTGGAAGTTTTTGAAGAACTTAGGCTTGAATCCGATGTGAATTGATAATTTCAGTGTTGTTGGATGTGTTTTGATGATTGGAACAAGTTTGGATATTTTTTGGGATATTTTGGTGCCTTTGATTGAGGTCCGGGGGCCTCGGGTGTGTTTCGGGTTGTAATCACGCTCTTATTTAATGTTTCAACATCGTATCTTTGGACATAAAGGGGTACCATATTGAACAAATATGCTCCGATTATTGTTTTGAATGAAGAATTAGATCCATATCGTTATTATGGACCCGTAACAAAAAGAATCATTAAATTTGGACATCGTATGAGGATTGTATGGTCATTTTACTAAGGTTGCCCAGATTTTCAGGTTAATAACAAAACTGCCCCTGACGGCGTATTAAAAACCTGCACTATTTGCAAATCTTAAAACCTATATATCTCCTTCATTATAAGGTCCAATTGAGTGATTCAAAAGCCTAAATTCATTAGAATTCCACAAGGAATCCATTGGGAGCAGTAAAACGCATGAACAGTATACATAAAATGAGCAAGTCAAGTTTTCTTCTAATTTTGGAACGGGAAGAAGCTTCTGAGGTGATTTTTAAGAGAGAATCCATGGGATTTCATCAGGTAAGAGTTCTTAGACTCGTATTTTGTTTTTATGATGTAACAATATAGATTAAACACTGAAAAACCAAAGATTTAAGGGGTAAAAATAGAGGTTAGGGCTTGAAACCTAAGAAGGTGTAAAGTTGGAATTTGAGGGGTCAAACAGACTTCGATTTTGGTGTTTTTTATATGTACGGACTCGTGGCGGAACAAGAAGTTTGTTGGTGTTATTTTCAGATTTTTTTGAAAAGTGGGTCCGGGGCTCGAGTTTTACCAACTTCAAGAATTGTTGCGTTTTTCGAGTAATTTTGATTTGGTTATGTTTCTTTGACCCATATTTATATAATTGTTGTGGTTTTGACTAGATTCGACTCACAAGGCGGAAAATTCGAAGGGAAAAGGCATCACGGACGAATCCACGACTGGTTAAAGGTGAGTAGTTGGTATATATGATGGCCTGAGTGTTTGAAACCCCGACTTATCACATTGTGATGCTATTTAGGGTGTGACTGGCATCCCATGGCAGGTGCGGAATTGGTTATGATTGGGGATTGTGGCTTGGTCTATCCCGAACCAGAATAATACTATATTGGTGATTGAAACGCACTCTGTAGTGTATATATATGTGGGATATATGCCATGTTTGGGGCCTTGTGTCGGCCTGTAGTATCCTTAGGGGATAGATATCTATGTGATAGCATTATTTATAAAATCATTGATATCAATCCTGGGTTGAAATCACTATTATGAAATGCTAAGTCACCTATTCTTGGAAAATTAAATAAACTAAAGTATTTTTCCTTGTTAATGAATTGGAAATTGGAAGATAAATAAATTGAACTATTGTGTGACTCATATGCATGTTGTGGAGTGAGGATGGATCGGGCTGCACGCCGCAGCGGATGATATGAATATTGCGCTCGGGCTGAAGGATCCCCTCCGGAGTCTGTACACACCCCCAGTGACGGATCGGGCTACGCGCCGTAGCGGTCATGTGCATTTCATTGCATACTTGTTTATAAATTACTTGTGAAAATTGTGATTTGCTGTTGTTGTTAGTTCTTGGTAGGTATCAGACTGTAGTTCTGGCTTTGCTCTGTGGTATTCTGTGGATTTCCTGCTTTCAGCTATTTTATATACTTTTTACTCACTGAGTACATAGTACTCGCCCCTACTCCCTGCACCATTATGTGTAGATTCAGGTACACAGGAGGGTTAGACGAGCATTCCAGCTTATTTCAGAGTTTATTCGAGTTGCCGAGGTAGCTGCTGGCGTTCGCAAGACCTAGCTTCTCCCTTTATTTCAGTTTATTTTCTATATACTTCCAGACTTGAGTATTTTATTCAGTATTCCTATTACTATTCTGTTTTTGCTTAGAGGGTCTAGACTCGTGATCCCAGATCTTTTAGGAGTGTTATTTTCGGTGTTCACACTTCTCAGTATTTTACTCTACTATTATCGTTGGAGTATTATTATTAACTCACATATTCTTCTTGAATTTGTCCTTTTGGGACTTGTAATTGAATGTGGAAACAGTTGTTGGTCTCGCTTGCCTAGCTTTGGGGTTGGGCGTCATCACGATCGGGTTTGGGTCGTGACAGCAATATCTCGTGCTATCATCAATAAAAGTAATAAAATATTTTTTCTCACCGCAAGATGGTGTTGACTTCATATCGCAAATATCTGTGTGAATTAAGTCTAAACTTTCAACTGGCTTATAAGGATGCTTAGCATACTTTGATTCCACACATATTTGACATTTGGAATTAATGCAATCAAATTTTAGCAATACTTCTAAATTTATCATTTTTCGCAATGTTTTAAAGTTGACGTGACATTAACGTAAATGCCATAAAGTTTTTAGCTCAAGTAAGTAAGAAGAAGCATTATTTCTATTGATGGGAACTGCTATTACATTTAGCTTAAAAAGGCCCTCATTCATGTAATACTTTTCTACATACATATCATTCTTACTTATTACAACACTATTAAAAATAAAAATACATTTGAATCCATTCTTGACAAGAAGTAAGGTAGACACAAGATTCTTGCGAATTTCTGGAACATGGAGAACTTGGTTTAGAGTCACTATTTTTCCAGACGTCATCTTCAATGCAATCTTGCCAACTCCTTCAATTTTTGCTCTAGACGAATTTCCCATGAAAATTGTCTCGTCGGGTCCTGCGGTGGCATAAGAAGAAAATAACTCCTTGTTAGCACAAACATGGCGGGTGCTCCAGAATCTATCCACCATTCTTTAGGATTTTCTACCAAGTTGCATTCAGAAACATGACACACAAGTCCTCCATTTCTTCAGCATTTTCAACCATGTTAGCTTGATTCTTCTTCTTCTTATCATTCTTTGGTGCACAATATTAATCCACGGCCTTATGCCTAGATTTTCCACAGTTATGGCAATTACCCTTGAACTTTTTCTTGCTTGGGTAATTCTTTGGTCAGAAAGCCTTCTTTCTCTTCTTGTTTTGTGGCGCATCCTCAATAATATTAGCCCTTATTATTGTCAAGTTTCCACGTAACTTCTTTTCAGTATTTTTGTTGTCTTATTTTATCCTCAAATGCACAATCAAGTCTTCAAGTGTCACCTCTTTTCGCTTGTGTTTTAGATAATTCTTAAAGTTTTTCCACAACGGAGGTAATTTCTCAATGAAAGTGGCGACTTGAAAGGCCTCATTTATGACCATACCTTCAGCAAGGAGGTATGCACAATAACTTATAATTCTTGGACTTGAGTTATGACCGACCAAGTGTCAATCATCTTGAAATCCAAAAACCTTTCAGCCACGAACTTCTTAAGTTCGGCATCCTCAGTCTTGTACTTTTTCTCAAGCGCATTCCATAACGCTTTTGAAGTTTCCATGACACTATAAACATTTTACAAGCTATCTTCCAAACAACTCAAAATGTAGTTTTTCCACAAGAAATCAGAATGTTTCCATGCTTCAGTTACAACAAATCGTTCGTCATCTGGAGTATTTTCAGCCATGACCGGAGGATCCTCCTTGATGAATCGCTACAAAATCAACGTAGTAAGATACAAGAGTTTCTTCATTTGTCAGGGTTTGAAGTCGATACCGAAAAACTTTTCGGGTTTTTCTGCTGGTGCCATAGCATGAGCAGGAGTTGAACAGCTTGACGAGGAAACAACATTCGTAACAGTAGCACCCGTTCCCACAACATTTCCATTAGTTTGGTTTTCGTTCGTCATTTTCTATAAAGTTGGAAATAAAATAGAACTTTGTTAAATTAGTGAAGTTTTGATATCTTCAAACTGAATAACAAACCAAATATACAACACGTAACAATGGTGAAGTTTTTATATACTTCAAACCCGTATGTTTATTATTCCGGTAAAGTTTTGATATACTTTTTATCAGACAGAACAATTATTAGAGTAGAAAGCACGAAGTCTTTTAGTCTCCAAACTAGTATACAAAATATAAATAACAGTATATTTCAACACAGAAACGTTAGTATAAAATTCCTTAAGTTTGTGAACACTACTGTGTGAAAACACAAATCAGAAAATTGTTAGAAGAATAAAAGAAACTGGAAAAATAGTAAAGATTAAGAAATATTCCGAGTCTACAATTTGCTTGTGTGTCCTGAAGGAATTTTAACCCCCTCACACGTTGCCAAGGTAATGGATTAAATCCTCCTAGGATGCAGCGGAATAAACCTTACTGCAACAGTAGCAATATAAACTGCAGGATACCAACAAACTCAAAGAACGGAGCAAATCACACTTACGAATTTGAGAGAAAGAGACTGCGAATTAGAATGCAGTATTTTCAGAAAGAAGGAAGTTCTGTAATATTTTTGGTATATTAAAAACGAAGTCATGCCTCATAATTTATAGGCAATTATTGGAAGAGGTGTGATGTTTGTTCTGTAAAAGGTGTTTGTTCAGAAGTTTACGTGTCCTGCCGCGGTCTTACCTCCGAAGCCGATGCCGAAGCCGAACCGAGTGATGACGACGGCACGATGGTTCATTCTCTTCAACTCCTTTTAAGAGCTTTAAGAAGTGATTCTATATATAAGCACACAAATGTAGTTGACCCTTACCAATGAGGGACAAAGTGAAAGTCAAAAGCTCACTTCATTCAAATTTTCATTTCCTTCCATTTTATTTCCCATCATTTTCAATTCACACTCTTAGACTTTAAAGTTCAATACTTAAGTCTTTGAAACTTAATGCCTTTAAAGTCCAACAGGTGGTACTTGGCTTTACTTTATTGACTTTGGTTTATTTAAAAAAAAAAAAATCCACAAAAAAAAATTGTATTGAAGACAATAGGATAAACTTGCGTGTTTAATAAGATTATCATTTATGAAAATTGTTTGGAGAATTCTCATGTTAATGATTATGGAAACATAACTTATTGGCTTTTGTCTTCAACAGGCAACAAGACATTTCGTTAGAATTAAGGAAATTAAAACAAAATTAAACATGGTTGTTAGCAAATTTTAATTTTTCAAAAGACTTTCAAATGAAGAGATTTTCCTTGCCATTTGTCACGCTGTTGCATATGAAAAACCTAATTTTGCATTTGTATTACGTCTCCATATGAAAATAGATTTGTCAGAATATTCGTACATAAACTTAGAGAATACTTAACGATTTCTAGTACGATAGTGCCATTTGTACACCTTGTCATATGAAGACAGATCCCACTCTGTCACAAAAGTAAATCCCATTTTGTTGTCTATTTAAAAATTTGAAATTAGCAACAATCTCTTCGTGGACCGAGGAGTGATTGTGGTCGTAAGTTACTTGTTCTCTTATATATTTGTGGATTTATATCTTATATATTTAGATTCATAAAATTTTGACTCACACAATTACGAGATAAAAAAATGCTTCACAACTAATATTATGTGTGAGGCACAAAATAAATTTTTTCGTGGATGAAATATAATAAGTTGAAGAATGATGTAATCAGCGACGGAAGTAAGATCACTATCGGGAGGTGTTAAAATATAAAAAGTTAAACATATGCATCAAATAAAATCAATTACCTAATAACACAATATAATTTTGTAGCAAAAAAAAATAATAATCTGACACCCCGTGGCTCCGCCAATGAATGTAATAATAGAAAAGAGACACATAAATTAAAGTTGGTCCTTTTCACTTCAATCCTATTCAAATGACAGTGTCAAAGATGAAGATCATGGATATTGAGAAACCAAACCCACGTGGGAGAATTATCATGTCATTTGGATAAAATGTCATAACCAACTGCATTTATTTAATTATGTCCATACATATCTTCTAAGTAATTTAGGTTCATAATGCAGTTTAGAGAAAAATAATTATGATTATACTAACGTCATTTATATCAAGCAAATTTGATCGTCAAACGACTGAAAATAATCCAATACAGACAATTTCTATAAAGATGAAGGTTGCTCTCTCATTTTATGAACCAAAAAATATAACAACTTACAACATGCAATTGTGGTAGATAAAAATTTGAATGGAGTGACCACCCTGAATCATGTGCGTATACAGGAATTTTTGTAAGCGGTGTCGGAATTTATAAAAGAATTAAATTTGTAAAAGGAAAATGTGCTAGTTGAGGTTTGAACCTTTGACCTTCTAGAGAAAAAACAAACACATTACCAATACACCAAGCCACAATTTATATCAAGTGGTGTCATTTTTTCCTAATTATCTATTTTCGTACAGTATTAATACATATATTTAGTAAAATTTTCCGACGAAGCGGTATCGCATGACACCGCTTCGATACCCATAAATCCGCCCCTGCCCTGAATAAACTTAGCTGGTGCGGGCCATAAGCCTACAACACTAGATGGAGATATGGAACAAGATTTTTGTTGCATTTCCGGCAGAAGTGGAGGGTGAGAAGGTTGGCTTAAGTTACTTAGACTATTGTTAGCTCCTGTATCCTCATGGAATGGACCAGATTCCCTCAATCAGTTGGAAGTGAATTACAAGATTATCTCCTCAATCATGTTGATGATTTTTAAAAAGATTACTTATTAGTAGCATCCACAATGTAGTCATATAGGCTTTGAGAATCTTGTTTAGGGGGAGAATTTCATGGGACAAATGTTAGTGTGTCACTTCTGTTTACCTCTTCGTGAGGTTGTTTTCTCAATATTTTGTACTCTTTTTTTATATAATGGATTGCTCATCTCAGTCGTAGATGTATGTGAGTTGATCAAATCACGTTAAATATTTGTGTCTCTTTGATATATTTTTCTTTTGTTGTTGGATTTATCGTCGATCAAGGTTTGCTTTGCTAGCTTCCGCATGAATTCACTTTTGTTGTGAGATCCTTCTGTTTAAACAAGTGCTGGAAGTTACGATGATCAGTAAACACCTCACAAGACACACCATACAAATAATGCCTCCAAATATTCAACGTGTGAACAATGGTAGATCATGAACATAGTAGTTCTTCTCACGGGGCTTCAACTGACAAAAAGAATAAGCATTCACTCTACCCTCAGGCATCAACACACTCTCAATACCAACTCTTGATAAATCACAATATAATATATATAAACATGAAGCTGATGGAAAAATTAATATTATAGTTGTGGTCAAGGCAGTCTTGAGCTTCTGAAAGCTCACTTCACACTCATCCGACCACCTAAATGGAGCAGCCTTTTGAGTCAATTAGGTCAAAGATGATGAAATAGATGAAGATCCCTGAACAAACCAACGGTAATAACCCGACAAACCAAGAAAGCTATGAATCTCTATGGTTGAGGACGGTCTGGGCCAACTCTAAACCGCCTCTATCTTCTTCGAATCAACCTAAATACCCTCACTGAACACCACGTGCCCCAAGAAAGCCACCAAACGGAGCCAAAACTCACATTTGTAGAACTTTGCATAAAGATTCTCCTCCCTCAACCGCTGCAACACAACTCTTAAATGCTCAGTGTGATCCTCCTAGCTACGTGAGTACACCATAATATCATCAATGAATATGGTGACAAACGCTCCTCGGGAACGCGTAGCTTTAGCTAATGAACCTTCGCGAATGCGGGACCTACATCGCGAACGTGAAGAACAAACCGACCTCCTCTCTCAACAACCCTTTGCGAATGCGAAGAAGGTTTCTCTACAACAAAAACATCAGCAATTCCGCCAACTTTTCAAGTCTTAAAATGATCCATTAATCACCCAAAACTCGCCCGAGGCCCTCGGGACCACAACCAAACATGCCAAAATATCTCAAAAAATCATTCAAACTTGTTTCAACCTTCGGAACGCTCCAAACAACATCAAATTACCTTCAGATTCAAGCCCAAGGATTCTGAATCTTTCGAATTCTGCAAAAGATCAAGAAGTCTATCAAACCTCACCCAAATGACATGAGATTTTGCACACACATTGAAAATGACACAACGGACCTAATCCAATCTCTAGAATTACATTCTAGCCCTAATATCAAAATTTCCACTACCGACCATCTAATTTTGTCAATTCAAGCCTAAATCTACCACGGACCTCCAAAATACATTCCGATCATGATCCTAAGTTCCAAATCACCTAATGAAGCTATATGAACCATCATAATTCACATCTGAGACATTTTTCATATAAGTCAACATCCGACTGACTTTTCCAACTTAAGCTTACTCAAAAGAGACTAATTGTCTCTTACCTCTCCAAAACTATTCCGAACCCAATCCAACCAAAGCGATACCATATAATACAGATGGATAGGACATAAAGAAGTAGAAATGGGAGAAATAGAGCAGTAACTCATGAAATAACTAGCCAGATTGTTACATCATTGTGCATTGAATGATGTGGCTTCTTCCAGTAAGAATAATCCCAACGGTCTGCTTGGACATCTTCTGAGGATGAAGTTGATATCATGGACCAAAATGATGCAGATTTAGTTTGATCCGTTTGTATACAACCCAAATATATGTTAGTTCATTTTTCTAAATCTTCTTGAGTGACTTCTGGTAGATTTCTTCAGGAATATTTCATGCTTTCCAACTCAAGTTGATTGATTCCCTTACCTTGATTATACTGGTATTGGATTTTTATAGACGTTTCCTTGATTAGAGTCTGATGAACATAGCCTCTATTACCTACTATGTACATGTACTATGCTTGAAATACTTCCTTATTAGTCATATTCAGCCTATGTGATCTCTTTCCTTATTTAACACTTGCATGTTACCGTTTGATTTTAATTTCTTAATTAAAGGAAGTCTTTGATACTTATTTAATTTTAATTGACACTTGTTCCCCTAATTATTGTCACACCTCCTTTTTCCGCACCCGCGAGAGCGCGAAGGAGTTTTTCCAATTAAAGGATAGTCGGAACGGGATCAATTTATTTAATTTTTTCGAGTCGCCACTTGGGAAAATAATGGTGTCCCAAGTCACCGGTTTAATCCCGAACCGAGGAAATTTATGACTCTGTCATATAGTCTGCGAAACTAGAAACCTGGATAAGGAATTCTGTTAACCCGGGAGAAGGTGTTAGGCATTCCCGAGTTCCGTGGTTCTAGCACGTTCGCTCAACTGTCATATTTGGCTTCTTTATCTGATTTTATAATATGCCTTAACTTATGTATAAATTTTAATTTTTAACCTCTTATGATATTATTATTATAAAAATTATTATTATTATTATTATTATTATTATTATTATTATTATTATTATTATTATTTTTACAAAGAATTGCAACATTGTGAAAATGTATCTCGAACCACGTCGCACCAGTGCCCCCGTGGTTGTCAACACATTTCGACTCCGTTGAGATTTGGATTTGGGTCACATAAATGTGCAACCGGGTTTAAGGAGATAGCATTATTAAATACGCGCCTAAAGATACTAACGCGTTATTGTTTTGGGAATGCCGTGAAATCCGCTAAACGGCACATCCCGGAATCTAAGCATCTTTGTAAAAATTATCTATTGAGGGCCCCGCAATTTGCGTGTTATTTTAGCGAGGCTCATCTCATTATTTTATTTAAGATCAAACCTAATATGACTATTGTTTTAAATGAATTACAATGCAGTGGAAACGTATCTCGAACCACGTTGCACCAGTGCAACCGTGACTTTTGACACGTTTCGACTTCGTTGAGATTTAGATTTGGGTCACATAAATGTGCACCCGTATTTGAGAAGGTAGTATTAGAATATGCGATTAAAGCAACTACGCATTTATTATCTTTGGAGAACACCGTAAAATTCGCTATATGGTCGATCCCGAAGTCTAAATATTTTATATATATATATATATATATATATATATATATATATATATATATATATATATATGAGGGCCCCGCGATTTGTATAATTTTGTTAGGCGAGGCACACCTCTAATTCTAATTTAAAAGAGAAATACATTCCGCTATATTCATTTAAGAATTGATTGGAGATTATTTAGAACATGTTGCAAGCCACGCTACATGAAATGCACCCGTGGTCCATGACGTGCTTTATTTAACCTTGTTCAAAATTGGAGTCGGGTCACATGAAATACACCCCCCCCCGATTCCTTTAATCTAATTCCGCCGTTCGGTTGAGGAATAAGGAACCAATTTCGATAATGTGACAAAATCATGCTCAACTATAACCAATTCGAGTAAACATACGAGTAGATAACTAAGTGAGCAAATTCAAGACTACGGCGAGCAACTACATAAACAACGGAAGCATAACTAGTTGGCGATCATGTGAAGGATTAGTTATTTTCATTAGCTAATTTCGACACTACAAGACCACCATTAACTGTGAAATTGCATGTTCAACAGAATCATATATTTACAAAAAAATAATATGAATCATACGAAACTAAATCAAATGAGAAACGATCCAGAATATTAACGAGAAGAACAATATCGGAAAAGAACATGCACCTTTATTTTTGCATATTTTCAACGTACACAACGAGAAAACGAACCTTTTATGACGATCTCAAACCTCGACCTCTCCGGACAGAACTCGAATCAAACGACGACCTCGACTGAAGTTGTAACTCGAATCAAAATGAAGAGATGACCGAACAGTGGTCTCTCTTTTCTTCTTTCTGCTGTGTTTCTTCTTCTCTTTTCTTCTTTCGTTTTCTTTGTTTTTCCGTTTTCTTTCTGTTTAGTGTTCTTTCTTTGTTTTGAATCCTCTCCTTCTTTTTCTCGTTTTTTTCTTCTTCTTTCAATCCAATCTCTTCTTTTCTCCTTTATTTTCAATCCTCTCTCTCTTTTTTGTTTTCAATCTTTTTTCTCTTCTTTCTTTTGCGTTTTTCAATTCTGTTTCCTTTCTTTCTTTCTCGTTTTTTTAGAAGAAGTATAGTACATATATGTATTGTTTATTATTTTATTTTTTTTAAAATTTAGTCCCATATTGTTTTTGTCTTTTTCTTTTGTTTTTATCCCTTTGTCTTTTTCTTCTTGTCTTTGTTCTTATTCCCCATCCATTATGTATTGTCCCCCTTAGTGTAGTGGACTCGGATTATCACGGGCTAGGTCCGAAAATTATAAAATCGGGTAGTTTGAACCCGAATATTATTCTTTGCCCGGAACCGAGAATGGTGTTATTTAATTAATCCTAGGTAATCAAAATAACTATAATACTCATAATTAAAATAAAACTATTTTTTTATATTTTTCAAGTTTAAAATAACTACAAAATATTAATGAAACTATTTTTTTATTATTTTCGTTTTTATAAAAAGATAAAAATATAAAGTACTATTTTTATATTTTTCAAGTTTAAAATAACTACAAAATATTAATGAAACTATTTTTATTATTTTCGTTTTTATAAAAAGATAAAAAATATAAAGTACTATTTTTGTATTTTTCAAGTTTAAAATAACTACAAAATATTAATGAAACTATTTTTATTATTTTCGTTTTATAAAAAGATAAAAAATATAAAGTACTATTTTTGCATTTTTCAAGTTTAAAATGACTACGAAACATTAATAAAACTATATTTTTGTTATTTTTCCATTTTGAGGTAAAAATAAAGTAAAAGAGTCAAATTTAACTAAAATAGCTATATTAAAACTAAACTAAATATTTTACGCTAGAAATATAGAAAATCTCGGGGAGGGTCAAAAACCACGTGTTTACAGCTGCCCCTCTTTGACTGAAAACACAAAGAGTTTTCAGACAAAGAACGACTAAACAAGTGTTTTTGACCTGACCCTTATTGGGAGGGATTAAACTAAAAGAAGAGGAATGTGACCGAGCCACTGTATCTGAGCTGCCTACATATCCTTGGCTATAAAGGAATCAGGCCACGTGTAGTTCGAAAGTGAGTGAGGAAGGGGTAACCGAGGTGGAGAGCCAGTCGAGGTGTCGTTCCGTCGAGGTTCCGTTCCATCGAAGTTCCGGTTCGTGGTCCTGCTATTACATCGAAAATCAAAACACAAGGAAGACTAACTAAGCCTATAAGCTACAAGTTACAAAATTCCTATCTATAAGTCTTCCGAAGCTTGATCTTGAGTATTGGTTGGTGCTTCATGCGGACTCTAAATTTGAACCTTGATACTTGCTAGTTGCAGGTGCTGCTTTTCGAATCAAGACCAGGTATACAGTTCTTGTGACCTCGGCCATGTCTTGAGCATGCCACATCTTTCATCAACTTCTGCATTTTGGATTGGCTTCTTGCCTCTTTTTTTCTTTTTGTTTATTGTGACTAAACTTCGGTTGATCCCCTCGGACTGTTGACTTGCATTCTGGTTGCAAACTTCTTTTGCTGCTATCTTGCATTGCACTCCGAAGCGAATTCCCTTACTTGTGATCTTCGATCCATTCTCCTTTGAAGTCTGAATCTATCTTTTCTTATCCTTGTTGCCTTCCTTCTGATTCATGCTGGGGATTTCCGTTACACTCTGCCACTTTTCCATTCTTCAGGCGGGCTCCCTGACTTCAACATCTTTTGAAAATAAATTTCCATTCCTCTCTTCAGGCGGGCTCCTGACTTCAACATCAACTTAGAAAATAAAACGCCATTCCTGTCTTCAGGCGGGCTCCTGACTTCAACCTCTTTTGAAAATAAATCGTCATTCTTCTCTTCAGGCGGGCTCCTGACTTCAATCATCAACTTTTGAAAATAAATCGCCATTCCTCTCTTCGGGCGGGCTCCCGACTTCAACAACATCTTTTGAAAATAAACGCCATTCCTCTCTTCAGGCGGGCTCCTGACTTCAACAACATCTTTTGAAAATAAATTGACCACTCCATTCTTCAGGCGGGCTCCTGACTTCAACAACATCCTTTGAAAATAAATCGCCATTCCTCTCTTCAGGCGGGCTCCCTGACTTCAATTACAAACTTTGAAAATAAATTGCCACTCCATTCTTCAGGCGGGCTCCCTGACTTCAACTACAACTTCAAAATAAGATTGCCTTCCTTTACTTCTTGTACCATTTTATTCTTGCTGCATCGACTCTTGAACCATCATTTCTCCTAAATTTCCTTGTTTCGGAATTGCTTTCTCCCTGGGTCGTGTTGCTTTCCCTCCTGACTGCTGGGGATATCTTTTGAACTGTTTACTTGCCTGTTGTGGACAATGATGCTGGGAAAGTTTTCCTTCATTCCCTCATTTCCTTTGACTCATGCGCTTGAATTTGCGCTGGGATCTCTTGTTGTGACCCTCTGCTTTATGGTGGGTTACTGGTTTCAAGACCTGCAATGTAAAGACTGAAGACTTGCCTTTTGTTATACAGGTAGGCGCCTGCTTTTAGTAACAACTTTTGAATTTAAAATGCATGTTGGCAATAATTTACAAAATATGCATAGGACAATGTGAAATAAAATGTAAAATATCCTATTCGAGGGCGGATGGTCCCGTCGTATCCTATTTGAGGGCGGATACTCCCATCGTATTCTATTCGAGGGCGAATACTCCCATCGTATTCTATTCGAGGGCGAATACTCCCATCGTATTCTATTCGAGGGCGAATACTCCCAATGTATCCTATTCGAGGGCGAATACTCCCATCGTATTCTATTCGAGGGCGAACACTCCCATTGTATCCTATTCGAGGGCGAACACTCCCATTGTATCCTATTCGAGGGCGAATACTCCCATTGTATCCAATTCGAGGGCGAATACCCCCATTGTATTCTATTCGAGGGCGAATACTCCCATCGTATCCTATTCGAGGGCGAATACTCCCATTGTATCAATGTTTGAGAATGTACAAACCTGAGACGTCCTGTTCGAAGGTGGACAAACCTGAAACATCCTATTTGAAGGTGGACAAACCTGACACGTCATCTTGAATTACCTTCTCGTTTCTCCGATGAAATTTTCAACAACGGCAGAAAATTTTCTGCCCCAGTATTGGTGTTCTTCCTTGTGGCATGACTTTCTGTTATCAATAGCATTTTCTTTCCCTGTTTCAAATCAAATAAAATTTGTTAGTTCAAAACATTGTGAGCGGTTGTGACGCTCCTGTGGGGTGGTTTTTTTCCTTTTCTCCTTTCCCTCGCTCGGGGTTCCCAAAACATTGTTGGGGAATGATTTCATTTGCTGGAGATGATATTCCTGCTGGGGATGGGTTTTTCCATTTATCCCTTCCCCTTTCTGTGTTTCTCAACTTGCTGGGGGTTATTTTTGTTGAAGATGAGATTTCCTTTCTTCATTTACCACTCTGTGTTGTCCGACCACCTCGGAACTTGCTGTAGATAACATTGCTGGGGGATTTTCATTTCCTCAAAATTGGTGTTTCACTCTTCTTGAAGGTTGTTGAGGATGACATTGGTTCGAAGACCATTTCCCTTAAGACTTTCCTTCTTCCCCAAGTGGGTATTGACTTCTAGAAAATTTTCAAACTGAAAAGAAAATTTTCTGCCCCAGTTTAATAATCTTCTTTGCACCATACTTCTTTGCCATCAATGGCATTTCCTTGCCTTGCATAATAATTGGAAAGTTGGTGGCAAGTTTTGAAGTCATTTCTCACTATGTTTTGACTAGACATACTTTGATGGGGAATTTTTGATAAAATGAGAAAGATAAAAAGAAACAAATAGAAGACAAAGGAAAAATGACTCTCTAACAAGAAATAAGTATAAAAACTTATCAAACGCGAATACCAACTCTACTGGTCATGACATGCACATATGGCATATCCTCCGTCGTTAATTTCCTTTCACGATTTCTGTCTCATGATTTCCATCTGATTATCCCCTTTGTTCGACTTGTAATGCCCGAAGGGTTTTCACTTTCAAGCCTCTCTCATTTTTGTTTTCTCTCAGCTTTCGTCGCCTTATGGTGCCTGTGAAGGTTTTCACCGGTAAGACTCTCTCATTTGTATTACTTTTAGATGGGGATTGGGGTGTCACTGCTAAGACTCTCTCGTGTTTCCTTTCTGCTGGGAATCAAAGTCTTTTCTGCTGGGAATCAAAGTGTTATATTCTGATGAGACACTCGTATTTGCTTGACATGGCCTCTTTTGAAGACTGATCGGAAGGTCTTTCTTTGGACCGTAATGTGGGATTTGGATAGGGCTAGAAAGAAAAGGTATTGAAGGCTCAAAACAAAAATCAATTTTGGGTTCAAAATTTACAACCTTCGGACCTAAATTTATTTATAATCAACACAATTTTTCTTTGCCCCAGTATTTTTTACTTGGGGATTTTATTTCTTCATTTACACTATGACCGAGCTGTGAAGCGCCTACGTATCCTCTTTAAGGAAACAGGTCAAACGTAGTTCCCAATTCCTCTTTTTCGAATTTCTTTTTTCACACATTTTTCTTTTTCTTTTCTTTTTCTTTATCCCTTTCTTCTTTTGTCTTTCAAACTTGTGTTTCTAGTCTTTGCAACTAATTCCGAAGTAGGGGTATGAAAGAATTCAAATTAAGGCTCAAAGGGTTGACGATGGATAAAGTGTTTGGATAGCAGAACAAAATGCCTTCGTCATTCCAATCTTCAAAACATGCCAAGTTCAAACAACATATTCACGACATCTTCTGTTTGTGCCCTGATTGATAACCGTATCGTCCATTCGCCTTTCATCTATCATTTTAAAGTATTGTTGGATGGCACTTTCATTTCAGTATCACGAGCGAGCCCCGTCTTAGCATGGCCAATTTTCCTTTAAGGGTTTCTTCATGTTTTACCTGCCCCAGTCTCTCATGATTTGGGCTCCAAATAATCTCAAATCATTTTTATTTCTTTTTTTTTTAAAATGACCTGATTATCTTTGAATTGCTTCATGATTTACCCTTAATATTAGGCCAAAATTATGTGCGATGCCATGTCATTAGAGTTGGCGTTCGAACAAATGCCAAATTTAAAGATAGAAAAAACTAAACAAAAAGACGAACTGGGTAATAAAAGACCAAAAGTTTAACTAAACGGAGAAGTGGTTGAAATACAATCAAGCAAACCAAAATACAAAACTGAAACGAAACTTGCAACGACTAAGCAAGCTGCAATGACCAAAAATGGAAAGATAAGAGGGTTTCACTTCAAAAGAAGATCCGGGTCACAACCCCGAAAACAACTCGGACAAAAGAAATGACAACAAAACAAACCACCAAAAACTCCTCCTGATTACCAAGCATGACTTCTTATATGTTGGGTCTAAGGGTGAGGTGGCAATGGATTCTGATTAATGTTGGGTGCCTCTGGTGTCTGAACCTCGATCTTATTGGTGTCAATAAGATTTTGCACTGCATGTTTCAGTTTCCAACATTTCTCGGTATCATGTCCGAGAGCCCCTGAACAATACTCACAGCTTACTGAGCGATCCACATTTGGGGGTAGGGGATTTGGCAATCTTGTCTCAACGGGACTCAACAAACCTATCTGCTTCAATTTGTGGAACAGAGCAGTATAAGTTTCTCCCAACTCAGTGAATGTTCTTTGTGTCTTTTCCTTTCCGAAGGCATGATTCCCTCGGAAACCTGGTCCTGGAGGGTTATTGTAAGCCCTTGGTGGTGGATATGTGTTTCGGGGAGGGTGATTAGGGTGATTTGGGTAGTAGGGTTTGGCTTGGTAGTGAGGTGAAGGACCTTTCGATCTGGACCAAGTACCCTCCTCTACTGTTGCAACTCTTCTTTTCTCTTCTTCCCGAATGCAACCCCTGTGCCATTCCGAATAGCTTGAGTTGTTGCTTTCAACGCGGAATAGCTCAATATCTTATTGGACTTAAGTCCCTCTTCTATCATTCCGCCCATTTTGACCACCTCATTGAAAGATTTACCAACTGATGTCACCGGGTGACTAAAGTAGGTTGGCTCCAGTGTCTGCAAGAAATAATCCACCATCTCGTTCTCTCTCATCGGGGGATCTACCCTTGCTGCTTGTTCCCTCCAGCGGAACCCAAATTCTCTGAAGCTTTCGGCGGGTTTCTTCTCTAGCTTGAGCAATGATAAGCGATCAGGGATTATTTCAAGATTATATTGAAACTGGCCGATGAATGCTTGGGCCAGGTCATCCCATGTAAACCATCTGCTGGGATCCTGCCTGGTGTACCACTCTAATGCAGACCCTCCCAAACTCTGACCGAAGTAAGCTATCAGAATTTCATCTCGCCCTCCGGCTCCTCGCATTTTGCTGCAGAAACCTCGGAGATGGGCTACTGGGTCACCATGCCCCTCGTATAGATCAAACTTGGGCATTTTGAACCCGGCGGGCAACTGGACATCTGGAAATGGGCACAGATCTTTGTAAGCAACGCTGACTTGGTTGCCTAAACCATGCATATTCCTGAAGGATTGCTCCAGGCTTTTGACTTTCCGAATAACTTCCTCATGCTCCAAACTTTTGAAGTGCTTTTCCGGTTCTGCCGGGTTATCCCGGTGAGGGGTGTGTGAATGCGGTTCAGGAGCCTTAAAGGTAGGCTCAAGATCATAATAATGATTGTCATGTATTTGAAAAAGCGGTTCACGGGACGACTTCTGTAAAGTAGCAGGCGGAGGTTCCACGAAAACAGGGGTGACCGGAGGAGGAGTATTTTGTCTAACTGGTGGAACCTGGGATGTATAAGGGTTTTCCCCTTGATAATATGGATAGATCGGTGCACTTGTCGAGGGATCAATAGGCGGACGCTCTGGAGCTGGTGTAAGAGTAGGAAGGTTTGGTGGTGATTGTCCCCTAGCCCAGGCTAGGTGCATCTCTGTTATTTGCTGTCTTAACCGGTCCACCTCATCTTTCATTATCTGTATCTCTGTTTTCTCTCCATCGAGACTTTTGCCGGAACTAGACATGTTTGCTAGAATTGGCCCTTTTGATCTAGTATGGTAATGGTGATTGGCCAGAATATTCTGTCAAGCCAACCGCTAAACTTTCTGAAAATGCAACAAACTGGTAAGTTCACAGAGTTTAACAGATATGTTATCGCACATTGGATGTAATGCACCTAGTCGGTTAACCATATATGTATTCGCTACATGCATCATTCCAGCTTTTCCTTTTCCATTATCCTTGAAAACCTCTCTTGTTATTAACTTCCATTTTTTATTTTTTATTTTTTTTTTTTTATATATATATATATATACATATACGGTTGTGGTCGAATCTTATGGAGATTGCCTACGTATCATGACCCCGCATGAATCAGACCGAGCGTAGTTCTTGCAAATTAATGCAAGAAATAAAGAGATGTTTATTTGATTATATTTTTTTTTGAATAAAAATTGTACAAGCCGACTCCAACTACAAACTTGTGTAGGAGATTTCTACAAGAATAAGAATATTTTTGGTGTCACTTATGACTATTTCTACAAAATTGGCCACATAATGGCTTATTTGACAAAATGGCTATTTTTGCAAAATTTATTTAAGAAAGATAAAACTTGAATTCTTTTTTTTATCCTGTGGCTCATGGGGCATCGCTCGGCATCACCATAAACCAACACAAAACTATTTTTTCATAAATTGGCCATGTAATGGCTTATTTAGACAAAGTGGCTCTTTTTGCAAAATTTTATGTGAGAAGATGCAAATTCAAAATTTTATCCTGGGCCTATGGGGCATCGTTCAGCACCGACACAGGCCAACACAAGACTGAGAAAGTTCAAATGCAAAAATGTAGCTATTTCAGTAAAATTTCGGCCATGTAATGGCTTGTTTGATAAAGTGATTATTTTTGTAAAGTTGAGTGATGACTCAAAACTTGATTTTTTGCGGATACAGCCTTTCGACATTTCCGCGAGGGAATATTTCAAGGCTGTGTCCAAAATTATTTAAAAAAAATCCAAAGTGGCTATTCTTGCAAAAACAGCCTTCCGGCGTCTTTTGAGGGACGTTCGGCTTATTTTAAGCAAGAATAGCATCACCCGACTTATTTATAACAAAATCAAAAATTTGACATTTTTTGGTTATTTTTGCAAACGGGGTGTGAACCCGAACTTGATTTTGCGGCTATGGCCTTGCAACATTTCCACAAGGAATATTTCAAGGCTGTGCCTGCAAATTATTAAAAATGATTCAAAGTGGCTATTTTTGCAAAAATAACCTTCCGGCGTCCTTTCGGAACATTCGGCTATTTTTCAAAATGGCATCACTTTGATTTTATTGAAAACTAAAACTTCGACATTTTTTTTTAAATTTTTTGAAAGGGTGGTTGGACCTGATGAGGGTTGCCTACGTATCCCACCTAACGGCGAGAATCAAACCTGCGTAGTTCGGTCAGATTATTTTATGACCAATTATTTCAACAAAATTGCTCTTCCCATTTTTCAAATTTTTCTTTTCAAATTTCGACTGCTTTTTGTCAATATTTTAATACTTTTCTGTTCCAAATTTCTTTTTTGTTTTCAGGAATTTAACCAATCAGCATAATAATACAAGACAAATAAATGTAACATATAACATGCTCGGTCTTTGATTACCGGGTCACCTGTCCTAGACGGACCCAACCCCTGTGTTGAGTCCCCTAAGTCAAATGCAACATGATGCAAATAAGCGTTCCTACTAGGGATCCGGCATGAAGTCACGTTATTCTAAGTTCAAAACCTGGGTATGTGTTCTAGACTGTGTACCCAAGCGGACAACTCGGGCTGAAGAAGGAGCTCCTTTCCGGGAACCAAAAGGCCAGCCGGCTTAGAAACTTTCCGAGCCTCTTTATTATTTCGGGGTATGACACTAACGGAATAGGGAGTCTCAACCAGTGAGCACATCCCCGGGGGCGAGAAGAGAAGGGTTTTTGGCACAGTTTATATACACAGTTCACGTAATATCAAAGCGGTAAACACATCCCCGGAGGTAAGAAGAGAAGGGTTTTCGGTACAATTTATATATATACAGTTCACGCAATATCAAAGCGGTAAACATGTAGCACATTATTCAAAACATATAATGAATTCAGATATAAGCAAAAACAGCAATTTAACTGAGCTCGAATTCTTAAACCATGAACCGAAGTTCTGGGTTACTTATTCCCCAGCAGAGTCGCCAGAGCTGTCACACCTCCTTTTTACGCTGACCCGCGAGAGCGCGAAGGAGTTTTCCAATTAAAGGACAATCGAAACGGGATTTATTTAATTAATTCAGAGTCGCCACTTAGGAGATTTATGGTGTCCCAAGTCACCGGTTTGAATCCCGAACCGAGGAAATTTATGACTCTGTATTATAGTCTGTGTACCAGAAATCCGGATAAGGAATTCTGTTAACCGGGAGAAGGTGTTAGGCATTCCCGAGTTCCGTGGTTCTAGCACGGTCGCTCAACTGTCATATTTGGATTCTTTATCTGATTTTATAATATGCCTTAACTTATGTATAAATTTTAATTTTTAACCTCTTATGATATTATTATTAGAAAAATTATTATTATTATTATTATTATTATTATTATGATTTATTGTCATTTTTATGAAATTGCGACGTCGTGAGAACGTATTTCGGACCACACCGTACCGGTACACCTGCGGCCTTGGGTACATTTTGACTTCGTCAAGACTTGGATTTGGGTCACATAAATGTGCACCCGGGTTTAAGGAGATAGCATTATTAAATACGCGCCTAAAGATACTAACGCGTTATTGTTTTGGGAATGCCGTGAAATCCGCTAAACGGCACGTCCCGAAATCTAAATATTTTATATATACATTTATGAGGGCCCCGCAATTCGCGTGTTATTTTAGCGAGGCTCGTCTCACTTATTGTTTAAGGGCTCATTACCCTTTTATTGTTTATTGTTTTAAATGAATTACAATGCGGTGGAAACGTATCTCGAACCACGTTGCACCAGTGCACCCGTGACTTTTGACACGTTTCGACTTCGTTGAGATTTAGATTTGGGTCACATAAATGTGCACCCGTATTTGAGAAGGTAGTATTAGAATATGCGATTAAAGCAACTACGCATTTATTATCTTTGGAGAACACCGTAAAATTCGCTATATGGTCGATCCCGAAGTCTAAATATTTTATATATATATATATTTTATATATATATATATATATATATATATTTATGAGGGCCCCGCGATTTGTATAATTTTGTTAGGCGAGGCACACCTCTAATTCTAATTTAAAAGAGAAATACATTCCGCTATATTCATTTAAGAATTGATTCGAGATTATTTAGAACATGTTGCAAGCCACGCTACATGAAATGCACCCGTGGTCCATGACGTGCTTTATTTAACCTTGTTCAAAATTGGAGTCGGGTCACATGAAATACACCCCCGATTCCTTTAATCTAATTCCGCCGTTCGGTTGAGGAATAAGGAACCAATTTCGATAATGTGACAAAATCATGCTCAACTATAACCAATTCGAGTAAACATACGAGTAGATAACTAAGTGAGCAAATTCAAGACTACGGCGAGCAACTACATAAACAATGGAAGCATAACTAGTTGGCGATCATGTGAAGGATTAGTTATTTTCATTAGCTAATTTCGACACTACAAGACCACCATTAACTGTGAAATTGCATGTTCAACAGAATCATATATTTACAAAAAAATAATATGAATCATACGAAACTAAATCAAATGAGAAACGATCCAGAATATTAACGAGAAGAACAATATCGGAAAAGAACATGCACCTTTATTTTTGCATATTTTCAACGTACACAACGAGAAAACGAACCTTTTATGACGATCTCAAACCTCGACCTCTCCGGACAGAACTCGAATCAAACGACGACCTCGACTGAAGTTGTAACTCGAATCAAAATGAAGAGATGACCGAACAGTGGTCTCTCTTTTCTTCTTTCTGCCGTGTTTCTTCTTCTCTTTTCTTCTTTCGTTTTCTTTGTTTTTCCGTTTTCTTTCTGTTTAGTGTTCTTTCTTTGTTTTGAATCCTCTCCTTCTTTTTCTCGTTTTTTTTCTTCTTCTTTCAATCCGTTTCTCTTCTTTTCTCTTTTATTTTCAATCCTCTCTCTTTTTGTTTTCAATCCTTTTTTCTCTTGTTTTTTTTTGAATCCTAGTTTCCGTTCTTTCTTCTTCTTTTTAAAGAAGAAGTATAGTACATCTATGTATTGTTTATTATTATTATTTTTTTTTAAAATTTAGTCCCATATTGTTTTTGTCTTTTTCTTTTGTTTTTATCCCTTTGTCTTTTTCTTCTTGTCTTTGTTCTTATTCCCCATCCATTATGTATTGTCCCCCTTAGTGTAGTGGACTCGGATTATTACGGGCTAGGTCCAAAAATTATAAAACCGGGTAGTTTGAACCCGAATATTATTCTTCGCCCGGAACCGAGAATGGTGTTATTTAATTAATCCTAGGTAATCAAAATAACTATAATACTCATAATTAAAATAAAACTATTTTTTATATTTTTCAAGTTTAAAATAACTACAAAATATTAATGAAACTATTTTTTTTATTATTTTCATTTTTATAAAAAGATAAAAATATAAAGTACTATTTTTATATTTTTCAAGTTTAAAATAACTACAAAATATTAATGAAACTATTTTTATTATTTTCGTTTTTATAAAAAGATAAAAAATATAAAGTACTATTTTTGTATTTTTCAAGTTTAAAATAACTACAAAATATTAATGAAACTATTTTTATTATTTTCGTTTTATAAAAAGATAAAAAATATAAAGTACTATTTTTGTATTTTTCAAGTTTAAAATGACTACGAAACATTAATAAAACTATATTTTGTTATTTTTTATTTTAAGGTAAAAATAAAGTAAAAGAGTCAAATTCAGCTAAAATAGCTATATTAAAACTAAACTAAATATTTTACGCTAAAAATATAAAAAATCTCGGGGAGGGTCAAAAATCACGCGTTTACAATTATTGCTAAACTACAATCGTTACCCTATTTTCTGCCTGTTTTTACACTATAAATACTCTCCTCCCTTCTCTTTGAACACACACCAACACAGAGCAATATGAGTTCACAATTTGCTCTTACTTAAATTCTCTCTTTCTGATATTTGCACTGTTGCGGACTTTGTTTACTTTCTTCTACACTCTTTGCTTCTATACTGGTATGTCTCAATTAATTTACATGCCTCAACAATAATGTATTTAATTATGCCCATTTGTTTCTAGTATATTATCACATATTTCCCCTTTCCTTTATAGTTCCGGCATTTAAATTATGTATGCAATCGTTTGCTTATTGTGAATTTGATACTTTATGAATTCCCTTACCTTTTATCCTTTGTATGTGAGTTTATGGTTCAGGGCATAACGACACCCCAATATTGTTGTCTATGGCTCTGAACTAGGTTCTTTGAAACACCTAACTCAATCAATTACCATTCATTTTCCCCTCTATGCGTCTGAGCCCTGGACTTAGGTCTGATAGTGTCCTAATAACTATCCAGACTTTAGTCTGGCCTTCAAAAGGTCTACTCCTAACTTGTTCAACCAAACTAGTGGTCAGGGGTATGCCAACCTACTTTGTGGCTAGGTATGACCACCACTTGTCATGGCTCCGTAATTCCCTTTTCACTTTGCACTTACTCCTAGCTATAAATTCTGCCCCTCTCTTGTAAGCCATGTTTTGGGACACCTGACTCCCTCTGAACTTGGATGCCTGAGAGCTGGCTCTTCCACACTGCACTATTCTAATTCTAATGGTATCCTAGGAGTAAGCAATGCCTGGAATCCCTGAGATTCTTTGGAACTTTGAAACACCTTGGATAAAGAGAAGGCTTTGGAAATCTGGATCCCAGAAATGGCTCAATCGCATGTTATTAGACATTAAAGTTGAATTAGGCTTCTCGGATCTAGCTGTTAGCTTTTGATGTATCTTTTAATTTCCAGTTTAATTCATTGGCTTGTAATAATTTTGTATGAAACTCGGGAAGTATAGTAAAATGTCATGACCCAAACTCTGGTCGTGATGGCGCCCAACACCTTCTTAGGCAAGCCAGACCATTGAACATTTCCCTTCAAATTTATTAAACGTGAAATAACAATTTAAGCATAAAATCCCAGATTTGTTAATAATAGATAATGCGGAAACCGACATAACAGTAATAACAACCCAATAGATCTGTATCACAAGTCTGAGCCTTTAAATACAATAGATATCATCCTATATATAACAAGTCTAGTGCAGGAGTAAAAGAAATAACAAGAGGAGAAAATGTGTCCTGTGGACGCCGGCAGCTACCTCAGAGACTCTGACACTGATCCGGGCAACAACAAATAATCTCAGCTAGACTCTAGTATCCCTGTATCTGCACACAAGGTGCATGCAATAAAGTGAGTACTCCAACTCAGTGAGTAATAGCAACAAATAACAACTGAAAGAAAGGAATCCTATAAGAACATTACGCAGTTTTATAAATGGCAGTAAAGATTTTAACATTTGCTAAACAGGGAAATTTAGTACCAATCTCCTACAGTCCATAATTTTCTAGCATTGTTGCGGCGTGCAGCACGATATATATATATATATATATATATATATATATATATATATATATATATATATATATATATATATATATATATATATATATATATATATATATATATATATATATATATATATATATATATATATATATATATATATATATATATATATATATATATATATAATAGAATAGTCGACTACGCTCACTGGGGATGTGTGCAGACTCTAGAAGGGCTCCTTCAACCCAAGCGCTATAATACTACAGTGTGCAGTCCGATACATATAATATATCATTGTGGTGTGCAGTCCGATCCATATATAATATATCACTACGGTGTGCAGTCCGATCCAATACATGTATATGTATATACTGCTACGGCGTGCTGCCCGATCTGGTATATATGAAATACCCTCACTATGGGGTCCTTGACCCCTCCCAGTCAATATAGACTTGGCCCCTCGGGCCCACTCAGCTAAGACAGGGTATTCAACCCTAGGTATTTCTCATTTAAAGTGCAATTTGCTAACACTAGTTCATATTATATTTTACAGTTAAGGGTATGACTGAGAGTATGTGTTCATCAGGTGAAGTGTGGTCAATTTGCTCAATAGGCTCCCCTAAGGGATCGACACAAGGCCCCAAAAATTGGCAACTAGCCCCAAATGTACGGATATAAGCTCAGTCTCAATCAAAAAGTACAGTAAGTTACCAATCGGGATGGACCAAGTCCGAATCCCCAACCACAATATCACCACGCTCATCACACGGCGCGTGTTTCATCTCAACATAGCACAGTATAGTGCTAATACGAGGTTTTAAACCCTTATTATATTATTCATAACCATTACTCACCTCAAACCGGCCAAACTCCTAGCTCCTTTTGTGCTTTCGTCGCAAATCGACCTCCTCGAGTATAGAATCTGATCAAAACCACAAGGAATAGGTTATATTAAGCTAATGAGACATAACCCAATTGAAAGAACTCGAAAAATACCCAAAACACGAAGTTGGAAAAATCTGAGCCTCGGGCCCACTTCTCAATAAATTAAGAAATTCATATTTTTGGAATCCTCGTCTTGCCACGAGTCTGTACATATAAAGTTAATCAAAATCGGAGTTAAAATGGGCCCTTAAATCCCAAATTTACATACCAAAAACCTAGCCCTAATTTCTTCCACCTTGTACCCAAATTCAAAGAACTAATGGATGATTCCTCGATTAAATGACGTATATAGACCATGAGACTTACCTATAATCACTTCCCGTAGAAATCCCCTTCAAAATCTATCAACAAGCTCTCAAGGTAGTGTAAAATGGAGGAAAATGGCTAACCCTCGCGGATGATATATTATTTAAAAGACAACTGACGCCCAAGACTTCCTTCTATACGAACGCGGTCGACCTTCCGCGTTCGCGATGAATAAATTTTTTTGACCAAAATTTTGCCCGACACGAACGCGTCACCTTGCCCATGATTGCGATGCACCAGGAGATCCCTCTATGCGAACGCATCTGAACCCACGCGTTCGCGATTCACAACTTACCCCTTAAACGCGAACGCGAGCCAGACCCTACGCGAACGTGATGGCCAATTCCAGGCCCTCTCGAATTACTCTACGCGTTCGCATCTTACCTCATGCGAACGCGTAGAAGAAAAGTTTTCTGCAACACTTGACTGAAATCTGCTATAACCAAGTTTAGGAATTAGACCGTTTGGTCACCCGGAATCACCCCGAGGCCCCCGGGACCTCAACCAAAAACACCAACCTATCCTAAAATATCATACAAACTTGTTCCAATCATCAAAACACGTCCAATAACACGAAAATCATCAATACACCACAAATTCAAGCCTAAGTTTTTTTTAAACTTCTGAAACTCACATTCGATCAAAAACCAGACCAAATGACGTCCGAATGACCTGAAAATTTGCAGACATATCCTAAATCACCTAACGAAGCTACTGCAACTCTCTAAATTCCATTCTGGCCCTCGGATCAAAATTTACCTACCAACCGGAATTTACCAAAATTCCAACTTCGCAATTCAAGCCTAATTCTACAGTGGACCTCCAAATTCGATTTCGATCGCACTCCTAAGTCACAAATCCTCCCCTGAAGCTAACCGAATTCACATCTGAGCCCTCTAACTACATAGTCAATGTCCGGTTGACTTTTCCACAATTAATTTCTTTCTAATAGGCTAAGTGCCTCATTTTCAGCTAAAACCAATTCAACTCTATCCGATCAACTCAAACATTGATATTAAACCACTGGGAATATATTATGGGAAAAATGGGGCAGTAACTCACGTGGCGACGGGCTGGGTCGTCACATAAAAGGGTGTGGGAGGGGTCTTTATGTTTCTTGCATCCAAGGGATAGAAATCATGACTTAGGATTTATTTTATCAAACTAGAAATCCTACCTATTTGTGCTTTAATACTAATTCAATCACATAGAGACCATGCCTATATGATTTAACGCGTAACTTTACCAAAATCACCTAGAAATCATACCTATAGGATTTAACATTCATGTTCTGTAATTACACATATAGAGACCATGTCTATAGGCTCTTGCATGTTTGCATACACAAATATCATTAGGCAAACCGTTATAGGCTTAATAACAAAGTTGCATATATACACCATGTGTATAAGATTCCTATTAATGTCATCAAAGGGTATTAAAATCAGCAAGCCTATAATAAGCATGCCTATTGGAAATCTCATTTCTAATAGCTTCATTCGTTTCAAAAAAATAGTATCAATCATTGAAACTCGTATCTATCTTTACGAAAACTAGTAATTTTATACTTCTTTTTCTAAAACTCGCTAAAATTGGTAAACCCCTTTCCAATAATCAATCTGCACCTTCCTGAACCTTTTAATCAATCTGTATTTTTCTGAAACAACTGGTAATTCTATTCTGAAATCAGTTTGCATCTTTTCTCTTTGTCAAAGCTGATAGCTTTTTTTTCTAAAAATCAACTTGCATCTTTTTTCTGAAAACTACTCGTAATTTGTCGCATATTTTCCTGAAATTAATTGATCATGCACCTAGTTTTATTTCAACACATAGACAGGGGGGGTTGACTAATTAATGAATTGGTTCAGTCCCTGACAATTGTATCCGAGTTGCCTAATGCAGACTTTCTATCTAAATACATGTGTTGAACCGGTACGCTCACTGCTTAATTTTAATCTAAGACCAAATCAGTATTTGTTAAGGCATGCTACACTAAATGATTGTTTGATTTATGGGGTTAATTTGAGCCTTGTATGATTTTTTGTTCTCCTTTTTACTTGCTACTTATTTTGAATATCGAGCTATAACTTTATCCTTTAAACTCCATAAAAACCTTCATCCCTTTCTTTCCCCTTTAGGATTAGAAGTCCTAATACCCCGTGACTGATAGGATTGGGACGGGTAGTAGCATGCAATAAGTAAACGATATTGTTCCGCGCTTTAATACCTTAACGTGGTGGGAAGGGAAGATATGGAGATGATGATTACACGATAACACTCAGCGTACAATTAAGAACCAGTGTTGTGCGAATGATCCATGTAATGTATAAGCCTAAGACCCCTTTCTCCCTCTTTATTAGTTCAACAAATTTTTCTGAATCTCTAAAGCTATTGCATTTTCAAATTTCTGCTTCTTACCTGATTTTCAGATTATTTGCACTAAGTACTTAACCTTTCCCTCTACTTGCACATTTTTACAAAAATTGCTCCTTTAAATTTCAACACGTTTTTAACCTTTTGTGCTTCTTGTACTTGTTTGTTTACATTTGCATCTAAAGTCACAACTATAGCATGGCCAGTAACCACACTAGTGGATCTTGAGTGGTACCTAACACCTTCCCCTCGAGATAATTTCAAGCCCTTAACTAAACTCTGATTTTTCATCTTTAATTTTTTTCCTAAAAGTGTCATAATGCACTATAATCATTAGGTGGCGACTCTCCAAACTCTCAAAAAACCCAATTCCCAAAATGGGAAAAGAGTTGTCTTCCCGAATGAATGTCACAAACCCGATTCCGCGAGGAAAAATTGGCGTCGACACAGAGCACATTCAGTCTACTGCAGGCTACTTATAAGAAAATTATATATGTACAGTATTTCTTTTCTCCATCTTGTCTACGTGACATTTATTAGTACCTGAATTTGAGTTTTAAGTGAATGCAAGATGTATCGGAAATAGAATTTACATAACAAGAAAATACATTACTTCATTTTCCAAAGGTGACCCAATCCTTCAAGCAGTTGCAGTCAAATTGATTACCTTAGTCCTTAAACCAACAAAAGAGAAAAACACTCGTCAGGCATTTGAGTAAAAAAAAAAATAAGATACTCATATTAGATAATGTCGCGAATGGCCTAAATAACAAGTTGTTGGTTCAAAAATAACCTTTGACAATGTTCTACTAGTGTTATCAAAGACGAAAAGTGCAAAACAAGCTCTAAGGTCTATTAGGGTTTTAAGCGCAAAGTGAAAATAAAGCATGATCATTAATGAAGAAAGACACAAATGGAGAAAAACTACAAATATGTATATGTAGTCCAAGACTAATATCAATAAGTATGAAACCAAATATAAGGACAAAGAAATTGAAGAAAATTTACGATAAAGTAAATATCAATGCTTAGTGTCGTCTCATCAGGATTACGCTCATTGACAAAGAACAGTATGCCTTAGAGCCATGATCACAACACTGCATTGTGCTAAGCGAGACCAAGCGCCCAACATGTTTGAGCCTCGCTTTAGGGCTTAAGTGCACTTTAAGCGTGCTTTTAATAACACCTACTTGTTTACGAATATTTACTATCCATTTTCACTCCTCCCCCTCCCTCGAACATTCTTTGGTAATTTATAAACGAGAAATGTCTGAGAATTAATGCACACAGTTCGAAACTCAATGGATAATGAGCATGCCCTAAATACCAAGCTTTTCTTATAGCATGGTTCGAACTCACGAGGTTTGTCAAACCCACACATGTGCTCTTATCACTTGAGTAAAGTCCTGTGGCACATATTGCTAGTTGTTTAATTGATAACAAATAGTTTTTACTATGTATTTTCCATTTGAAAGGTGTAGGGAGGCCAAACACCACTATATTATATACAATCATGCTAAGATATGAGATACTCATAAACTCAAATTAATCATTCACTTGTTAATTTCTGAAAGATTAATTGTTATATCCTTTGGCATAAGTTATAATGTATACAAAGATGTTAGATGTCTAAGTTTCTTATTGTCACTCCCTTACTTGAATTAGCACCGCAATTATAGGAGATATAAACAAATGTTACAAAGTTCACATTTACGAAATCAAATGATCCGTGTAAACTGAAATGTGAAAGTAATATCAACAACTTAAGCATTTGAATCGAACATCAATGTGCATACAAATACTACATTTTCAACGTGAAACCTTAATATTTAATCATATTCTTATTTCTTATTGTAAAAAAGAAGAAGAGGAATTAGGTTTTCTGGCCTTTTGAAAATGTCATATGTAATCAAGATAACTACATCTGATTAGATATTGAATGGAACAATTTTTACACATATTAATTTGACCACTATAACTTTTTTTTTTTTTGAAAAAGAAATACTTGGAAGAACTATAAAATCGATATATTAGGTTTATGACTATAATGTACATTGGCCGTCACACACACTAACATATTATAGAATCATCGTACTGTTAAAGGAGTGTAGTCTGATTGATAGAATATTAAAAATTTCAAGTTCGAGACTTAAAAATAAAAAAAATTATTCATTCAAAGTATTTTTCTTTTAATGAGTCTTACACGATACGAATCTAAATTAGTTAGATCCTAATATAAAAATACTGAGTGCGAAATAAAGTATATTGGTTGTCACACACTAACATATTATAGAATCATCATACAGTTAAGAAGTGTAGTGTGATTGATAGAATATTTCAAAGTTTTGGGTTGGAGACTTAAAATGAAAAAACTATTTATTAAGGGTATTTTTTCTTTAATAGGTCTTACACTATATGAATCTGATTAGGATCCTAATATAGATATAAAAATGAGGGTGTGAAATAAAAAAAATAGAATCATCACATATAATTAAAATACATTAAAACACCACCATCTTTTCAAAAAGAAAAAAGTGATAAATTAATTAATGCTCTAGAACCCAAGTTGGATGAAGGTGATAATTGATTACAACAGCCACAGAGGGTAGTTCTGTAAATTTGAGATGCTAACTGATAACTTGTACGGCAGAAAAGAGTAGAGAATACAATATACAGGGAAAGCATATAGATACTAGGGTATATTCTTCTTAAAATGTATATATGAGGTTTTATTTAATACCCTGTATATGAAAAATAGTACACACACTAGTCAAAAATCTCCATTTAACGTTCAAGAATTCACACAGACAACACACACACGCAGTGGAAGAGAAATAACAGTGATTTTGCAACATTTCATGCTGCCATGTTTGTGAGGTTTGAATATGAGTGGACTATGGGAATTTAGGGAGGTAATTTGCCTCTCTGAATTCCCTTAATCTTTCTTTTTCTTGCCTTCTTTCTGCGCGCGTGTGTTTGTTGGGAAAGAAAATTCAAGAATTTATCTCTGAAACTGAAGGAAATACCTAGAAATTCAAGATTTAAACTCTGTCTTTGGGGTTGCTTCAGTTTCATCAGCCTGTGCTCTTTATGTGGAAGTTGCCTTTGGTTTGATATCGGCATAAGAGGGCAAAAGATGGTAACTTTCTCAACTTCTAATTATAATCTTGTTTCCTTTTTCTCCTCATACTGTCCTTTTCTCTTTTTGGCTGTTTGCTTGTTAATCTCTCGCTGTTTGAATTATCTAGCATATGTATTTCTTCACCTTGATGAAAATATTTCTCACACTTCTCCTTCTTATTTGATTTCTTTATGTGAAGGTGAATTTTATGTTTGAATGTTATTGATATTCTTAGGCTGCATGTTTGCAATTTTCATTCAATTCAAAAGGATACTTTTTGGAGTTCTGATTCAAAGATGAAAAAGTTTGTCTAACAAGTTGTTTTCATTGAATTTTAGGACAGTAAAGATAAGGGTAGAGCACCAAATGAAATTCTAAGATGCAATTGGCTTAATTTATTCATTGTGCCTAGTGTATATGTGACCATCATAAAAGGAAAATCGATATCAAAAGAGAAAAACACCTAGAATATTGTCTATATAGTCAGAGAGGATAAATAAGAAAAATAGTAGAGGGTCTTCAGGATGAGGTCTTGAAGGATGTGTAATACAAGCTATTGTCAAACCAGTGATATTCTCTCTTCAGGCTAGATGCACCATATATTAGGTATCTAGGAGCACATGTTTTTTATTCACATGTAGATCTCCTACTTCTGAAGTAAGAACTGGAATCAGAAGATTATAGCTCTTTAGTGGCTTCTCATGTATTAATACATTTGAAAGCTTGACACCTGATCCCGAGGATGCAAAATCATTGATAATAAGAAACTTATTATGATATCGAGGCTTGAGCATTGGACTAAACAGTCAAAAAAGAAACTCAACAGTAATTTGAGGGCACAGAATTATCCAATTTTGATGAATGAACCAAGAAAGGGTAAGGATGTAATATGAGGTTAATAAACGTTTAGGCTAAATATCTTGAATCAAATGAAAAGGCAAAGTTAAAGATGAAAAAGCCACCCATTCCTCTCAACTTAGAGTAGATACAAGGTGGACTCTGCACAAAAACATAGATAATACAGTTATTGATGGTTCATGGACCCGTGGAGTCGTATTCCAATTTTAAGATATAAAGAAAAACACCAGTTTCATCTCTGTAAATATAGTGATTGTCATCACTTCTTAACAAACATAACAACAACAACAACAACCTACCCTGTGTATTCCCACATTGTGGGGTCTGGGAAGGGTAAATTGTCATCACTTCTTAAGAAATCTTTATATTTTCCAGGATAGAAACATTTGGTATGAGTCTCTTCTCTTTGGTAACTCTCAAACTAAAGTGTTCATATGCACTTTTAAACTAAGTGTTTAACCTGGAATTCATCTCTCTGAGGCTTTCGATCGAAGTCAAATATAACAAGCTTATTCCTAGTAACTGTTGCGCAACATCTTTTCATCATTGGGAGTGTAAATTGTGAGATGATCAGTTTTCAAATATTATGATGTTTCCAGACATTTCTGTCCTGCTCATTGAAGTGGTTTACATAGGTAAGCTGTAAAAATATATCTTACTTGTGTTGTTAGCTGGAGAACTGTTATTATTATATGGCCTAAAATTCATTTCTAGTTCTTGAAGGGTCGTGGATTTGGATTTTGAAAATTTGTTATAGAAAATTATTTTGTGGTGGACAAAAGCACTTGTAAGCAATTAACCATAGAGCTCTAAAATGATCAAGTTGCAAGTTCAAACAATAGTCTAAATGGCAAAAACGTGTGTACAAGTTCTGTCATCACTCAATTAATCTTTAAAAAACGGGTTTCACTTGGAAATTGGTTTATTGTCCAAGTATACACATGCTGCCAATTAACCACAGTAGTTGACCACAAAAGATTACAGTAGTTATTTTGAAAATTTTATTTGAATGAACTGAAAGTCATATGGTTAAGGAAGTTGCAGAAATTGACCGTGTGTTAAGGAATTGCTGATTCATTCTCTTATAGGTCTTCTTGAGAACTTTTCCTCTTAGAATTTCTTGCCGTGACTCTATTTTGATTTAAACTGTGTATCTATTTGGTCCAAAGAAACTGCAGAAATAGTCTTCCTACTGCTCTATATGAAAATAGCATTGTGTTGAAATTTAACAGCTATTTCTGCAACGCAGGTTTCACGTATATTCTGAAATAGCTTAGTCTGGTTTGACACAGAAGAAAGTTGGTACCTGGTCAGTATAACACAAATTTTCCAAGGATTTTTTGATGTAGTTCAGTGGCTCACATCAACTTACATTTTCTCAGCAGTTTCTTGGTTACTCAAGAACAGATATCTTTGGCATTTTAAACACTTTATGCGACACATCTATCTTTTTCTGGTTGATTCAACTCTCTGAGACCTCTCCTTTTGGAAGTAAGTAAACCTGACAGAACAGCTGGTTCCTCTCAAGGGGAAAATCTTCTTTGGCAAACTTTCTTTGGCCTTTGAGAGGAGTAAATTCCTTTCATGCGCGAGCATCTAGTTACACGTGTCTCTCTATTGGCTCTGCTGGGCAAATCTCCTTTGGCAAATCGTGAAGTTCCGCTGTTTGGTGGTTCTTTATCGTGGTTTTAATCAAGCTGTTGTCTCCTTTTGTTGGCAAAAGTTTGATCCATAAATCCGGCTTGTGGACTTCCTCTTCAACCGGTCAGGAAGAGCTAAAGAAAGTGGCACTTCTACAAGGACCACAACTAATTCGACAGTTCTTCTTTGCACAATCCTTCTAGTGGAATTGTTCAATTCTTTGGGCAAATCTCCTTTGGCATTTGGAGTTTGACTCCAAAACATTATTTGTCTTTCGGGCAAATCTCCTTTGGCATTATCTCCTTTTGGAGATACTATCTTGGTCTCTGTTTAAAAGTAACAGATTGACCTCGAGATCTGATTCATCTTTGGATATATACATCAGTCATCGTTGGAACTAGGAAGACTGATAATCATCGTCAGCAGGGGATCAATATCAGTCTGTAAGTTTGGATCTAACAGCCAGGACTTGCAAGTAAGTTGTGTGGTATGTCTCCTGTCACTCATCATTTATTTGTCCATGTAACTTATTGTTAGTTATATCATCTAAAACCAATAGGGATTGGGCTTAGTTCAATTTAGTTAAGCTGATCGTGGTTTCCATTTGTTCCATTGCAAGTCATCCCATCAATTGCTCTCAATTCTGAGTAAGTATATAATGCATTACAGTATATGAGCAACTGAATATGTATAATGCATTGTACTTTAGGTTCAACCATGTGTAATTTTTTCAAGTTAAAGTTTCACTCAGTTTTTTGTATCTCTAGAATTTAAGCACCAAGAATCCAAGAGAAAATAACTTTGAATCGGATATAGGCAAGATGTAGCTGCATTTTGGCAACTTTCATTCCAATACTATGCTTTTTTAACCCTCATTTCTTGGCTTATAAATTAATGTTTTTCAAATTGCAGAATACATTTCATTGGATTCCACATTATGGATACATCTTCTCTAAGTGACTTTGATAGTTTCAGTGAGAGCAGCAGTTATGACGATCAGGATTATGTTGAATATCTGTATGGTGGGCATGCCTGTTCCATCCTTTCAAGTCTTGAGGAGAGCATCGGTAAAATCGACGACTTTCTCTCCTTTGAGAGAGTGTTTATGTACGGGGACATAGTATGCCTAGTAAATGACCCATCCGGACAGATGGGAAAAGTGATCAACGTTGAGATGATTGTTGACTTGGAAAATATTTATGGAAGCAAGATACAAGATGTTAACGCAAAAGATCTGGTGAAAATACGTCCAATTTGTGTTGGGGATTATGTAGTGATGGGCCCATGGCTAGGGAAAGTGGAAAAGATAGTCGATAAAGTTAAAGTCCTCTTTGATGATGGTGCAAAGTCTGAGTTTGCAGCTGAGGGTTCAGAAATTCTCACACCAATTTCCCCTGATTTAGTTGAAGACCCACAATATCCTTTCTACCCAGGACAAAGGGTTCAAGTTCAGTCTGTAGCTGCCTCTGGATCAACCAACTGGTTATGTGGTGTAAAAAGCGGCAAAAGAGAGCAAGGTACCATTTGTGCTGTGGAGGCTGGAGTCGTGTATGTAGATTGGATCGGCTGTGGCAGTCTTGGTTGTGAAAAGGTGCCTAGTCCCCCAAATCTTCAGGACTCAGAAAAGTTAACCTTGTTGTCTTGCTTCTCCCATGCAAAGTGGCAGCTTGGAGATTGCTGTGTACTTCCAGTTGCTGACTCTAAGAACTTTCTGCAGCAGAGCATTCAACGCTCACCTCCCTATGGAGCAATGAAAGAGGACAGGCAGCTAAACAAGGAATCTCAGAGTAATAGGAGCTCCGCTGTTCCGCTAGTTGCTGTAATTTCTAAGACAAGGACAAAAGTTGATGTTTCATGGCAGGATGGAAGCGTGACTATTGGATTGGACTCTGATTCTGTTTTTCCTGTCAATATTGTGGACGCTCATGAGTTTTGGCCAGAGCAGTTCGTGCTTGAGAAGGGATCCTGTGATGACTCATCTGTTCCCAGTCCAAAAAGGTGGGGCGTGGTGAGGTGTGTTGATGCGAAGGAGCGAACGGTGAAGGTAAAATGGACAACTTTTTCCTTGAATGAACCAAATAAGTTTAGGGTAGAGAAAACTGAAGAAATTGTGAGTGCATATGAACTTATGGACCATCCAGACTACTCATACTGTTTCGGTGATGCGGTTTGCAAGTTTTGTGAGGATCAGGTTTTCAGTCTTGATGGCAAAAGCATGTTCTCTGAGTTGGACAGTAACTCCAAGCTTAAGAATATTGATAAAAGAAAGGATAATTCAGATTTCACCGGATATGATCACTTATCTTGCATTGGTATTATTGTTGGCTTCAAAGATGGCAATATTGAAGTGAAATGGGCTACTGGTATTACAAGCACGGTAAGGGTACTCTTTTTTCTATTCTTTTATTTATTGAGGGGTTGGACCCTGTCTTTTTTCTCTCCTCATTTCTCATTGCTGAACTTGAGTGTGACATAACCTATTGGAAATTCAAAAGAATACTTGCTGTTTGTTGGCATTAGCGCTCATGTTTTACTGATTTCCAAGAATCATATCATTACTGTTCTTCCTACATTGTTTTATTAAAATTTGATCATTTTTGGTGGAAAGTTGATTTAGGAAAAGCAGTTGAAGTTTGCAACCGAAACGTTTTCTTTCGGAAATTCAAAAGAATACTTGCTGTTTGTTGTCATTAGCGCTCATGTTTTACTGATTTCCAAGAATCATATCATTACTGTTCTTCCTACATTGTTTTATTAAATTTGATCATTTTTGGTGGAAAGTTGATTTAGGAAAAGCAGTTGAAGTTTGCAACCGAAACGTTTTCTTTCGGAATATTTGTTCACATGATAACTGTTGAAAGTAATAAATAATGTACTGAGCTGAAATGTTTCGAGAAATATACTCCTAATGTTGGTCTTATGTCTTGAGCTGTCTCAAATCTTATCTTTCTTCAATGATACTCTTCAGGTGGCACCCTTTGAGATCTATCGGATTGATAAATGTGAAGCTGCTGCTGCCATTACAGTGCCCTCTGGTGAAAATGCTGAGCCATCAGGCGTGGAGATGAGTTCAGAGGAAAATCAACTTCCAAAACCAGAGGAAAAGGTGAAGTCTAGTTCCCTCTCCATGTTTTTTTCCTTCGAAACATGTTCCTTCTGTGTTATTGCAAGAAGTCTAAGAATGGAAAATTTGGCAGTGTCTTGATAGTTAACTGGAAGGAAAACCAGATGGTTCAATAGGAGATAAGCTACTAACCATAAAAATTGGTTAGAAGATCATTTACCATCCACGTTATAAGAAGCTTAATATAGCAGGGATTTAATTAGGTATTAGATATCAACAACAACAACAACAACAACAACCCATAATCCCACTTAGTGGGGTCTGGGGAGGGTAGTGTGTACGCAGACCTTACCCCTACCCTGAGGTAGAGAGGCTGTTTCCAAATAGACCCCCGGCATCCTTCCCTCCAAGAACTACCCACCTTGCTCTTGGGGAGACTCGAACTCACAACCTCTTGGTTGGAAGTGGGGGTTGCTTACCATCAGAGCAACCCCTCTTGTCAAAATCTTCAATTTCTTGTATGAAAGTTTGACAGAGTTAGATTTTGATATTCAGGACTTGCTGAAGTTTGGTGGCGGTAGTGAAAGTTGCAACAGGAGTTTGTGGAATTCTAGTTCCTGTTTGCTTTCTCAAGCTGCTATTGGCTTTTTCTCGAGTATCAGCTCGAGCCTTTTTAGCTCCTTGAGCACATCATTGTTTGGTTCATACCAAGCTATATCAGAAGAAGGGCAGGAATCAAGGATTCCCAATGAGGAAGAAGTCATAGAACTTAGCAATATGAATGCAGGAATTCCCACACTTGAGGTAGGATACGTGAATGCTTCCCTTGAAATGGAACTAGAGCAAGAACAGGAAACAACTGAGGATCAAAAACATGATGCTTTGCCATCTTCCAGCAAGCTCCCTGAAGAATTTAGACAGTTTGATATGGTCACTGACTTCTCAGACCACCATTTTGCAGATGGTACTGGAAAGGCGCAGCTATCCCAGGTCAAAATTTCTTTTAGTTTTTCCCAAGTGAACATGTCGGCCTATTGTTATTTTTGCTATACTCTTCCCCCCTTTTCTTATCTTTCTATTACTTCACAGGTTAGAAGAGGTTGGCTGAAGAAGGTCCAACAAGAATGGAGCATTTTGGAACATGATCTTCCTGGTGAGAATTTCAACCTGTTTTTCTGTTTGTGTCTAATGATGTGATATTTACATTCTGATATTGCTTACTGTGTCTATCGTTGTTTTTTGGCAAGTATGAGTCATGCTTGTTGAGCGAAAGATCGTTGAATTTGGGGGGGGGGGGAGTAGAAAGATATAACACTGGGAATGCTGAAGCTACTGAAATGAACAAAGACGAGGGGAAAATGTAAAAAGATATAAGCCAGACTTTCAATGAGTATTTGCGTACTCTGCAATTTTTTATTCCTGAAATGTATTGCTCTTCTTTAGCTTATGGAATATATGATAAAAATCAGTTGTTCTGTAGTTCACGTACCGAAGTCAAATGGTAATACCCTTATGGCAGTCCACAAGTTCTATTTTCGTCTTTACATTTGGAGCAAAATGATAGATCTTCTATTCGAAATTCATTTGTGGGTTACTCCACGGATCTTTTGCAAGACAAACAGCCAAGAAAATTAGATTTTTACATGGGCTAATATGATAAATGAATTTGAACGTTGAGAAAGTAAGCGAGCCACTGTAGGTTTAATGTTTCTGGTATTATGTGCCAATTATATTGTCTTTGCTCTTTGTAATAGTGCCTCTGTCTCATATCATTTTCTCAAGAAGTTCTTGCTTTTCCTTAAGTCACCAAGTTTATATGATTTTGGTCGATAGTTGTTAAAACAGAATGACTTTTCCCCAGGAAAGGGGAAAGTTCCGAGTGACTGATAATTTTATGAACATGCAACACATTGAAAGATTCCAACTTAAGTTTGAAAAAGCAAACAAATGATCACAAATTATTGCTCGAATAGGAAAGATTTGGGGAAGAGGGGTTGCGATAGAACACTAAATTAACCACAACTTGACTGCACAATATCTTTTCCTTTTTTCTTTTCTTTTTGATGCACAATATCTGATTCTATCAACAAAAAACCTCTTGTCATCGAATAGATGGTTTTACAGTTCTTTTCTTGACTATTCTTCCTGTCACTTGCTTTATTAAAACCTAAAACAGAGACTATCTATGTACGCGTATATGAAGAAAGAATGGATTTGCTGCGAGCAGCCATTATTGGTGCACCTGGGACTCCATATCATGATGGACTCTTCTTCTTTGATATTTACCTACCGTCAGACTATCCGCATGAGCCACCTGTAAGTAAATCTTCATAGCTTGTGCGTTAATCTGTAACATGAGCACAAGTTGTTGCATATTTCCACAATGTTCTGATTGATAAAAATGAGCACTTGCTTACCTTTGGAAGCTGAATTCAGTTCATACTTATTAATTAGCTCTTATGCATTGTTAGGCATCCAATTGTCAAACTCCACCATCCAATTATGAAATCCATCTGTTTCCTGATTTGTGAGATCAAACATAGAATTTCTCGTTAAAGCTTATTTTGGTTTTGTGAAAATGAAATTGTGCAGATGGTCTACTATCACTCTGGTGGGCTTCGTGTCAATCCCAACTTGTACGAGTCCGGAAAGGTCTGTCTTAGCCTCTTAAATACGTGGACGGGCTCCGGAAATGAAGTATGGAACCCCAAAAGTTCCACGATTCTACAAGTTCTCCTCTCTCTTCAAGCACTTGTGCTCAATGAAAAGCCTTATTTCAATGAGGCTGGATATGATGCACAGATTGGAAAAGCTGATGGTGAAAAGAACTCAGTTAGCTATAATGAAAATGCTTTCCTCGTTACCTGCAAGTCCATGTTATACCAACTCAACAAGCCACCTAAGGTAGATGATTTACATTTGAAGTTTTCCAAGTTTCTTTAAAACATGTTTAGATTTCAGATAAAACCACGTAATGTACCATGTTTAAGAAAAGGAATTTGGACTCTGACGACTTAAAGTTCTAACTACCACCAAGACTTTTGGTATTCCAACATTCTATATAGAAACACTTCCCTTTTAATATGGAAGTTTCTGATCGCTTGGTCAATTATGCTGCAGCATTTTGAGGCACTCGTTCAAGAGCACTTTGGTAAAAGATGGAAGCCCATTTTGTTGGCTTGTAAGGCGTACATGGACGGTGCACCAGTTTGTTCTGCATTTCAACCCATAAACCAGGATCAACAGCCGATAAAAGGAAGCTCTACAGGGTTCAAGATTATGCTTGGCAAGCTTTTCCCTAAACTCGTGGAGGCATTCGCTGACAAAGGTATTGATTGCAGTCAGTTGTCCGAGTAAGCATTACTATGCACCTGTGTAATAAACCAAAACCGTACTTATGTGTACAATATCAGCATTAGAACTGGCCCAAACGTGGCTACTTCCGTGCTAATTTGAAGTGTGCAGATGTGTGTTGTTGGCTTCTTTTTTTTTTGGGGGGGGGGGGGTTGGGGTGGTGCGGGGGGGTTATTTGAACCATATTTGTGCATATATGCACTACTTTTGTAACATATTGCAGCTTGAATAAATGGTTGAACGTTGAGATTGATGTTTACTATGTTCTCGAGTTGTTTTGAACTTGTTGTCTCAACATGTTTTGGTTGTCACTTGTTGTATCCAAATTGCATAAAGGTACAAACTAGAGCAGATAGTAAGATACACCAACTTTTTGCAATGGCCGGCTCAGCTTTGGGTTGTAAAAAATGGAAGGTTATGATCACTAAGTGGATTTATTTAGGTCCTTATTTC